>JASVEL010003610.1:0-175108 GCA_032618575.1 Nicotiana noctiflora
AGGAGGGATGGTGGCACCCTCTGACGCAGCCGAAACAGGAACACTTGGGTCAAGAATAGATGGACTAGGCAGATTCAAGACCGGTGAGTCATTCTCACCCACGGTATCAGGTACATGATTCACAGCTACACTCGGGGTGGCATTGGCACCAAGGCCGAGTCTAGCTTTCTTCTTAGGCGCCATATTCTGGAAATTTGGAACAAGGCACGAATTAGACATAAATACTTCCACTTTTCACTTTACCACACGATATAGAATAACAAAGAAATGGGTAAATTCCTAAATGTCCGTGCAGCCCCCTACTCATAGATGTGGTCCACAACACACCGATAAGAAGGGCGCTACTAGACACGGCTCTGAGACATCCTAGGACACTTTAAAACATTAGGCTCGAACACCAAGTTTGTCACGCCCGAAATCGAGGGACATGACCGGTGCCTGACCGGGTAGCCCCAGTCAAGCAGACCTGGGTGACTTTCCTAACCCACGTGCTACCCTTGTATTGTTTATTTCTTATAAACCAAAGAATTTAACCAATTATAATTGAAATCACACTTTCACAACCATTACAACACGTTTAATTACAAAACAATTTTAAAAATTTACAACGCTCGACATATATTTACATAAGACCAAAATCCCACATGTTTACTTTCTACGGAGCCTCTAAGATACAACAGGATGATACAATATTTGCCGGCAACAAGGCTCCGACTATACCTTACACAAAATCAAAATAAAAAATCAAAATAGGAGTGGCATGAGCCACGCAGGGCCCCGAGAGGAAGGGGGCTCACCAAAACGGCCAATGGAAAATGGAGAGTGCTACTACCGATGAGCTGAAGTACCTACTACAGATCCACCTACAATCATAACGAATGTAGCGCCCCGGCAAAAGGGACGCCAGTACACTGGAATTTTACTGGTATGTATGGACAATCTTTTTCCCAAGTAAACTCACGCCGTAAACAAATAAATCATGATAATAAAACAACCAACAGAAACACCAAGAAATAACGAAGCGAGCCAATCATGTTCCCACAGTAACCTTGTCTCAAGTAGTCCTCAGCCCATGTACAGAAATCAACATGGAAAGCAACAACCAAACATACACAGAAAGCACAATAAAATCAAACAAAGGGGCAATCAGTGCCCCACATGTTTCAAACTCTCGTGCTGTCTCCTTTTACAATTTCACATCAATGATTTCACAATTGTATTCAAAGCAATTTCAATGGCGATTTCGATCGATTTCCACCCTTATTACCTCAGCCGCTCTTATCACCCCAACCCACACCTTATTTCTTCGTGTTGTAGCGTGCAACCCGATTCCACTGTACAGTTTCAAATCACAACAATCACAAACAACAAACAATAACACTGCACAAAGATCACAAACGAGGGCAATAAGCGACTTACAAATTTGTTCATGTTTTCCAAATACTTTTCAAGCCGGTACCACAACAAGGTTACAATGTTTCCATATTCGAGAGTACCAATCCCATTATGTTCAACAGTTCATCAACAATTCGAGTTGTTTCATTAGTTTCCCACAAGAAGCCAAGTATGTCATCACTACTATTGTCCTCAATTTTTACCAATTATGATTTTTTTTCATCATTCAGTTCACATCTCATACCACACAATACATAGTTAAACCAATTGAATATCCAACAACTAAATCAAAAGAATTACACAACAATTCTCAGAACTGTCACATGCCAAATGAATTGTACACATAAGGGTAATTTCACAAGGATCAAAGTTAGCCATACTACCTGGAGTCGAATTTACTTCATTTAATCTCCTACTTTAAGTTCATCCAAGTTATCTAATGTTTCCAACTCCGCTTTTGCAAACTCTTACTCCTACCCACTCCTTTTTACTAAATTTCAAGTTTGAAGAACATGCATGAGTGTTAAATTCTATTTTCCAAAGCTAATGCATGAAAATCTTTCTTTCCCTTTAAAAACTAAAAAGCAAGAAAAATGGCTAGGGTTTTTTACTTTTAGAATTTGGGGAAGAAGACACTTGCCCTAGGATTTTTCGGATCAAGCGATTAGATAATGATCCTTGAAGATGTTAGGTTTCTCTCTCAAGAATCTCTCTTTCCTCTCTCTTGTTTTGCTAAGAAAATGTGAAGACATGATGTTTTGGGGTGTTTTATTAAAGAAGATATCGGGTTAAAACTTTAGAAAGATATGGGCCGAGTCAAATTTGCGGTCGCATCTTCGATTGCAGAATCAACATGCGGTCCGCATAATGGACCACAGAATTGCTCCCAAAAATCACATTTTCTATTACGATATGCGACAATAATGCGGTCCGCATTCATGTTCTACGGTAGCATAATGCATCGCAGAATTGACCTTCAAGAATCCTTAAGAAATTATGCGATGGTTTTGCGGTCTGCATTTTTGTTATGTGAACGCATATTGGACCGCATTTTCAACACCAATTTTGTAAAATCTTTTGTTACACTCTGCGGTGGGAATGCAGTCCGCATAGCAGATCTGCGACCGCATTCTTGACCGCAAAAATGACATTTTTTGGAAAATTTTATTCTTTCGATTTCTAAAGCTTAGATGACTACCAAGGGAAGAATTCTACACATTCTTAACACAATATTCAGACCTTGAAACCATGAGCTACTAGGTTTTAAGCACAAAATTTACGAGGCCTTACAATGTCGTTTGATCTGAAAAATGCCGGGGCAACTTACACGAGAGCCATGACCACCATTTTCCATGATATGATGCATCAAGAGATAGAGGTGTATGTGGACGACGTAATCATTAAGTCCAAAACCCAGGATAACCATGTTCGAGACCTGAGAAAATTCTTTAAGTGGTTGCACAAATATGATTTGAAGGTGAACCTAGCCAAATCTGAATTTGGAGTTCCATCAGGAAAACCTTTAGGCTTTATAGCCAGCCGGAGATGTATCGAGTTAGATCCAACAAAAATAAAATCTATCCGGGATTTGCCTCCTCCAAGAACCAAGAAAGATGTGATGAGCTTGTTGGACATATTAAACTATATTAGCCGGTTCATTGCTCAGTTGACATCCACATGTGAGTCCGTATTCAAATTTCTGAAGAAAGATGTAGCAATCAAGTGGATGGACAAATGTAAAGAATATTTTGAGAAGATCAAGGAATATCTGTCAAATATGCCAGTCTTGGTCCCACAAGAGCCAGGGAGGTATGTGTTCTTGTATCTGACAGTCTTGGAAAATTCACTTGGGTATGTCTTCGGGCAACACGATGTAACAGGAAAGAAAGATCAGGCAATCTACTATCTGAGCAAGAAGTTTACCAGCTATGAAGCTAAGTATACTCTATTGGAAAGAACATGTTGTGCCTTAACTTTGGTCGCTCAGAAGTTCAGACATTAACTACAAGCCTACACCACTTGCCTTATAACCAGGTTGGATCCTTTGAAATACATATTCTATAAACCAATACCCACAGGAAGATTAGCAAAATGGCAGATCCTGCTAACAGAATTTGGCATACTCTACGTCACTCACACGGCAATGAAATCCCAAAGCGCTGGCAGATCATTTGGCGGAAAACCCAATTGATGAAGAATACCATCCTTTGAACACTTACTTCCTGAATGAAGAAGTAAACTCAGTCGAGGCGATATCTGAGGATACTACTGCTTGGAAGATGTTCTTTGAAGGAGCGATAAATGTAAAAGGTATGAGAATTGGGGCAATATTGATCTCGCCTACCGGTCAGCATTACGCAGCCACAACTCAGCTTCGATTTTTCTGCACAAACAACACTGCCGAATATGAAGCCTGCATCATGGGTATAAATATAGCAATCGACCAGGATGTCAAATAATTATTGGTTATGGGAGACTCAAAAATATCATTATCCGGCAAGCCCAGAGAAAATGAGAAACCCGAGATGTTAAACACATTCCCTATCGGAAATATGTGAAAGGTCTTAGCAAGCGATTCAAGTCAATACAGTTCAGGTACATCTCTCGTTGTCACAATGAACTAGCTGATGCACTCACCACTTTAGCCTTGATGTTGCCCTACCCAGGAAATGCCCACATTGATCCCTTGTAAATTCAAATCAGGGAAAGGCACGGTTACTGTAATACAGTTGTGGCTGAACCATATACCCAGCCATGGTACCATGACATCAAAAGGTTTCTAAAAATGCTAGAATACCCCGAGCAAGCTAGTGAAGACCAAAAGAGAACAATTAGACGACACGCAAGTAGTTTCTTCTTAAGTGGTGATGTCTTGTATAAAAGGACACCACATCTCAACTTGTTAAGATATGTTGACGTCGAAAAGGTCGGAAGGGTCATGCATGAAGTACACGCGGGGGTATGTGGATCTCACATGAACGGCTAGTTTTAGCAAAGAAAATCCTTTGAACAGGCTATTACTGGATAACCATAGAAAAGGACTACTTCAGATTTGTCTGGAAGTGCCATCAGTGTCAGGTGCACGGTGATTTGATTCATGCACCTCCCATAGTATTACATCCTATATCAACGCCTGGGCCATTTGTTTCTTGGGGCATGGAGATCATAGGGCCAATCGAGTCGAAAGTATCAAATGGGCAAAGATTCATACTGGTTGCCATTAACTATTTCACGAAGTGAGTTGAAGCAATCACTCTCAAATTGGTCACCAAGAAAGTTGTGGTAGATTTTTTACACTCTAATCTTATCTGCCGTTTTGGAATTCCTACAACTATCATCACAGATAATGTTGCAAACCTAAATACTCCTGATCAGCCCAAAGCCAATGGTTTTGTTGAAGCATCAAACAAGAACATCAATAAGATTTTGAGAAAGATGATTCAGAGCTACAGGAAATGGCATAAAAGTTGTCGTTCGCATTACTGAGATGTCGTACTACGGTGCACACTTCGGTAGGAGCAACCCATACCTTTTGGTTTATGGAACTAAGGTCATAATACCCGTGAAGGTGGAAATCCCTTCCCCCCAGATCATTGTTGAAGATGAAATCAAATACATTGAGTGGGTTAAGAATCATCTAGAACAGCTAACCTTAATTGATGAAAAGTGGATGGTTGCGGTCTGCAATGAGCATTTGTACCAACAAATAATAGCCCGTGCATATAAAAAGAAAGTATGGCCCAGGAATATTGAAGTTGGACAACTTGTGTTAAGGCGCATATTTCCTCATCACCAAGAAGCAAAAGGAAAATTTGCTCCTAATTGGAAGGGACCATATATCATCGAAAAGATATTGCCGAAAGGAGCATTGTACCTGGCCAATATCGAAGGAAATGATCCCAAAACAGTTGGAAAAGCAGATGCAGTAAAAAGGTACTATGTTTAGGCTTTATACAGCAATGACTTTGTTAAATTGGGATGACGAAGGCTTTCATTATTACTCCAAACACTATCAATATTTCGCAAACTCTTTAAGTTGGTTACTCTTCCTTGATCACCTTCTTTGGAACCCAAAAGTACTATTGAAGAAAAAACAACAAAAACAAAAATAAAAAAAATGTTTCCCTGAACTACGTCTGACTTGATTCCGAAAGGATACATAGGTAGCCTCTCAATGGGGTTCAGTCACGCCAAAACAAAAATTCAATTCCCCCAAAAGTGAAACTGGGGCAGATGTCATAACTGATCGACAATAAGCCAACTAGAACGATTCCAAATATGTATTTCCATCCAGATTCTTTTTACCTGAACCTTGTCTAAGTCCTTTTGATCAATTGGTTTGTTTTTAAACAGTTTGGGGAATGGAAGCTGAACTTCCCTTTGGTTCTCCCCAAAAACGCCCTTCCTTTTTTGAGCCCATTTTGAAGGAACTCAAAAAATTGGAAAATTTAAAAAGAAATATTTTATAACTCTAAAAGTTTTAAAAGGAAAAATAAAATTATTTCGAATAGTTTCAAAAGAAACCAAAAAATCGCTTATCAAAAGTAGTCTATTTATAAGAAAAATGAAAAAAGAACTTTCAAAAGTAAATTCAATTGTATTATTTAGACTCAAAGAAATAGATGAATCGAATGAAACGAAAAAAGAAAAAGATTTTCTAATTAGTAATCAGATAATTAACGAATCATTTAGTCAAATTGAATCTGGAAATTGGCGAAATTCTTTACTGATAGAAAGCAAAATGAATGATTTGACTAATAGAACAAGTACAATCAAAAATCAAATAGAAAGAATTACAAAAGAGAAAAAAGCAACTAATAGACATTAGTCCTAATAAAACAAATAATATTAAAAAATTCGAATCGCCAAAAAATATTTTCCAAAATATTAAAAATAAGAAATGCTCGATTAATATGGAAATTCCATTATTTTCTAAAATTATTAATTCAAAGATTATACATCGATCAATTTTTATCTATCATTAATATTCCCAGAATTAATACACAACTCTTTCTTGAATCAACAAACTAATTGATTGATAAATACATTTCCAATAATGAAATAAATAAAGAAATCATTAATAATAATAAAAAAATCACTTGCTTTGTTGCAGCAAGATGATCAGTCCGAGAGTGCTGAAGAGAAGAGAAAGCGGTAAAAACCTCTTGTATTCGGTCACTGAGAAGTCAGACGACTCTTCAGTAACCAAGGGTAATCCGACCCCTTCAACGTTTTTTTCGCTGTATACCCCCTCCGTCATTCCGATAAAGAAAGTGTACAAGATTCCAATTGGGCTACCTCTGAAGGATGGTGGCAGCGAGGAAGGGTATTTTGAATCTCGATCAAATAGAATAGCACGGGACCGCGGCAAGCACAGCAAGGCATCGGAATTAGAAAACACCATTGTTGGAATCAAATACAATCAAACTGAGAGAAATAAAATGAGAGAGTCTTATCGGTAAAAACCTACAGGTTCCATAAGGCGACAGTGAGCAGAAAAATTGAAAATGAGAGAGCCCGTTTAGTGAAAACTTGTAAAAAGAATTATCAGGCAACTGTGAAAGAGAAATAAGAGAGGTCGATTGGTGAAAACCCGCAAAGGGCGCCATCAATCAAAAAGCAGACACATCTCACCACTGAAAGAGTCCTGGCAAGATTCCCTGGTTTTGAAACACGGGTCACAATGAGTTTATAAGAAGTTGGGAAAGTTTGAACGGGTCAGGCATGCAGTCCAAAAAACATTTCATATCTATTTGAAGCCTGCATGCACCCCAGATAAGTCCTTCCTACCTTCCCGAAAGAGACGGTTCTCTTTAAATCCATTTTCTTGCCTTTTGTTTACTGTTCTTTGAATCCCTTTTGGTCTAACTCTATTTCTGAAACTAATACAAAGAAAAGGTGGCAAGATTGGCTTTACAGGGCTCTGCCTAATAGAAGCTAAAGAAAAAGTACCCAGCCTCAGTGGGTGCATCAAGTCGATCCTGATTGGCCATGACGGTTGATGCTCTAAAATCAAATATATTAAAAAGGAAAAGAAAGTCAAAGGCAAGAGTCTTAAAGGCAGAACAAAGTGAAAGGGTCGAAGCCCTACACGGACAAGTCATTATGAAATCTTAAAAGCTGAGTCTCTCAGTTTGAAAGAGATCAATCTTCAAGAAACTAGCAAGAGCAGAGGTTCTCAACAGAGATTCAAACCGAGATCGAATGATCAAGACAATCAAGGACACAAAACCAACCACAGTTTCGAACTAACAATTGTTCTTTATTTGAAAAATTGAAACTGGTGCAGTCAAAGCAACTGTGCAAGAAGCAGGTGCAGCCAAAAAGGAAAAGAAATGCGCAAGTGCTGAAATAGCTTTGCAGCAAATAATTAATCCAAAAAGGGAAGTTTCCTCCAAGTTATTTCCTGCATCTTATAAAAAATGAAATGAAAAAAAAAATAAAAAAATTGATATTTTAGAATCCCAATATCAATCTTTTATGCTTTGCCAACATTAGGGCTCCAATCCCTGAGTTGTGCCTTTTAGACATAGGGCCTTCATTCCCTAGTCGCCTTTTGCCAATATTAGGGCTCTAATTCCTGAGTTGTGCCTTTTACACATAGGTTCTCTATTCCCTAGTCACCTTTTTGCCAACATTAGGACTTCGCTCCTTGAGTTTAGCCTTTTAGATATACGGCCTTGATTCCCTAGTCGCCTTTTGCCAATATTAGGACTCTAATCCCTGAGTTGAGCCTTTTTAGACATAGGACCTCTTTTCCCTAGTCGCCTTTCGCCAACATTAGGGCTCCAATCTTTGAGTTGAGCCTTTTAGACATAGGGCTGCCATTCCCTAGTTGCCTTTTGCCAATATTAGGCTCCAATCCCTGAGTTGAGACTTTTTAGACATACGACATCCATTCCCTAGTCGCCTTTTGCCAACATTAGGTCTCAAATCCCTGAGTTGAGCCTTTTTAGACATAGGGCCTCCATTCCTTAGTCGTCGTTTGCCAACATTAGGGTTCCAATCCCTAAGTTAAGCCTTTTATACATAGGACCATCTTTCCATAGTCGCCTTTTGCTAATATTAGGGCTCCAATCCCTGAGTTGTGCCTTTTTAGACATAGGGCCTCCATTCCCTTCTTTTCTTTTGCCAACATTAGGTCTCCAATCCTTGAGTTGTGACTTTTAAGACATAGTGCCTTCATTCCCTAGTCGCCTTTTGCCAGCATTAGGGCTCCAATCCCTGAGTTAATCCTTTTTAGATGAAGGGCCTCCATTCCCTAGTTGTCTTTTGCCAACATTAGGGCTCCAATCCCTGAGTTGTGCTTTTTTAGACATAAGGCCTCCATTCCCTAGTTGCCTTTTGTCAACATTAGGGCTCAAATCCATGAGTTGAGAATTTTAGACATAGGGCCTCCATTGCCTAGTCTTCATTTGCCAACATTATGGCTCCAATCCCTGAGTTGAGCTTTTAGACATAGGGCCACCATTCCCTAGTTACCTTTTGCTAATATTAGGGCTCCAATCCCTGAATTGTGCCTTTTTAGACATAGGACCTCCCTTCCCTAGTCGCTTTTTGCCAACATTAGGGCTCCAATCTCTGAGTTGTGCATTTTTAGACATATGACTCCATTCCCTAGTCGCATTTTGCCAACATTAGGGCTCCAATCCTGAGTTGAGCCTTTTTAGACAAAGGGCCTCCATTCCTCAGTCGCCTTTTCCCAACATCGGGGCTCCAATCCTCAGGTTGAGCTTTTTAGACATAGGGCCTCCATTCCCTAGTTGCCTTTTTCCAATATTAGGGCTCCAATCCCGCAGTTGAGCCTTTTTAAACATAGGGCTTCTATCTGTAGTCGCCTTTTTCCAACATTAGGGCTCTAATCCTTCAGTTGAGCCTTTTTAGACATAGAGCTTCCATTCCATAGTGCCGTGTGCCAACATTAGGGTTCCAATCCCTGAGTTTAGCCTTTTATACATGGGGCCTCCATTCCCTAGTCTCCCTTTTGCCAACATTAGGGCTCCAACCCTGAGTTGTGCCTTTTTAGACATAGGGCCTCCATTCCCTAGTCGCCCTTTCGCCAACTTTAGGGCTCCAATCCTGAGTTGATATTTTAGATATAGGGCGCCATTCCTTACTCTTTTCCACCCTAGATAGACACAATTCTAGTTTTATTATTAGAAAAATAGAAACAAAGAGAATAAGCTCACACTTTTGTCACAAATAACTCACAAAATTTTCCTAGTAAAAACTCGGCAGAAAAATTTCATTCGTTTGTTTGTTTTGGTGTCTGAGCAGGTTTGAATTCGAGGCACAGGATCCGAGGTGGACGAAATAATGAGTGTCAATCCAAATTAAAGAAAAAGGGTAAAAAGAAGAAAAAGGAATGAACTCAAAGTGTTGAAGTGGAGAAGAATGCGGACTGCTCAAAACTGGATTAAAGTCACAAGCTTCGCCTGTCCCACCTTGATCCAAAAGTTGAAGCATGAACCAGCGATTGCAGTTAACGAGCATCAAGATTCAGATTGGACTCTGCCACAAGAACAGCAAATACTCATGATTAAGGTTTAAGAGATTTATAGATAGGAATCTTGTAACTCGTAGCTGATAGGCCTAGCTAGCTTGGCTTTTGATTTTTCTTTTTGGTGTAATAAAGAGGTCATCAAGCAGAAGAAGCAGCAGTAGTGAAATCACACCTCCCGATAGTTCCAGCTACCAAAACTTCTAGAATTACACTAAACTGATTCCTTTATAGCCAAGGATACGTAGACAACCTCTGAAGCAAGGTTCGGTCATAAGTTTTTCAAATAAAATGCTTCTCATAGAGTGCCGAGAGGGAAAAAATCCCTCATAATTGCTCATTTTAACTTTGCCCATAAACCCTTTGTGTCTTCGAGCAAAATAGGGCAGCTGTGAGCACGTGATTTTTGCCTCGTGTGAATTACTCCTACAGATTTCCTAAAATTAGTATGTTTCTTTCAATTATTTAATTTTTAGGAATTAATTGTATAACTTTTGTGTTTGTGTGTGTTTTTGTGTGTATATTTAATCTATAAAAAACACCAAAAAATAGTGTATTTGCATTAGGACCAAATTTTATATTTTTAGGTTTATTAGTTAATTAATATTACACAAATAAAAGAAAATAACAAAAAATATCTCTTTTTGCATTTTTAATTTTAATTTTCTAATTAATTATAGTTTGCTTTTAATTTGGGACTTAACTAATTTTTATAAATACTATGAGGGTTAATTAGTTTGTATTATTAACTTAATTTAGTTTTAAGGTTTAATTTTGGTTTTGTTTTAATTTGAAAAGAAAAAAAAAGAAATAAAAAGGAATTTAGGCTTGGGTCATTTCAGAGTTAAATTCCCCAAGCCCAAGCCTTTATTCCGTAAACCCGTCCAAACTCCCAAATACCCGGCCCAAACCCACCTGTAAACTGGTCAACCCCCAGTCAAATGAAACGATGTCGTTTTGATCAGCCTTTGATCCTAGTCGTTGACTTCCCATGATCCAACGACTGAGAACTAACCATTTTCACCCTTTTAACTGTCCGGATAGACCCCCCAAACCATATTACCCTCTTCACTTCGTCTCATCACCCCTCACAGTGTCTAACCCTAGCCGCCTCAAAACACCCAAGCCTAACTGGCCAGTGGCGCCTTGCCAAGCGCCTCTCACCTTTTAACCAAACAATCACCACACCTCAGTTGCCCTATATCCATTATCAATTACTCAAAAACCTACACCCACATGTTTAAATCTCGGATCTGAGTTCTGTTAGAAAAGACCAAGCCTTAAACCGTTCTCTTCGTTTGATTTCTTGAAGGTTTCAGGATCGAGTTAAGTCAAAGTCATGATAATCGATTGTTCTTGACGTTAATTTTGGCTAAGTTCGAGATCACCGGGCTCCAACCAAGTCATGCACTATCTAGCCAACTTTGTCAAATTCTATCGTCCTTCAATACACTCCGTTTGATCAAGTTTTTCTGGCGAAAATCAGGTTGTCCATACTTTTTCTTTATTTATTTTGTTTAGTTAATTGTTTTATCATTTTGATATCAGTCCTTTTATTTTGTTTTGTTTGAATTAGTTTAATTAGTTAATCATTTTAATTACAAGATAGTTGTTCGATGATTAGGTTGGTTTATTTGAAACTGAGTTCTGTTTCTTCAATCTAGGATTACCTATTTAATCCTTCTTCCTTGGCCTTTACTTGTCATTTTCAGAACTAGAAGTGGGTTTAATAATTTTCCCTTTTGAAATTCTTGATAATATTAGTTGCAGGGCCTTTATCCTCGCTTATTTTCATGATCTATTTCGAATTAGGCTCAATTAATTTCCCTTTAAACCATTTCATATTTCATGGTCTGTTCGTTAAGTTCATCTTTTGTTTTAAGTTATTTTATCAAACGACCCCTTCTTTAATCTTTTTTGGCTGTATCGAATTTGGCCCTAGGATGTTAGTTCTGATTTGCCAAATATTAAAAATCTTAGGGGCCTAAGTGAATATAGATAGAAGCTGTAATAAACAAGTTTTAAAAGGGCAATTTAGGGTTTTTCTATTTTGAAAATATCATAATACTCTAGAATTAAGGGAAGTTGGCCTCATTTGGTTAGTACCAAGTATTGAAACCAACGAGAGAAAACCAGCTTAACATTTCTATTCGGAATATTCCTTTTGTGGCTGAGGAATATTCCTTCCAGCACATGGCATTTTTGGAGCCTGTATATGGTGCCATATTCATACAGAAAAGGGATAGAGAGAGATTTTAGGAAAATTAGAGAAAAGGCAGTCGGCTAAGTTTTTACTATTCCACTGAAACTTCCTTTCTTTCTTTGTGAATTTCTGAAGTTTTTTTAATAAAAATCTGAAAATAATTTTTGATTCATTCTAAGAGTTCGAATGGAGTGAACTTGTTTATCCTTAAGGGTATTGGGTTGGATTTCAATTGTTTGGTTATTGTTCCATTGGGGTTTTGAAGCTGATATTGTTGAAATCTTGTGTTGTCCATTTCCTTCTTAGGCTTCGAACAAGTTTTTGATTCTGCTTTTGTTACCTTCAGGTACACGACTATGTAACTCTTGGTTTGTGGAGTTAATTTAAAGAAAATAAATGAAATGAAGACTTGAAGCTTAGAACTACTTTTTCATACTGATCTTTATAGTGCTATGTTGATTTTTTATCTAATCTAATGTGATTACCATGCCTAGATTAGCTTAACTTAAGTAGGGTATAGTTATCAATAGATGTAATAGGGTTTTAATATGCATATTTTGGAGTCTTCATCTCAGATGTGTGGTTTTGAGCATCCTTGAGTAATTTCTTCTCACTCACTGAGATATAGTGTCCTAAGTTACTTTTATTTACTTCATTAGCATCATGTGCTAAAAGCTGACTCCTATTTAGCTCTGTCAAGGAGCTGTAGCAATGTACTTCTTTAAATACCTGAATTTTAATTTCTGTTGTGGTTGAAATAAGCATTATTGTTTGTATGCAATTTTGTATGAGAACAACTATTATATTTATTACAAGTGGTAAAAGTGATGGATATATCATCTTTTGTGTTTAAATATTGGGGTAATTTATTGAATGCATATTTGAATGTTACGAGAGATTCAGTAGCGTATTTATGTTACATAGGGTCTGAATTTGCTTATTAGTTTGTTTCAACTTTTATACAAAGAAATTGTTTTATGTATTTTCCTTGTTTAGATGTTTAGAATTCAGAAACATGGTTGTTGGTTAATTAAACAGAATCTTGAATTGGAATAATGAGTTTGGGATGTAACTTCTATTGTTGGATTAATTTGAGCTTGTGGGGGCTCGACCTAGGTGATATACCTTAGCCTTTCCCCTCTCCCTTGTTAGATTTATATTCATATCAGGATCAGAACCTTGAAAATTGTGACGACCCAAAGGGTCATCACTTATTTTATTAATCATTTCGAGCTTCTGAGCCCTTGAAAACCTTATTCTATGTTGCCTACATTTACGTGCACGATCCGGGCATGTGGCCGGAAAGTTTTTGTGATAGAAAATATGAATTCTATGAGAAATTCGGAGAAAATGATATTAATATTGATATGGTTGACTTCGGTCAACATTTTTGGTAAACGGACCCGGACCCGAGATTGGATGGTCCCGGAAGGTCCGTAGGAAAATATGGGACTTGGACATGCGTCCGAAGTCGAATTCTGAGGCCTAGAGCCCAAGTTATGAATTTTTCTGTGAAATTGTTTTTGATGTAATTATTAAAGGAAAATGAATTAATTGACCTTGGTATCGGCTCGTATTTTGGTTCTGATGCCCGAAACAAGTCTTAAAAATTATATATGTGCTTTCTGCAAAGTTTGGTGACATTCGGATGTCGTTTGATATGTTTTGGACCTTGTGTTCCAAGTTTGAAAGTTTTGAAAACCAAAAGTATGAAAATCATGAACTTGAGGCTTGATTTGATGAAAACGATGTGATATTGGCGATGTGATCGTACGAACAAGTTCGTAATGTGTTTTTGATGTTGTGTATATGTTTGGTTTGGAGCCCGGGGGCTCGGGTAAAGATTTGATAGGCCGTTGGTTCAATTTCTGAATTTTTGCACTGTTGGTTTTTCACCCAGCTGTTGGCTTCGCAATTGCGAAGGTGACAGATCAAGGCAGGGTTCGCAAATGCGAACCTTTGATCGCAAATGCGAAGGGCGCCCACGACTGTTTGGGTTCGCAAATGCGAACCAAACCTCGCAAATGCGAGGCCTTCTATGTTAAGCCATTCTTCGCAAATGCGAAGAATTCTTCGCAAATGCGAAGGCCCCTCAGCCCAGCTTGTTCGCAAATGCGAACAAATGTTCGCAAATGCGAAGCCCCCAGATTTGCCTTGGCTTCGCAAATGCGAACAAAAGTTCGCAAATGCGAACTTCCCAGCTTTAGCTTATTTTTCAAACTCCGGAAATTGGTCGGGGTTCGCAATTGCGAACCCATGTTCGCAAATGCGAACACAGAGACCTGTTTTCACATTTCACAACCCAAAAACACCCATTGGCGATTTTTCACGAACTCCCTCTTCCTCAAAACAATTGTAAGTCACTTTTTACTTAATTCTTTCAATTCCTAACAACATTAAACATGTTTTTCAATAGAAATCAAAGGTTTTCATGGTAGAATTTCTTGTTTTTGGTAGAATATAGGGTTTTTCATGAATTAGGAAATTGGACCTCGAATCGAGGTCCGATTTTGAAACAAATCATATACTTGAACTCGTGGGGGGATGGGCAAACGGATTTTGGTCCGAACCCCGAGTTCCGACCATGTGGGCCCGGGGTCGAAATTCACTATTCCGGCAGAATGTTGTAAAAGTTGTAATTGGCCTTATGAATTAGTTTGTTGAGTAGTATTGATGATATTAAATCAATTGTGTATAGATACGATTGGATTGGAGCCAAATTTGAAAGGAAAAGGCATTGCCACGGATTGAATTGTTCATAAACATTCGAGGTAAGTGTTTGTTCTATCCTAGCTTGAGGGAATAGGATTATGTGCTATGTGATCGAGTGCGGTATATGGGCTGTGGTGACGAGCATCCATACACTGGCGTCTAGCATGACCGTGAGTCGTTGTCAATACTTGTTGTGAGACATATTTGAAGATAATTTGTTGAATCCTTGCCGGGTTGTAGAATTGTTATTGTTCTCCCTTGTCGGGACTTGTTGTGAAGTGAGATATTGATTGCCCTTGCAGGGACTTTGTTGAAATGATTATTGTGTCCCTTGCCGGGACGGTTCATGATTTGTTGTTTTCTTTCTCTGCCCTTAACTGTGATTGTCATTTGGGTGAGGAAGAGTGATAAAGCACGAAGGATGATGACGTGCCTTGATTTATTATTTATGCACGAAGGTTAATATCGTGCCTTGATTTATTATTTATGCACGAAGGTTAATGTCGTGCCTTGTTATTGATTATGCACGAAGGTTAATGCCGTGCCATGTTTTATTGATTATGCACGAAGGTTAATGCCGTGCCATGTTTTATTGATTATGCACGAAGGTTAATGTCGTGCCATATTTCATTGATTATGCACGAAGGATCATGTCGTTCCTCGTTATTAAACCATGTACGAAGGATCATGCCGTACCATGGATGTGAGGATGAGAGTAAAAGTACGAAGGGTGATGCCGTACACTTTATTTTCTTATTTGGTGAGGATGAGAATAAAAGCACGAAGGGTGATGCCGTACACTTTATTTGCTTATTTGGTGAGGATGAGAGTAAAAGTACGAAGGGTGATGCCGTACACTTTATTTGCTTATTTGGTGAGGATGAGAGTAAAAGCACGAAGGGTGATGCCATGCAACTACTTGCTATTCCTTGACTTGATATTACTTATTTTTCCATTATAATTTATTTTTCCTTGTGAACTTATTAACTGTGGTTAATTGTTGAGTTCTTTTGAGATATTCCTTATTGTGTTATTACTTGGTTAATTCTTGTTATTTGTGGTATACATATATATATATGGAACTGCACAGGTTTATGTGGGTGTCTGGTCCTACGCTTGTCACTACTTCGCCGGGATAGGCCAGGCACTTACCAGCACATGGGGTCGGTTGTGCTGATACTGCACTTCTGTGCATTTTTGCACAGGTCCAGGTTTCGATCAGAAGCAGCAGCAGTAGATCTTTTGCGTGGGAATTGATCATATTTGAGACCGAGGTAGCTTGCAGACGTCCGCAGGCCCGGCGTCTCTCCCTTTACTTATGTTATTAGTTGTAGTCTATTTGTTCCGAGACAAACAAATTTTGTCATATTTCTTTCAGACCTTTATGTGTAGTATTCAGTAGTAGTTCGTGAGTTGGTGACTCCACGTCTTGGGTAGAGGATTTCAGTATGGTTTTACCTTGAAACTGGTTATTTCTATTTTGATAAAGTCTTCCGCACTTATTTAATCAAAGTTATAGTTTTGTTGATAAATTAATTATGAAATATTATTAAAAACAGGATAGTATGAATACAGTGGCTTGCCTAGCTACCACGAGTAGGCTCCATCACGATCCCGATGTTGGGGGAAAAATCCGGGTCGTGACAAGTTGGTATCAGAGCTCTAGGTTACATAGGTCTCACCACTCACGAACAAGCTTAGTAGAGTTTGAGAGGTAGGTACGGAGACGTCTGTACTTGTCCTCCAGAGTCTATTGAGTTAGGAAAAGTCTCTCATTTGTTCTTTCTTATCGTGCGAATTCATTCTTCAAATGTTAAATTAAATTTCTACTCTTGTCTTCCCACGAATGGCGAAGTCACGTACCGCTTATTCAACCGAACAATGGCACAGGCTGGTGATAGATCAGCTTCGCCTTCAAAAGTTTTACGGAGGTTGGATAGGTTTCACCAAACTCTTCCCTACCACCTTCAGTGGTGCATATTTTGAGAACCCACGGGATCATGCTTGACCGCTGTTATGAGGAATTACAGAACATGGGAATAGTCGAATGCGAGGGGGTTTATTTTACTGTGCTACGGAGGGCAAACAGAAGTAGTGGGAAGATAATGTATTTACCACACCAGTTATGGTCCCAACGGAAGATGCAATTATATCAGGAGATCATCCAATAAATCGTGTTGGGTTTCAACGGACCTAGACGTCCGGTCGATGTGTTGGAGTTGTGAAGGACAAATATGGTGAGTTATTGGAATGTATATATATGGTATGGAAAGATCCTCCAAATAATTTACACATATTTAAGGTTGTTTCTTTTCATGGGGTAAGACTCGCCCCTAGAGAATGACGAAGAGTATATGAGTAAATGGGGTAGCTCAGTAGTGTTAAGCCAACATAGCAAAAGAGGAAATTGGCCGTTGATGTTTGTGTCAAGCCTACGAAGAGGGCAAGCCGGCCAACGCAACGCTATCTACTAAACTCTATTTTAAAAAAATGTTCCGAAGACGTCACCCCCGAGATTCTCTGCAATATGTAGTATATGCGATCTGAACGGTTGTACCAGGTCACAATGACTGTGTCCGAATATATATTGTCATGAGCAATAAGTTAACCGAGCCTTAAAGGAATTGTTGTGAATGTAGAATTTTGGAGAAATACAATTTTAGGAAAGCACTCAGGCTACACGCTCCATTGCAGTTAATATTTATCCTACATGGCCTGCCAGATGTAGAGGTCGGGATGTTAGAGGTAGAGGTGAAAATCCTAGAGGTGGAGACCAAACCATTGATATAATTTTTATGGTATGAGGGAGGTCACTACACCAGATGTGGTCATCACACGTATAATTCGGATTGTTATAGACAGAATAATTTTCCCTTAATTTGATTTGGTTTTTGAAAGAAAATTTAGGCGAGTCCTTTTAACATGCTCCATTCATGAGCGAGCATCGTAATCATCAAATCTACTTAGGGAAATACTCACGTTGGGATATTACATGAGGATAGACATCCCTATTATTAGGTGTTAGTCACTAAAATATC
The DNA here is from genome assembly GCA_032618575.1 of Nicotiana noctiflora. Taxonomy (NCBI): domain Eukaryota; kingdom Viridiplantae; phylum Streptophyta; class Magnoliopsida; order Solanales; family Solanaceae; genus Nicotiana; species Nicotiana noctiflora. The sequence goes on from JASVEL010003610.1 coordinate 17,849, forward strand.
CATGAGACTAAGAGTGACTTTATATTACTTATTACAGTGGGTTTTGATATAATTCTCGGAATAACTAATTTTAATCGTTAATTGTGTGCCCTATCAGTATGAAGGTTCATTTTATGTCGTGATTATCTTTGACGGACAATTATTGAAAGGAAGAAAGAAAGGAAATGAAAATTTTCAGATGATATGATGTGCAAGCACTGTGATTCAGAGTTGAGGATGAGATCCTCCAATTTTTGGCATAATGTGAAATATTTCTAAGCCGAGCTTCAAGCTGCGGTGGATATCATATGAGGACTGGGTCCTGGTAGTAAGAGTTTATGTGTTTAAAATTCTTCTTTTATGAAATTAATATTTTCGTATTGTATTCGTAAATAAGAGTCATGTCCGTTAGGACTATTTGACAATTCTTGTATAGTTTCTATTCATATTTAGCCATTTCTATTTTGAAACCGTTGAGCTTAGCCTTTGAGACGAGCACCAGGTAAGGATAAATATGACACATTAATTCGGAAAAATAATCACGAGGTCTCCATACCTCATTCTGAGTAAAGTGGGATTTGTAGAATAAGGTATTTGATAACACGTAGTTAATTGGCAATGTTGTAATTTAGGGACGACTCCTATCGCCGAAGTCATAGTTATGTGTATAAGTACGAGGTGTTCATGCCTTAGTTAGATCTGTTCATGATAGTCTTTATAGATGACATCCTGGTATACTCCCGCAACCAGGAAGAGCACGAGCAGCACCTCAGAGTGGTTCTTCAGACTCTGAAGGATAATCGACTATATGCCAAATTTTCGAAATGTGAGTTCTGGTTGAGTTCAGTGGCATTTCTGGGCCACATCGTATCAGTGGAAGGTATTCAGGTGGACCCAAAGAAGATTGAGGCAGTCCAGAATTGGCCTCAACCAGCTTCAGTGACTGAGATCCGGAGTTTCTTGGGATTAGCAGGTTACTACCGTCGATTTGTAGAGGGGTTTTCTTCTATTGCAGCCCCGATGACCGGGTTGACCCAGAAGGGTGTCCAGTTTCAGTGGTCAGAGGAGTGTGAGGCGAGCTTTCAGAAGCTCAAGACAGCCTTGACCACCGCACCGGTGTTGATACTACCTACGGGTACAGGGCCTTATACAGTTTATTGTGACGCCTCTCGTACAGGGCTTGGAGCGGTATTGATGCAGGATGGTAAGGTTATCGCTTATGCTTCAAGGCACTTAAAAATACATGAGAAGAATTATCCAGTACATGATCTTGAGTTAGCAGCAGTGGTGCATGCCTTGAAGATCTGGAGGCATTATCTATATGGTGTGACGTGTGAGGTATACACTGATCACAAAAGTCTACAGTACTTGTTCAAGCAAAAGGAGTTGAATCTACGACGGCGGAGATGGTTAAAATTGCTAAAAGACTATGATGTTACTATCTTATATCACCCAGGTAAGGCCAATGTGGTGGCCGATGCATTGAGTAGAAAGTCTGCCAACATGGGTAGTCTTGCATTCATTCCGGTCATTCAGAGACCATTTGCTCTAGATGTCCAGGCCTTAGCCAACCGATTCGTGAGATTAGACATTTCTGAGCCTAGCAGGGTGTTAGCCTGCACGGTCGCTCGTTCTTCTTTATTAGAGCGTATCCGTGAGAGGCAATTTGATGATCCTCATTTGCGTGAGTTGAGAGATACAGTACAGCGGGGAGGTGCCACACAGGTAAATCTAGATGATGATGGGGTGTTGAAATTGCAGGGTCGAGTTTGTGTGCCCAATGTCGAAGGGATTCGAGAGTTGATCTTAGCGGAGGCCCACAGTTCGAGGTATTCCATTCACCCAGGCGCCGCAAAGATGTACCAGGACTTGCGGAAGCACTATTGGTGGCGCAGAATGAAGAAAGATATCATTGCGTATGTCGCTCGGTGTCTAAATTGTCAGCAGGTGAAATATGAGCACCAGAGACCTGGTGGTGTATTCCGGAGGATTGAAATTCCCGAGTGGAAATGGGAGCGGATCACTATGGACTTCGTTACTGGACTTCCTTTGACTCGGAGGAAATTTGATGCTATTTGGGTCATTGTTGATAGGCTGACCAAGTCAGCACACTTTATTCCAGTATCTGTCTCCTACTCGTCGGAGAGGTTAGCAGAGATTTACATCAGGAAGATTGTTCGACTTCATGGGGTGCCGGTATCTATTATCTCTGATCGGGGTACGCAGTTTACCTCGCGGTTCTGGAGAGCGGTCCAGCAGGAGTTAGGCACCCAGGTTCAGCTGAGTACATCATTTCATCCTCAGACGGATGGCCAGTCCGAGAGGACTATTCAGATTCTAGAGGACATGCTTCGAGCCTGTGTTATTGATTTCGGAGGCTCGTGGGACCAGTTTCTGCCATTAGCAGAATTCGCCTACAATAACAGTTACCAGTCTAGCATCCAGATGGCTCCGTATGAGGCGTTGTATGGTAGGCGATGTCGATCACCAGCTGGATGGTTTGAACCGGGAGAGGCTCGGTTGTTGGGTACAGACTTAGTTCAGGAGGCCTTGGATAAGGTCAAGACTATTCAGGAGAGATTGCGTTCAGCTCAGTCCAGGCAGAAGACTTATGCGGATCGTAAGGTTCGAGATGTAGATTTCATGGTTGGTGAACAACTATTGCTCCGAGTGTCGCCTATGAAGGGCGTGATGAGGTTCGGGAAGAAGGGCAAGCTCAGCCCTAGGTATGTTGGCCCATTTGAAATTCTAAACAGAGTGGGAGGGGTGGCTTACAGACTAGCTTTACCGCCTAGCTTATCAGCCGTGCATCCAGTTTTTGCATGTATCTATGCTTCGGAGATACCACGGCGATCCCACACATGTATTAGACTTCAGCACTGTCCAATTGGACAATGATCTATCTTACGAGGAGGAGCCGGTGGCCATTCTAGACCGGCAGGTTCGACAGTTGAGGTCGAAGAGTTATCCTTCTGTGCGTGTTCAGTGGGGAGGTCAGCCTCCTGAGGCATCGACCTGGGAGTCCGAGTCTGATATGTGGAATCGCTACCCACATTTTTTTCCTGACTCAGGTACTTCTTTCTTTTGTCCATTCGAGGACGAACAGTTGTTTTAGTGGTGGAGATTGTGACGACCCAAAGGGTCATCACTTATTTTATTAATCATTTCGAGCTTCTGAGGCCTTGGAAACCTCATTCTATGTTGCCTCGATTTACGTGCACGATCCGGGCATGTGGCCGGAAAGTTTTTGTGATAGAAAATATGAATTCTATGAGAAATTCGAAGAAAAATGATTTTAATATTGATATGGTTGACTTCGGTCAATATTTTTGGTAAACGGACCCGGACCCGAGATTGGATGGTCCCGGAAGGTCCGTAGGAAAATATGGGACTTGGACATGCGTCCGAAGTCGAATTCTGAGGCCTAGAGCCCAAGTTATGAATTTTTCTGTGAAATTGTTTTTTATGTAATTGTTAAAGGAGAATGAATTAATTGACCTTGGTATCGGGCTCGTATTTTGGTTCTGACGCCCGGTACAAGTCTTAAATATTATATATGTGCTTTCCGCAAAGTTTGGTGACATTCGGATGTCGTTTGATATGTTTTGGACCTTGAGTTCCAAGTTTGAAAGTTTTGAAAACCAAAAGTATGAAAATCATGAACTTGAGGCTTGATTTGATGAAAACGATGTGATATTGGCGATGTGATCGCACGAACAAGTTCATAATGTATTTTTGATGTTGTGTATATGTTTGGTATGGAGCCCGGGGGGCTCAGGTAAAGATTTGATAGGTCGTTGGTTCAATTTTTGAATTTTTGCACTGCTGGTTTTTCACCCAGCTGTTGGCTTCGCAATTGCGAAGCATTTCTCCCAATTGCGAAGGTGACAGATCAAGGCAGGGTTCGCAAATGCGAACCCTTGATCGCAAATACGAAGGGCGCCCAGGACTGTTTGGGTTCGCAAATGCGAACCAAACCTCGCAAATGCGAGGCCTTCAGTGTTTAGCCATTCTTCGCAAATGCGAAGAATTCTTTGCAAATGCGAAGGCCCTTAGCCCAGTTTTGTTCGCAAATGCGAACAAATGTTCGCAAATGCGAAGCCCCAGAATTGTCTTAGATTCGCAAATGCGAACAAAAGTTCGCAAATGCGAACTTCTAGCCTTAGCTTATTTTTCAAACTCCAGAAATTGGTCGGGGTTCGCAATTGCGAACCCATGTTCGCAAATGCGAACACAGAGACCTGTAAATCCCGATTTCTAGCTTCATTTTTCACATTTCACAACCCAAAAACACCCATTGGCGATTTTTCACGAACTCCCTCTTCTTCAAAACAATTGTAAGTCACTTTTTACTTAATTCTTTCAATTCCTAACAACATTAAACATGTTTTTCAATAGAAATCAAAGGTTTTCGTGGCAGAATTTCTTGTTTTTGGTAGAATATAGGATTTTTCATGAATTAGGAAATTGGACCTCGAATTGAGGTCCGATTTTGAAACAAATCATATACTTGAACTCGTGGGGGAATGGGTAACCGGATTTTGGTCCGAACCCCGAGTTCCGACCATGTGGGCCCGGGGTTGAAATTCACTATTCCGTGCAGAATGTTGTAAAAGTTGTAATTGGCCTTATGAATTAGTTTATTGAGTAGTATTGATGATATTAAATCAATTGTGTATAGATACGATTGGATTGGAGCCAAATTTGAAAGGAAAAGGCATTGCCACGGATTGAATTATTCATAAACATTCGAGGTAAGTGTTTGTTCTATCCTAGCTTGAGGGAATAGGATTATGTGCTATGTGCTATGTGATCGAGTGCGGTGTATGGACTGTGGTGACGAGCATCCATACACTGGCGTCTAGCATGACCGTGAGTCGCTGTTAATACTTGTTGTGAGACATATTTGAAGATAATTTGTTGAATCCTTGCCGGGTTGTAGAATTGTTATTGTTCTCCCTTGTCGGGACTTGTTGTGAAGTGAGATATTGATTGCCCTTGCAGGGACTTTGTTGAAATGATTATTGTGTCCCTTGCCGGGACGGTTCATGATTTGTTGTTTTCTTTCTCTGCCCTTAACTGTGATTGTTATTTGGGTGAGGAAGAGTGATAAAGCACGAAGGGTGATGTCGTGCCTTGATTTATTATTTATGCACGAAGGGTAATGTCGTGCCTTGATTTATTATTTATGCACGAAGGTTAATGATGTGCCTTGTTATTGATTATGCACGAAGGTTAATGTCGTGCCATGTTTTATTGGTTATGCACGAAGGTTAATGTCGTGCCATGTTTTATTGATTATGCACGAAGGTTAATGTCGTGCCATGTTTCATTGATTATGCACGAAAGATCATGCCGTGCCTCGTTATTAAACCATGTACGAAGGATCATTCCGTACTATGGATGTGAGGAAGAGAGTAAAAGTACGAAGGGTGATTCCGTACACCATATTTGCTTATTTGGTGAGGATGAGAGTAAAAGCACGAAGGGTGATGCCGTGCAACTACTTGCTATTCCTTGACTTGATATTACTTGTTTATCCATTATACTTTGTTTTTCCTTATGAACTTATTAACTGTGGTTAGTTGTTGAGTTCTTTTGAGATATTCCTTATTGTGTTATTACTTGGTTAATTCTTTTTATTTGTGGTATACATATATATATGGAACTGCACAGGTTTTTGTGGGTGTCTGGTCCTAGGCTTGTCACTACTTCGCCGGGATAGGCCAGGCACTTACCAACACATGGGGTCGGTTGTGCTGATACTGCACTTCTATGCGTTTTTGCACAGGTCCAGGTTCCGATCAGGAGCAGCAACAGTAGATCTTTTGCGTGGAAGTTGCACACTTTGAGACCGAGGTAGCTTGCAGACGTCCGCAGGCCCGACGTCTCTCCCTTTACTTATGTTATTAGCTGTAGTCTCTTTGTTCCGAGACAAACAGATTTTGTTATATTTATTTCAGACCTTTATGTGTAGTATTCAGTAGTAGTTTGTGAGTTGGTGACTCCACGGCTTGGGTAGAGGATTTCAGTATGACTTTACCTTGAAACTGGTTATTTCTATTTCGATAAAGTCTTCCGCACTTATTTAATCAAAGTTATAGTTTTGTTGATAAATTAATTATGAAATATTATTAAAAACAGGATAGTATGAATACAGTGGCTTGCCTAGCTACCACGAGTAGGCGCCATCACGATCCCGATGTTGGGGGGGAAAATCCGGGTCGTGACAAAAACACTCAGAAATAGGTAACAATAGCCCTTGCTGTTGAACATGCTCGCTAGGATCAGCATTTAATTTTTCATAGACATGTGTATAGCTTGTGTTCTCGCATGGACTCGATCTTGAGTCCCAGCACTACAGCTACCAACACATTCACCTTGGGCTTTATGTGTAGTCCGATTCCAGCCATTGAAAGCCTTCAATTCTGTTGTAAACAAAATTAGTGAATGGGCCCTCTTTAGGCTCAGTCTGTTAAAAATAAAAGGGGAACTGGACTTTGTTTACTTATTCTATTTTAAGTTAAAATGTCTTTTGAGTTCTTTTGGGCCTTTTATTTATTTTAAGTTGGGTTATTTTGAATAAATTGAGATGATCCATAATTAGATAACTTGAAATAGTGTATGGCCCTCATGAATTAGTTTAGAAAGCCTTAAGCTAAAATAGTTCGAGGTGTGTCATGCCAAACAAAACGACAAATTGCTTGGCCCTCATTTAATCAATTTTGATTTAATCCTTAGAATTTGAGACGTGCCACTTAGTGAAATTTCCATGGCCCTCGCAAAGTTAAAAATGCGTAGTTTCTTTAGGCACGTTATTTTAGTAATATTACCTTCCTAAACTTGGGTGTGCATTTCGTGTGACCCAACTCTAAATCTCATAACGTTGAATCAAATGTGTTTCAGATTGCGGGTGTATTTTCATGTGATGCGATCCAAATACATACTTTAAACAACGTTAAATCTTCTTTAAAATTAATTAAAAGCGGGGTAAATAGTCTAAAATGGCATCATAGGTTAAAACATGTGTTAAATCAGATTAAAGGCCAGTTGCATTAGTTGAGTGACCCTGCTAGAATCATAGAATTCAGGGGTGCCTAATACCTTCCCTCGGGTTAACAGAATTCCTTATTCAGAATTTTTGGTTCGCAGACTTCACAAGGAAAGTCGAATTTTCCTCCATTTGGGATTTAAAATAAACCGCTGACTTGGGACACAAAATAAATTATCCCAATTACAAATCTGATAAATAAATAATCTCATTTCGAATAATGTCACTTAAATTGAAAAAATTCCCTTATATACTACCCTTTGGGGTGTGTATAAAAAATGAGGTGTGACACCCGCAGCCTATTAGGTTTTAACCATCCATCTCAAACCTCAACATCGCGTCCGTTCACGGGTAAAAAAGGGTAGTTGTTGATACCCAATTTTTCCTGTATATTTTTCTATGCAAAATACCTTTCAAAATAGAATATGTATCCATATATAAGTGTGCCTAAATATATTAATATTTTTTCTATTTTTTTAAGATTTTATATTAATTTATTGCCCTATTTTAGCATTATAAAAATTTATAATTATTCCTCAAATTATCATTTTTGGTGATTAAATTATTTTATTATTATATTCAGACCAAAATATTACTAAGTTAATTTTTACACATTTTTTACAAATTTATTTAGTATTTTTAAAGCAAAATTGTAAATAATTGTAATATTAGCCTATTTTAAGAATTAATTGTGTTTATAATTACAAATTCTATTCCAGTATTTTTAATCTAATTCTTTTATTATTATTAATTAATTAATTTTACACTTTTAATTTATTTTCAGAAAGTATTTTACTATTTCTTTTATAAAATAAAAATGGGACAAATTGATATTTAAATACTAGCCCTATTTCATTTTAATTGTAGAACAAATCACCCCCCCCCCCCCCCCCCCCCCCCGCAATTAACCCAATTTCAATCTCAATTTGACCAGACTGATTTCTATATTACCTGACCACTGACCCGTTATTTTACCTGCCTGGTTTCCATCTTTTGATCTAGGTCATTGATCATTTTAATCAACAGCCAGAATCTCCCTTTCCTTTTTAATTTTCCAAACCCCCAAACCTAGATCATTTCACCTAATAAGCCGCCTCTAAACACTCCTCTCTCTCAAACTCTCTTAAACATTCCCTAACCCTAGCCGCCTCTCACCGTCTTCAACCTTGAAACCATAGGAATCCATGGCTTCTCAGACCATGGGAGTCTTAAACTCATCTCCCTTTGCTCTTACACACTTGATACCTGAAGATTCGAGGTCTGACCTTGAAGATTTTCACCCAGACCTTTTCTGGCTCGAGGTTTCACGGCCATCTCCAGCCTTGCTCCGTGCGTATCCTGGTCTTCTGAGCCTGATTCTAACTCATCTAACTTAGACCAATGATGTGACGACCCGACCAGTCGTCTCAGGTGTAAACGCCCCGTGTTTCCCACATTGTGTTGACTTATGTTTCATTATCAGTTTTGGGTGCGTTAGAATTAAATTGGAGTAATTTTGTTAAGAAATGAGAAACTTGGTCTCTTTTAAGAAGACTTAAGTTGGAAAAGTCAATCGGATGTTGACTTATGAGTTAGAGTACTCGGAATCGAATTCTGATGATTCGGTTAGCCCCGGATGATGAAATATGACTTAGGAGCGCAATCAAAAGTAATTTTGGAGGTCCGATGAAGAAGTTAGCATATTTTGGCAAAGTTAGTATTTTGGCGAATTCCGGTTGATAGGTGATATTTTGATCCAGGAGTCGAAATGGAATTCTGAGAGTTGTAGTAGCTTCGTTAGGTGATTTTGGACTTGTCCACAAAATTTCAGGTCATTCGGACGTCATTTGGTTGGGTTTCGGATTGAATGTGAATTTTGAAAGTTAAAGTTAAACATAAGCTTGAATTTGTTGAAAACGGACGATTTTGATGTTAACGATAGAGTTTTGATGATTGGAACAAGTTTGAATAAGGTTATAGGACGTGTTGGTACTTTTGATTGAGGTCCCGGGGCCTCGGGTGAGTTTCGGGGTGGTTTCGGACCATTTCTAAGCCATTATTAACTGCTGGTTTTTGGCTACAGCAGTACTCTATGAGATCGCGGGGATTTGGTCGCGCTCGCGGTGAGTAAAATCTTAGAAAAACCTTACTGAATCGCGATCGTGTAAAGCTCTTTGCGATCGCGAAGAAGGAATTTCTGTCGCGCAGGTCCTACTTCGGAAGCTCATATCGTTTTATCTACAAGGAATTTGGAGGTGATTCAAAATCGAAAGTTGTAGCTCATCTTGTCTAGTTTTCATAAAGATAACGAACTAGGGATTTGGATGTCTGTGTAAAACGTTATGGATGTTAAACTATAGGCTGTCCAAGGAGGATCTTTAATACAAACGCATGCATTGGGAAGCATATATCTCAAAATTTATAAGGATTCAGGAAATGAGAGACAAATGAAAGTCATATCCCTATGTGTCTAGTTTCCAGAACATCAAACCATTTGTCATTTGGTGTTGTGTGCAAAAAGTTATGACCATTATACTGAAGCTTGTCCGGAAAAACCGGAATTTATGCACTGCGATCGCGAAGCCTTTCCCGAGATCGCGAAGGGTAATATTTGGGCCAGAAAATTGTTCTCTGCGATTGCGAAGCATTTCCCGCTATCGCGATGAACAAAATGCCTGGGCAGAATGTTTTAAAACATTCCAGTCGCGAAAATAACCCACTTTTCCACCATTTTTGGTCACTCTTGAGAGCTTTTGGACGGGAAATGAAGGGGTTTCGACTGGGAATCGTTGGAGGTAAGTTTTATGAGTTAATTACATGTTTTTATACAAGAATAATCCATGGAATTCATGAATTTATGGCTAAAAATCAAGAAAATAGGGCTTGGAGTAAAAAAATCTTAAATTTATGATTTGAAGGGCCATTTGTGGTCCGAATTGAGAGTTCTTGGTATGTACGGACTCGTAGAGAGACGAGGATTCCAGAAATATGAATTTCGTAATTTTTTGGAATGTGGGCCCAAGGCTCGGGTTTTGCCAATTTCGTGATTTTTGGTATTTTTCGAGTTCTTTCGATTCGGTTATGTTCCATTAGCCTATTATGATATATTTGTACTAATTTTGGCTAGTTTCGATGCATGTGGAGGCCGGTTTGAGGAGCAAAGATGCCGCGGGCATGAGTTTTCGCCGGTTCGAGGTGGGTAATACTTGTAAATGATGTCCTAAGGGTTAGTAAACCCCGGACTTGCACATCTTAGTGTTGTGTTGAGGTGACTTGCACGCCGGATAACGGGTGTGGAGTAGAGCACCAATGGGGATTGTGACTTGGTCCGTCCCGCGTAATAAATAATAACACCTAATTGTTTGAAATGAAATTGACGCCTCAATAAAGATATTAATTACCATGAATTGGACTAATTATCATGCTTGGGCTTCGCGCCGATTATTTAAATACTTCAGGGATTGGTATCATTGTCTTGATAACACTATGCATATGTTTATCTCAATTTAAAGTTTCAAATGGTATTTTGCTACTCAGCATTTTTTTTATAAAATTATGAAAAACTTGAACATGGTCTTAATGGCATTTCTAGTTGTGAGCTAATATGATATTGTTGCCCGAAGGGCTTTCTTGATTATTTGTTAGACTGATTGGGGCCGAGGACCATATGTTAGGGCATGACAATTTATGTGAGCATATGCATACACATGCATGGATCGGACTGCACGCCGCCGTGGTATATGGATCGGGCTGCGCGCCGCAGCAGGTGTGATATGATATTGCGCTTGGGCTGTAGGAGCCCCTCCGGAGTCTGAACCCCCACAGTGAGCGCGAGCGCCTTTGCATGGATCGGGCTATACGCCACGGCGTCATATGCATTGCATGGCATACATACATTGGTTTACGTGTACTACGTGGCATAACATTTAGCACTCATACATTACTGGAGCACATGCATTATTTGCCTTATTGACCAGATCTCCTGGTGGTATTTGTTAAGGAGTGTTGAGCCCGAGGGGCTGATTTGAGTGCAGACCTGCACTGCTTGAGTTTGTACCCAGGTATTGGTATGTTATCATGAAAGAAAGAAGCTAAAAATGAGATTTCTAAATAATTTACTCACATATGCTGAAAGGGGATAAAATGATAGTATGTTGAAGTTTAAAGGTAGTTATGTATTGTATAGCATGAGATAGTGCTTTGCGTGGTTTCCTTTCCTTCAGCATTATTTACTTTTATTACCGTTGAGTTGGAAGTACTCACACCCGACTCCCTGCACCTTGTGTGCAGATCCAAGTACATCACAGTAGAGCTGATTCTATGGCTGCTCGGGAGTGCATTTGGACAGTCGAGGTAGCTGCCAGCGTCCGCAGGACCTGACTCTCCAGTTTATCCTTGTTTTGTTCTGTCTATGCCACACTTGTGCACGGTTGTATACACCATCACAGTTTATAAATTCTGGTAGAGGCTCATGACTTATGACTCCTGATTCGGTGGGAGGTTTATACTGGTTTTGGGATATCTATCCCCGATGTACTAGACGTCATTTCATTATATTATTGTTGTTTATGCCTACAAAGGGTAAAGTGAGAGCTGATAGCTCTGTGTTATGAATGGTTGGTCGGGCTAGCCTAGCAATATGTTGGGCGCCATCACGACCGGGTTTTGGGGTCGTGACAAGTTGGTATCAAAGCCTAGGTTACTAGGCCTCATGAGTCATGAGCCGGTTAGTAGAGTCTCGTGGATCGGTACGGAGACGTCTGTATTTATCCTCGAGAGGCTGCAGAACCTTTAGGAAACACTTCACTTTCTTGGAATTCTTATCGTTCGTACTTGATTCAGCTTGAGATGTAATTTTTGAAATTCCTTCCACATGTTTGTATGCGCACTCGAGCGCTTAGTAATAAATTTGCCTTGATGGCTTGTGAATCCCCGATCGAAGGCGAGATATAATCTCCGTGATTTCATGATTGGCCAGTCTGAAGGACTTGAGGTCGAATCTTCGCCTATGGCTTGAGCACCAAGGTGCTGATTTTGCGAGCTGGTATTATGAACTTATATGTTCAGTATTGTCCCTAATTGTGGGAATGTCGGCTAGATAGCCAAGTTATGTGTATCATGGTGGAAGGTGTGCTGAGATACTAAATTGAGGTGAAGCAGGTGGGTTATCTCTTGCGGAGTGCCCTTAGGTAAGCTGATTCTTAAGTGTAATTGAAAGGTATTTGATATATGTTATGATTCGAGCAGGTGCAACGCATGTCAGTATGTCAATTTTGATAATATAATTCGTGTAGTATTGAGATTAATGTTGTTGATATACATTGTGATGTCTTGTCGAGTTGTGGACGTGTTGTTAGGATGGTTTTGGTGATTCTCTGGCAGGTGGATAGGCCCAATTACAAAGGAAACTCTGCCGAAATTTTTGAAAAATTTGGGACTTAGTAAAACTTTTGTCGCCTAAAGAGTGGGCTTAACTATAGTGTGAATGAATGCAAGAATTAGGGAAGAGTTAGAATTTTTGATGATTCGTGTCTCTGCAAGCTGGTGAAAGAGTGAGTTTAATCTCACCATGATATTACGACAACAATAAAGTATATGTGTTCTGATAAATATGGCTTAGAGCTAAGTTGGGGAGGTTTCCATTGATTAACTGATTGCGCAATTGTATGCTACGTTGGTTATGTCTTAAAGTACACTGACAAACCAGTTCTGGTTGCAGAAATTGAGCCGAGAATAGCACGAGTGAAGCAAAATTTTGACAAAAGTTATACGGTGCTTTCGTAGATGTGAGAAAATAATAGTATGTCTTGAGCTGTTGTTGGTAAGGAATGCTCAGTGAATTGAGGAGAAGGATGTTTGTTGGTATTTGAATGAGATCATATCATGTGGTGTCAGGGTGCTAATAAGGCACGTGTGGTTCTGTTCATTAAGTCTGGTAATTTGTAGTTTCGATAAGAGTGGATGACTCTTGGGAATGTTATAATGTGTTCTAAGATGGTGTATGTGACTAAAGATAGTGTCTTCATTAGAAAAGATCAAGACTTGTGGTATATTGTGATAACTACGAGACTCTAAGTATCAGTATCAGGAAAGTAGTAATAACGAATTTAGATTCGCAAGAAGTGCTTCAAAACAAAATATTATGGAAGGTGATATTTCTGGGAGACATTGGAGAAAGTATTCAGTGGCCTATGAGTATTAAAGAATGTGGCCTTATGTTTGAATCTCCTGTGGTGAGCCTGAATTGATGCATTGTAATGATGTAACAAGAGAGAAAAATCAAAATAATGATGTAAACCAAATATGAAAGTTGTGATGGTTGCTCTTGTGCGTTAAAAAAAATGGGAGTTATTATGGACCTTTGAAAGGTTATCAGACTAAGTTCAATGTGATCAAAATCGGCTTGAAGTCGATGGATAGATTTAATGTGAATAATGGCTCTATATCAGGCCAGATGTGTGCATTTTGTAATGCAGTCCTCATGAAGGAGCAGTTAGGTTAATGCTTTATTGTCAGATATCTCGCGTAGTGATGCCTTACGCCGTGTGATTTGTGGAAAGGCTCAAGAAATTGTTATGTGTTGAGAATCCGCGTAGGGATGATGTTACCTGAGCAGCTTGGCTATTGAAATTCAATTTCGTATATCGCACATCAGTTGTGCTTGGTTTTGTAGCTATAACGCTAAATACCCCTCAGGGATGATATTATGCACTTAGCATGCTTATGATCGATATTTGGTATTTGGTTATGATGAGAACATTTGGCTCGATGTGTATCTCCTTATATGAGATCTGTGTGTGGATCGGGTGGCACGCCGCCATGGGTATGTTAACTGGATCAGGTTGCACGCCGCAACAATATGATATTGAGTATAATTTTATATATACTATTTCATATGCCTTGTTCTTTGTTTTCTAAAGGAAGTCCCCATTAATGCGTAGAATTGATAATTCATTCCAGAGTTTGTTTTCTTTTGTACTGCGTTAGAATCGGTAGCCTATTGGCACTTTGGCGCATCATATACGATTTATAGTCATATCTGGAGTGGCTTATTGCCCAGACAGTTCGTACTTGGAAAGACGAGATCATTGAAGTTGAGATCAATGCAATCTGAGTATGTGAAGTGAAATTATAGTACTAAGACCATTGTTTGGCTCAGAATGAGTTGATAGTTCTTGTAAAGAGTATAGAACTAATAAATTGTTTTTTCAGTAGTAGTTATGAATGTGTTCAGGTCTCATCCACTGTGTCAACATTGTAAGAATTTGAACAAGACCTGTGTATGTCATACAAAGCATGTGATGTATAGTGATTCCTTCCAACTGATTAGTTAAAGAATCTTCGGATGATTAAGGAAAATGGTATTGCTAAGTGGAAGTGATTTGATGAGAGTATATGTCTCAGAAAAGGGTAATGTGATTAAACTGATTATATATCAGTAGTATTGCGACATGTTCTTGTTGGGTCCATTGGTGGTATTCGGGTCTGCTCGGCAGGTAAACATTGAGCATCTGTCATGGGATGAATGATTATCAAATATGTGCGTGTATTGCATGGTGGAAATTGGATTGGGAATGATGATTGGTGTATTATATGGAGTTCTGATGTACATGCTATGTGGTGATATTGGAATTCAGACTGATTGTCTTAGTGTTGGGTGATTTTGAACTATTGCATTAAGGGCAACGTCATAAATGCCACGGGTTAAGTGGTGAAGTGCGTTAGAATACATTTTAGCAAAATGATTTATATTTTAAAGAATCAGCGGACAGCTAGGAAGGACCATTTTCTTAATTGGGTATTTGAGATGGATGTCAGTGCGGAGGTTTGTATCATTGATCCTATCCCGGTATAGAGGGAATTTTTGAATGCATTTCTTAATGGTGCATGTATTATGCAGGTTGTGGTTAGGTCGTATTGATTGTGTCATGTCACCAGAATGGTGTGTTTGGTCAAAGGAGATCGTGAGGATCATTAATGAATATAGACAGATTTGATTTCAGCATGTTTGATGGATAAATATCGAGATTTCGGTTCAAAATTTTGTTATAGTACTTGCCAGAGGATAAATGGCCTCATGAATGGGTGACCTGAGGAATGGATATGGTTTATCGCGTGTTTTATTTACCATTGGAAATATATGAAAGTGTTGGAATAAGTCTCTAGCTAATAAAAGGGTTTTCCATCGACATCTGGTTATCGTGGGCAGCTGTTTTGAATGGAAGAAATTGCTGCATGTGTTTGAGTTATGTGGTATAATATATGATTTCACCTGAGGTTGCAGGTATGGATTATTACAGCTGATTCGAGTTTATTCTGAGTAAAAATGTGAGGTTCTGATCTTGTGTAAGATTACAGAAGGTGAAATGTAGTTTTATAGTTTATGGATCAGATAGATTGAGTAATTTCAACTAAGTTGTGTTGTCGGACCTATATGAGATAGGGTGACGTGGGATCACCGCGGGTTATATGCGAGGTTAAGTTATTCAACTATTGGTGAATTTCTAGAACAACTCCGGGTCCGCTCGAGGACGAGCGTTTGTTTAAGTTGGGGAGAATGTGACGACCCGACCCGTCGTCTCAGGTGTAACCGCCCCGTGTTTCCCACATTGTGTTGACTTATGTTTCATTATCAGTTTTGGGTGCGTTAGAATTAAATTGGAGTAATTTTGTTAAGAAATGAGAAACTTGGTCTCTTTTAAGAAGACTTAAGTTGGAAAAGTCAACCGGATGTTGACTTATGAGTTAGAGTACTCGAAATCGAATTCTGATGATTCGGTTAGCTCCGGATGATGAAATGTGACTTAGGAGCACAATAAAAAGTAATTTTGGAGGTCCGATGAAGAAGTTAGCATATTTTGGCAAAGTTAGTATTTTGGCGAATTCCGGTTGATAGGTGATATTTTGATCCAGGAGTCGAAATGGAATTCTGAGAGTTGTAGTAGCTTCGTTAGGTGATTTTGGACTTGTCCGCAAAATTTCAGGTCATTCGGACGTCATTTGGTTGGGTTTCGGATTGAATGTGAATTTTGAAAGTTAAAGTTAAACATAAGCTTGAATTTGTTGAAAACGGACGATTTTGATGTTAACGATAGAGTTTTGATGATTGGAACAAGTTTGAATAAGGTTATAGGACGTGTTGGTACTTTTGATTGAGGTCCCGGGGGCCTCGGGTGAGTTTCGGGGTGGTTTCGGACCATTTCTAAGCTATTTTTAACTGCTGGTTTTTGGCTACAACAGTGCTCTATGCGATCGCGGGGATTTGGTCGCGATCGCTGTGAGTAAAATCTTAGAAAAACCTTACTGAATCGCGATCGCGTAAAGCTCTTTGCGATCGCGAAGAAGGAATTTCTGTCGCGCAGGTCCTACTTCGAAAGCTCATATCGTTTTATCTACAAGGGATTTGGAGGTGATTCAAAACCAAAAGTTGTAGCTCATCTTGTTTAGTTTTCATAAAGATAAAGAACTAGTGATTTGGATGTCTGTGTAAAACGTTATGGATGTTACACTATAGGCTGTCCGAGGAGGATCTTTAATACAAACGCATGAATTGGGAAGCATATATCTCAAAATTTATAAGGATTCAGGAAATGAGAAACAAATGAAAGTTATAGCCCTATGTGTCTAGTTTCCAGAACATCAAACCATTTGTCATTTGGTATTGTGTGCAAAAGGTTATGACCATTATACTGAAGCCTGTCCGGAAGAACCGGAATTTATGCACCGCGATCGCGAAGCCTTTCCCGCGATCGCGAAGGGTAATTTTTGGGCCAGCAAATTGTTCTCCGCGATCGCGAAGCATTTCCCGCGATCGCGATGAACAAAATGCCTGGGCCGAATGCTTTAAAACATTCCAGTCGCGAAAATAACCCACTTTTCCACCATTTTTGGTCACTCTTTAGAGCTTTTGGACGGGAAATGAAGGGGTTTCGACTGGGAATCGTTGGAGGTAAGTTTTATGAGTTAATTACATGTTTTTATACAAGAATAATCCATGGAATTCATGAATTTATGGCTAAAAATCAAGAAAATAGGGCTTGGAGTAAAAAAATCTTAAATTTATGATTTGAAGGGCCATTTGTGGTCCGAATTGAGAGTTCTTGGTATGTACGGACTCGTGGCGAGATGAGGATTCCAGAAATATGAATTTCGTAATTTTTCGGAATGTGGGCCCAGGGCTCGGGTTTTGCCAATTTCGTGATTTTTGGTATTTTTCGAGTTCTTTCGATTGGGTTATGTTCCATTAGCCTATTATGATATATTTGTACTAATTTTGGCTAGTTTTGATGCGCGTGGAGGCCGGTTTGAGGAGCAAAGATGCCGCGGGCATGAGTTTTCGCCGGTTCGAGGTGGGTAATACTTGTAAATGATGTCCTAAGGGTTAGTAAACCCTAGACTTGCACATCTTAGTGTTGTGTTGAGGTGACTTGCACGCCAGATAACGGACGTGGGGTAGAGCACCAATGGGAATTGTGACTTGGTCCGTCCCGCGTAATAACTAATAACACCTAATTGTTTGAAATGAAATTGACGCCTCAATAAAGATATTAATTACCATGAATTGGACTAATTATCATGCTTGGGCTTCGCGCCGATTATTTGAATCCTTCAGGGATTGGTATCATTGTCTTGATAACACTATGCATATTTTTATCTCAATTTAAAGTTTCAAATGGTATTTCGCTACTCAACATTTTTTTATAAAATTATGAAAAACTTGAACATGGTCTTAATGGAATTTCTAGCTGTGAGCTAATATGATATTGTTGCCCGAAGGGCTTTCTTGATTATTTGTTAGACTGATTGGGGCCGAGGGCCATATGTTAGGGCATGACAATTTATGTGAGCATGTGCATACACATGCATGGATCGGACTACACGCCGCAGTGGTATATGGATCTGGTTGCGCGCTGCAGCAGGTGTGATATTGATATTGCGCTTGGGCTGTAGGAGCCCCTCCGGAGTCTGAACCCCCATAGTGAGCGCGAGCGCCTTTGCATGAATCGGGTTGTACGCCACGGCGTCATATGCATTGCATGGCATACATACATTGGTTTACGTGTACTACGTGGCATAACATTTAGTACTCATACATTACTGGAACACATGAATTATTTGCCTTATTGACCAGATCTCCTGGTGGTATTTGTTAAGGAGTGCTGAGCCCGAGGGGCTGATTTGAGTGCAGACCTGCACTGCTTGAGTTTGTACCCAGGTATTGGTATTTTATCATGAAAGAAAGAAGCTAAAAATAAGATTTCTAAATAATTTACTCACATATATGCTGAAAGGGGATAAAATGATAGTATGTTGAAGTTTAAAGGTAGTTCTGTATTGTATAGAATGAGATAGTGCTTTGCGTGGTTTCCTTTCCTTCAGCATTATTTACTTTTATTACCGCTCAGTTGGAAGTACTCACACCCGACTCCCTGCACCTTGTGTGCAGATCCAGGTACATCACAGTAGAGCTGATTCTATGGCTGCTCGGGAGTGCATTTGGACAGTCGAGGTAGCTGCCAGCGTCCACAGGACCTGACTCTCCAGTTTATCCTTATTTTGTTATGTCTATGCCACACTTGTGCACAGTTGTATACACCATCACAGTTTATAAATTCTGGTAGAGGCTCGTGACTTATGACTCCTGATTCGGTGGGAGGTTTATACTGGTTTTGGGATATCTATCCCCGATGTACTAGACGTCATTTCATTATATTATTGTTGTTTATGCCTACAAAGGGTAAAGTGAGAGCTGATAGCTCTGTGTTATGAATGGTTGGTCGGGCTAGCCTAGCAATATGTTGGGCGCCATCACGATCGGGTTTTGGGGTCGTGACAAATGACCTTGTCAAAGCCTTTCTCGTTCCAGGGTTCTTCTAAAACCCTAAATCTTCTAGGTTTTTCTCCGATTTTTTCTAGATCTGTTATGTATATATGCTTTACTTGAGTTTTCAAACGATTTCCCTAAATTTTATTTTTAAAATTACTTTCAAACCCCTTTTATCTGATTTAGGGTTTTCTAGAAAGTGTTTAAGTGCTTTATGATTTTTCTTCTTTGTTATTCGTGTGTTTGCCTTTATTGTGTTCTCGTATAATTTTTTGTATGATTCTCTTACTGTGTTTTCCTATACTATGGTCTCGTAGACTTCACTACTGTATTGTTTACCATGCTCTTATATGTTTATCATACTGTGTTTTCCTATATGATTTCCTGCTATACTTTTCTGGTTGTCTTGTGTTATTCTACTATATTTTCCTGCTAAGTTTTTAAGTTTCTTTGTTTGCCTCCTACTGAGCCCTGTTTAAGTTTCTTCTAATCATTCTTTTCTACTGTTCTTATTAGTATTTGCCATTGTGTTCTTTGAATCATTATACTGTAATTGCATGTTACTTTGCTACCATATTCTTCATAAGTTCTGTTGTTGAAGAAGCCTGCCCTTTTTTTTTAACTCCTGGACATGATTTTGAATCAATTTCCTGCCCTCTCATCTTGCTTTATGGTTAGCTTGAACTAGGGTTTTATTTCGAAACCCCTAATTCTTTTAGATTGACTTCGATTTTTGAATTGAGTTTGGTCTTCTTTGTTTTCATACGACTCTGGCCTTTTGCTAAACTCTTCTACACATGATTCTTTCTATTGATTTACAAAGGCATGACAAGTTTCTTTCATGTTTAACGTGTCTGTATGCTTTTATATGTGAAGAATCTTTCTTCAAGAAAAGGTTATCAAACTTGTGATTGATTCAGAATTCCTTTAAATAGGTCTAATTGATTTGTTTGTTGATCTTCCTTAAGTTGAAATCTTTCACATCTTTCTGGATTGGTTCATTCATACAAAATCTCTAGCCTCAGATTTCTTGGCTATTAATTGATTTTCTTTCTTTAAATTGTACACTCGTGTATTGTCAAAACCCAATCCTTAAATAACCTTTATGTATTTTCCCTCAATTGCATGCTTTACGCAAAGTGTTTATTTAATTCCTTTCCTTAAATGGTTTTACCCGTTTGAATCTAAATCCCTTAATTAAAGGGAGTCTTATGTAATTGATTTACAATCAGTCTTCAATTATTTTCTTACCTTATTTTCTCATGAATTTCACACTATAAATACATGACTCTTTAACACAAAGCACACAATTTTAATAATCATCCACTACACGATTAGCACACTTCAGACCTTACAATTTCACAATCTATCCTAAACTCACATTTATAGTATTCTGCCTTCCTGTTTACACTTTGACATTTACACTTTGGCTTTTGCAAGACTACTGTCTTTTCTACTTGTTTCTTTGAAACCGGTATATCCTAATTTTAATTTTCAGCACCACCATAATGTGTTTACTTACAGCTTTCTGCATCTCTGTCTCTTTACTACTTTTGTAGATTTAAATGCTTAAACTAGCATGTTAATATTTTCTGTTTGTTTCTGCTATGTACCATTGCCCCTATCCCCCCCTTTGTGATATGAGTTGTAGTTTAAAACATGGAAATATGCAAGTTATTGCCTATGGTTTGAACTTGATCCCTTAAAGGATCCTAACTTCTAGACAATGTATTCTAACAGGCTTATGGGGTAGGCCAACATTCTTCATTGCTGAGTATGCCCCACCAGCCTGTCTTTGCTTTTCCTTTACTACCTCTCATTCCCTATCCCCAATGTGTATCCATGTGAACTGTTTCCCTTTCCCCTTTCCCCCTTTCATAATTTCACTTCTACACTTACACTCTCTCCTAGCTTATAAGTTCTGCCCCTTTCTTGTGAGCCTTGCCCTAGGACCATGAGTTCCCTCTGAAGTTGGACACTTGAGGGCTGGCCCTTCCACACTGCATTTTGGCTTCATATTGTGATACATTTGGGTGTAGGCATTGCCCGGAGTTCTTAAAAAGCTCTTAGGGAACTCTGACACACTCAAGTAGTAGAAAGGCTTTGAATATTGATATTTGGAGTTGGTTTTCTTCATACTTCAGGCAGGAAGTCTGAATTAGGCTCTCCTTATTTGTAATTTTCAATTTCTGATGTATTCTCTTTATTTTCTTTGGACTGTTATAACTTTGTAATAAATTTTCGGGGATGTTTATTAAAAAGGGAAAGGTAACCATGCATGTATATGGGTAGATGACTTGCCTATAGGAATCTCTAATTTCTGCATTTTCATATAGTTACTTTGTCTATAAGCAATATTGCATTCTTATCTAGTTACCATTTATATAAGAACGTCTGCATTTTCATGTAGTTACCACGCCTATAAGACATATGCATTTTTCATATAGATATCCTGCCTATATGTCTACTGAATTTTTGCATTCAGGTAGATATCCTGCCTATAGTTTACTTGTAAATTTCTGCATATCATGCAGATAACTTGTCTATAAGAACTTGTGAATTTCTGCATATCTTGTAGATAACTTGTCTATAGGAACTTGTGAACTTCTGCATTCTCATTTAGATAACATGCCTATAGGAATTTCTACACTTATATATAGACACCATGCCTATAGGATGCACATTTATGTGGATAATATGCCTATAGGTCCTTTCTGGTTATTGCATACTCATTTATCATTAGGCAAACGTGTTTATAGGCCTTAATAACCAATGTAATCAGATATCTTGCTCATAATAAAAAGTGCAACACCTAGATATCATATTGTAGGATTGCTGGACTTCTCTATGTCGATAACAGTGTTTAAAGTCAACAAATACGTAGAAAGCATGCCTATAGGGATTCTAGTCAAATCTGAATAGTCTCACTCATTTGCAAGTTTAAAATGTCAGTAGTAATGCATTATCAACTGTATAACTTGTGCTCCTTCTGTTAAAACTGGCAACCTTTTCCTAAATCAATCTACAATCAGCTTACCTCTTGTTTCTGAAATCTATAGATATCATGCCTACAGGTTTTTGTCTATCACTTAGGCAAGCCTTAGGATAACTTATAAACTGAATCATATTTTATTGACTACAACCAGCAGGTAGGCCTGATTCGGGCTTCTTATCTGAACTATGTAATAAATCATTCTACCTCAACCTCTTTAAGTTTTAATTAAACCCTAATTAGTACGTATAAGACATACCAAACTATATGTTTTCTCTGGTTTAAAGGAGGTTTGTCTGAGCCTTATTATTTGTTTATATGCTCTCTCCCCAAACTTTCTATATGTGTTTTGTGTGTCGCCTTAGTATTTTTAACCTTTTGAAATCACAAATAATCCAATGTCTCCTCCCTTTAGGATTAGTAATTCCAAATACCACCGGGATTGATAGATTTGGGGCGGGTAATAGCATGCAATAAGTAAACGAGACTATTCCACGCTTTAGTACCTTAAAGGGGTGGGAAGGGATAGATATAGATATGATGTCCACGCGATAACACCACGTGTATAAGTAATTACCGGGTGTTGTGTGGGATGATCTACATTAATAATAAACCTAGGACTCCCTTTCCTTTATTCTTTGTTTCTTTTAATCTTTTAAAATGTTTCTTCTAAATCAGCGTTTTTAATGTCTTCTTGCTTCATTTTACTTTTAACCTTTATGTGAAAATCCCCTTTTATTTGAAGCTTTACTTGTCTACATGTTGTTTGTACCTTAATTCACAAAATAGCTTGGCCGGGAACCACACTAGCGGATTCTGAGTGGTGTCTAACACCTTCCCCTTAGAATAATTTCAAGCCCTTACCCAATCTCTGGTTATTCAAATAAAACCATTCTTAGTGTCCTCATGCACCTTAATCATTAGGTGGTGACTCTTCAATTTTCTTAAAACCCAATTCCCAAAAAGGGAAAAAGTTGTTCTTCCAAATGTCATAAACCCGATTTCGCGAGAAAAAGGGGGCGCGACAGATATATGATCTGGTTCAAATTCTTAATCATTCTTCCCAACATTTCCAAAGGGCCTTTCAAACGGATCACATAGAAACATCTCTGCTAAATATTCAAAATTTTCAAACGTGTTTTGACAACTTAGATCTCTCCTCATTGGATCACCCCTTAAAGGACTACGAAGTTTCTCGTGCGATTTTCTCCTTCAAACCCTTTAAAGCTCTCGGTCCGGATGGTATTCATCCTTTTTGTTACCAAAGATATTTGCACATAGTTAGGAATTCGGTACTAACCTTCTGCCATAATATTTTCAAGAACCTTTCAATTCCTGAAAATCTTAACTTTACCTACATCTGTCTCATTCCAAAATTTCATAACGCAAATAATCTCAATAATTTCCGCCCCATAGGCCTCTGTAACAATATCTATAAGGTCATTACGAAAATTATTGTGAACAGAATCAATCCCTTCCTTGATAAATTAATTAGCCTATACCAATCTAGCTTCCTAAAAGGTAGAAGAACTAGTGATAGCGCCACTATGATTCAAGAAATTAAAATTCACTTCCAAAAAATAAGGGTTCGCCGAGGGAAGGTCCTCCTAAACATTGATTTAGAAAAAACCTTTGATAAACTTGAATGGTCATTCATTTACCATACTTTACTGTTCTTCAAATTCCCCTCGCACATCATTAAACTTATTATGAGCTGTGTTAGCACCTCTAGAATTGCCATGTTAGTCAATGGTTCCAAAATAGAATTCTTCCAACCCTCAAGAGGCATCTGTCAAGGCGATCCTATGTCTCTGTATCTCTTTATCCCTTGCATGGAACTACTGTCAAAGTACATTAATCACGAAGTCAACATTGGGCTTTGGGACCCGATAAAGCTCAATCCCATCGGCCTATATATCTCCCATATGTTCTATGCAGCCGACTTAACGTTGTCTGCCAATGGAAACCTAAAGTCCATCCATACAATAAAGTCTTGCCTCCTGTTCTTCTCCCAACTCTCTGGTCAAAAAATCAACAATTCTAAATCAAAAATCATCTTCTCACGGAATTGTGATATTCAAACCAAAAAATCATTGTGCCAACATTCTTAACATTCGATTCAGTGAAAAGTTTGGCAAATATTTGGGTTTCTCCATCATCACTCGCAAATCCAAAGCATCTGATGTTTGTTACATCATCGACAACATGAACACAAAGCTTGTCGGTTGGAAAACAAACTTTCTATCAATTGCAAGAAGAACAACCCTCGCTAGATGAACTATTAATGCCATCCCAAATCATGTAATGCGATATATCATGCTACCCGCCTCCACTCTAAAGCAAATTTATAAAATCCAAAGAGACTTTGCTTGGGGCTCCACCACTTTAAAATGGAGAATTTGTTATATCAAATGGTCCACAATCACTGAGCCAAAGCATGCAGGGGCTGGGACTCGGAAAAGCTGCTGAAAAAAATACGGTATCCCTAGCCATCCTTTCCTAGAATCTCTTCAACAATCCTAGCTCTATATAGGCCACGACCCTTATTACTAAGTACATACATAAGAGAAACCCCACCTCCAGGTCTTTCGTTTTGAATAACATCCTATTAAGTTAGAAAATCTGTAATCAAGGCCTGCACTGGATTGTCGGTCCATGTAACATTAACTGTTGGTCCTCTGCATGGATTCCGGGGCTCCCACCTTTAAATACCATCGTCCAGGGACTGATGAACTATAATGACCAAACCCTCAAAGTCAAAGACCTTTGAATGACAATCAGTTGGGATCTCACAAAACTATTTTTTACCCTGCCTATAGAAATAAAGAACAGAATCCTCTCCATAAATCTTGACCCCAGCAATAATACTAGGAATATCCCCACTGAGGCTCATACCTCAAATGGTATTTTTTTTCAACAAGCTTTACATATAAGCTTATCTCTTCGCCATATCCCAATAGTTTTAAGTTCCAATGGATATGGAAGCTCAATATACTCCATAAAATTAAATACTTCCTTTGGCAATGTTCCTATAATCGTCTCCCTACTCAAAGTTATATACATAAAATTGCGCTCAACATTGATACCCTCTGTTCCATATGCAAAGGAGCGAAGGAAGCAATTACACATGTTTTCTTTGAATGCTCCATAGCTATCAAATTTTGAAGCGAAGTGCAACTTAACTTTCTTCCCCTTCACCATAACTCTGATCATTAGCTCACTATTTTAAAAGATTTAAACATAACATTGGATCAGTGGATTATCTATTGGGGTATTTTTGTTTTTTCCAATTGCTATCTGGAACCTGTGGCTTAATAGAAATAACAACTCTTTTAACAATAAATGCAACTAATAGCCGCTTGATGTAGTAATCCTACGCTGCAAAGAATTTAAGTATTGTACCAACTCCCCAAACTGTATACCTCCAAGTATCACCATCTCTATCAAATGGCTTCTTCCAGCAAAGTTCTCTATAAAGCTTAACATTGATGGGCCTTCAAAGGAAAATATAAAAATGGAGGCATTGGTGGAATTTTCAGAAATAGCCGTGGGCATTGAATTTGGAATACTACAAATCCGCTTTAGCCTACACCCCTGCCTACATAGAGCTTTTAGCTCTCAAAACTGGTCAACAACTTGACTTTGACAAAAAGAAATTTGATTTAGAAATTGAAACTGATGCAACGGATATATTTTTACTTGATAATGACAGTTGTTCAATTTATTCTAACTTGGTTACGAGTGCAAGTCATTACCGAAGAAACTGTAGAATACCCCGATCCGGCATAGCTTCGGTGAGGGAAACAAAATTACGCACTTTTTGGCCACCTAGGGATCCAAGCAATCCAACATTAGCCCATTACCTGTGCTGGAACAACCTCCTAACGCTCTTTTGAAAGCCCATGATGATAGAATTGGATGCACAAAATCAAGAACAGTATCTACTACTATATTTGCTAAGTTAGTGGAACTTGGGATCCTTTTGTAACTTGCAATCCTAATGTTGACAACATGAGCCCAATGGAACTCTTACTCTATGTAGTAGTATTACTTAGTGAATGAAAAGTTTTTACGTATTTCAAAAAAAAAAAAAAATTAGGAAACAAATTTGCATGGAAAGATGACGAAAATATGCTGAACAATGGAGAAATTGTCATTTCTTATTGCAGGCTTGAGATTTATCCATCTTTAAAAACACGGTAAAAATCCAATACTCTTTTCCCTTCTTTTCTTTATAGAAAATTATCCCATTATGCACAGGAAAAAGAAAGTCTTCCTGTATTTCTGAAACACTAGGACTTAATGTCTATTTCATAAATTCTTAAAATCATATGTTCTTGCCCTCTAGCCAGCGCGCGTAGAATGCCAAGGCCTCTCGTGGTTTGTACTCTGGCACGGTGTGTCCAGCTCCCTGAAAATTTCGGAAATTAATTAAATCAAAGAAAGAAGGGGAGCCTTAGCGTAAAGTTACTGCCATGTGACTAGAAGGTCACGGGTTCAAGCCATGGAGACAGCCTCTTACAGATATGCAGAGTAAGGCTGTACAACAGACCCTTGTGATCCGGCCCTTCGCCGAACCCGCCACATAGCGGGAGCTTAGTGTATAAAGCTGCCCTTTTTTTAAAATTAAATCAAAGAAAAAAGATAGAAAATGAAAAAAATTCTTGATATGAACATACCTTAATAGTTAGAAAAATGAGGTTGTCGTCATAACCTTGTATGTAACTGCACAAAAAGTTTAAGCATTAACAATGTTTTTTTTTTCTCAGAAATGCAATACATTAGAAAAGTTAAACATGCATAGAAATTAGAAGATGAAGATACAAGACTTACCCTGCAACTTGTTCATTTACATACCAAGGCCTCCATTCATCAACAATCTTATATCCAAGTGATCTTGTCCATTTTTCTGAACCGGTGAATGGTACACACATATCGTGATCCCCACTGCAAGAAGTTAAAAAAATGAATATAGTAGTTCGGCTTATAGCATCAAAAAAGATCTTGATGATTTGCATCCGAAGGTTTCCTCGTTTAGTAGTACGAAAGTAGTTCTACTATTAAGATGTTTAATAGATTCCATTATTTTTTCTATTCGTTCCGACTTTAATAAAAATATTCGGTGTTTGAATGGGCGCTATGACAAAGAACAAGAAGAGAAATAAAGGAGAAATTTGTCCAGTAGTAACAAAGGGTGCATCCGATCCGATCCGATCCAACCTAGTAGTAAGCAATGCGCCAAAAGCAACCAAAATATTCCATGGTGAATCGGGTGAAAACTTGAACTACATACACACATACTTCTAAAAAAGAGTAAAGTCAACATACATATAAAAACTGGTGCTATTGTGGCTACACCTCCCACTTTGTCAGGTATACTATGAAGAATGGCATGGATTGGTAGGAAATACCATTCTGGCACAATATAAGGCGGGGTGGACGACGGATTATTTCAGGTCCAGGGTCACTAACAACATGTACCTTATGCAGCCTAGGATCTCCAGCTTTCAGTTTCTTACGGTCAATGCAGTAATCAACAAAAACAATAACAAGCCCAGAGTAATCCCACAAGTGGGATCTGGGTAGGGTAGTGTGTACACAGAACTTAACCCTACCTCAAGAAGGTAGAGAAGCTGTTTCCGGTAGACCCTTGGCTCAATGAATTAATCAGATATCTCAAAATATCAAAACGCATTTTCTTTGGATATAGTTAAACAGCCTTCGAATAGTCAATAGATTTTGCACAGGGTTCCCAAAAGCTAGTGCTTATTTGATAAATCATAGCATAAGATTTTAAGGAAATCTTAAAATCATAAACACATAAAAAAGCATTCAGACCTTATATATGCACCCTGCTAGATAGGAATGCAGAATCTGCAGTCAGTAATAAACTATCTTGGAACAAAAATCAGCACAGTTATAAGTAAAAGCAAATCCCCAGTGAAGTGATCCATGATTCAAATGCATTGTTATACAGCAACCAGTAACTAAAAGTCCATATGTAAACCAGAAGTAATTTGATACTCTCCCCGTCTTGTTTTATATGATGATATTTGAGATGTTAAAGATGCCGTTTTGACTTACATACTATCACATACTATATGATGGATAGTGGAAGAAAATAATCAACAAAAACAATAACAAGCCCGGAGTAATCCCACAAGTGGGATCTGGGTAGGGTAGTGTGTACACAGAACTTAACCCTACCTCAAGAAGGTAAAGAAGCTGTTTCCGGTAGACCCTCGGCTCAATGAATTAATCAGATATCTCAAAATATCAAAACGCATTTTCTTTGGATATAGTTAAAGAGCCTTTGAATAGTCAATAGATTTTGCACAGGGTTCCCAAAAGCTAGTGCTTATTTGATAAATCATAGCATAAGATTTTAAGGACATCTTAAAATCATAAACACATAAAAAAGCATTCAGACCTTATATATGCACCCTGCTAGATAGGAATGCAGAATCTGCAGTCAGTAATAAACTATCTTGGAACAAAAATCAGCACAGTTATGAGTAAAAGCAAATCCCCAGTAAAGTGATCCATGATTCAAATGCATTGTTATACAGCAACCAGTTACTAAAAGTCCATATGTAAACCAGAAGTAATTTGATACTCTCCCCGTCTTGTTTTATATGATGATATTTGAGATGTTAAATATGCCGGTTTGACTTACATACTATCACATAGTATATGATGGATAGTGGAAGAAAATGTTAAAAGTAATGGTTGAAAGTTAGAAAGAAGCCAGGTGCTTACACAATAATACACAGAGTTCAAAAAGGACAGAAAGAAGTTAACTTTGTATTAAACCTGTATATGAGTGCTCGATATCCCCGAGCTGTGAGATTTTTGTGATACTTAATCATGCTTCCGGAATCATGAATTAGATGTATTCTGCCTGTGCATAACTCCCAGGGACCTGTGACACTTGTCTGTTGTACGTACCAGTAGTTAAACACTAAATCATATATCTCTAAAAATATCTCCGGAAATAGGTAAATCGCCATCTTTAAAGCAAGTACAGATGAGAAAATAGTCTTACTTCTTTGGCATGAATTGCTTTACGAACTTCTTCATTGTTGAGCCATGCAGTAGCAACACGATCATCCTGCATATTTCATCTCAGATTATGTGACTGAATCAAGACATGAATTCCTCAAAGAGGGAATAAAGTAAGTGTAAAATAACTTAAAATTTACATCATTGGAACATCCAACTTCATTCAAGATTAACAGA
The DNA here is from genome assembly GCA_032618575.1 of Nicotiana noctiflora. Lineage (NCBI taxonomy): Eukaryota > Viridiplantae > Streptophyta > Magnoliopsida > Solanales > Solanaceae > Nicotiana > Nicotiana noctiflora. Next base: position 46,913 of record JASVEL010003610.1, read on the forward strand.
AAGGTTACCATGCCTACCTCTTCTTGAGCTAAATTTGTCTAAGCTTACTCATTTAGTGTTGAAGCTCATGCTGTTCATTGAAAAATGACAAAATAGCCCAACAGTTTGAACCACGAAAAGCCCATAAAGCTATACCTTTCCACTCGTCAATTGATAATAGCCACTTATAACACAGCAAATATGCATAAAAAGCTTATTGACACTCATATAAGGCTATAACTGTATACAACAGAAACTCTCAGAAGATGGTGTAAATTCAAATTATTAGACCCTTCGGCATATAGTAAGCAAATCATTACTATCTATTACTACTAACAGCTTTCCAGGATCACTCTGACTCTATTTATGCTGTGACATTAACAACAACAACAATAACTACCCGGTATAGTCCCACAAATTGTGGGGTCTGGGGAGGGTACTATGTAGACATGCCTTACCCCCACCCGAAAGGGCAGAGAGAGGCTGTTTCCAATCGACAAATGCTGTGACATTACAGTTTTTAAATTATCTTCTATTTAGAATTTTGTTGAATTTTTGGATATGATAGTATTTTGTTGTCTTACAGTGCAAGGGACATGGACGCCACTGAGAATCTCCGGCCAAGTTGGGACATGTCCCTCTCTTACTGGAGCTCTAAAAGGCCATGCGCGACCAAACATTCTTTTTCTGACAGGAAGAGGCCTTTCTGTCTCGCCTAGTTTACGAAAGCTCATTGGCAATCTTGAGTTAACAGCGGAAATTACACTAGAATCTTTACTGTGGTAACACGGTTCTAAAATGTCATATAGGTTTAGATCCGCAATATCCTGCAATATGTGAAGAAGGTGAATTTGGGTCATTAAAGCAGTGCAATGAATTGCAGTGTCGACAAAATGAATCAAGTATGACCGGAAAACATCTTGCCTGATCAACTTGGCTAAGCTTGTCTGAACAATTATTACTATCCGGTTCATAGAAATTTCCGTTACATAGAGTAGTAACTTCCTGAGCATGAAAATAAATAATCAGAAACCAGTTGCTAATAGATAAAGAGGCAACGATAATGTTTTTACTGATAATTCAGAAGTCAAATGATCCAAGCACTTAAAAGTTAAACAAGAAGAAGCAAATACCTCAAACAATTCATCTGAAATGAGGCCCATACCATGTGCAAACGGAACAAGAGCATTACCGTCTATTATGTCATCTGTCACGCCATTTCCCACCATGTAACCCTGTGCAACACAACATAAAGGGTTTACAGCCCAAATAACAAGTAATAACACGTGAAATCTTGAAATGATATATACCTTAAAGTTGATAACAGGCATTACTCCAGCATCAATACCTAAAAACCATAATTAGCAGTAGAAGGTTAGTTTACTTAGCTCCCCCGCACCCGCCCACGACCAACCAATACATGTTCATTTAGTATCCAGATTACCTTTTGCTACTTCATAAGACAGAGTTGGCACATATATTCCAGCATAAGACTCTCCAGATATGTAGAATGGGTTCTTGAGAAACTCCGGGTAGATCTCAAACCACTAGCAATAACATCATTTAGTAGAACCATGAATATTTTAGAACGATATAAAGAATAAATGAATTGTGTTATTAGGAAAAACTATCAAACTTAGAACTCCGCCTATGTGAGCTGCTCAAGTTTCAAGTCCCAAGACCGGAAGAAAAAGTATAGCGATAGGTTGATAGCCGGCGTAAAACTAGCCAGTTTCTGTAATGTTACCTTGAGGAGAAACGAGTGAGTATCAGAGGCAGTCTTTAAGTCTCCTGTCTTGTAGTCAGACTCATTTTCCGAGTAAGAAAACCCAACGCCAACAGGAGAATCCAGATATATTACACTGGAAACCTGGAAAAATCAAATCTTTTCCTTATATACATAACGTTAACGTGTGCCTAATGAATGCAAGCATATGAACAAGTAGAATTAACACAAATGATAACCTTGGACCAACTGTATGGATTATTATCCAGAATAGGCAAGCTCTCACTTGTCTCTCCCAACTCAAAATTAAAAGGTCCTGCAATGTAAAGAAATACCCTTTCTTATTATAGAAAGCAAGAAATATAATGAATGAAATACTTTAATTAGCAACTGCATCTCCATTAATCTTTTAATTTGTCCTAGTATATGATCCCAATTCTCACAAATATGAACTACATTTGCAACTAATTTTCTTTACTTGAGCTGGTTAAAAGAACTTTCAAATCTGTCAAAAAAAAAATCAACATTTTTATGATAATATCATGGTTCTAATTGACGCCAGGATTTTAACTGGGTTGGATTTCAACTTTTAGAACGACCACTTCAAGTGATAATAACTGGGTTCTAAATCTAATATTTACATATTTAATGAACTTTTTTTGACACAAATGCACCATTTGAGCAAAAGTTACTCGATTCCGTCCAACCCGTACACGGGCGTCTAGCTCTGCCCCTGCCTATTATCAATGTAAAAGACTAAAATCAGTTCTAACTTCTACATATTGACCGTGTAAAAAAGCTTTTACACTATCAAATTACCTAAAAGATAACTGCGTATAATCGTCCATGAAAACTGGGACTAATAACAAAGAATAAGGCAAGTTATAGACTACAACAAGCGAAAATACATTGATAGTGTAAAAATTCTTTGCCCTAAAAATTAAGCAAACACATTATTACTACCTCATTCTTAAATTTGCAACAATAGTAAAAGTAGAATTCATACCATGCTCATAAACAAAGCCATCAAAACTTGAACAGCCGGGTCCACCATTGAGCCAAAGAACAACTGGATCTTTTGTCGGATCTTTCTCAGACTCAACAAAATAATAAAACAATTTCTTGCCATGATTTTCATCTATAGTAACATATCTGAAAATCCATTTAAAAAAAATATTCAGACTAAATACATAAATCAACATAATACAAGCAAAAGTTCATTTTTTTTTTAAAAGAAAAGAAATACAAACCCAGCATAGTGCTTTGACTGAAAAGTGCCATTGAAGCCAGGAATTTGAGTTATTAATGCATTTTCAGGTACTCCTTTTATTACCAGAAATAAAAATGCCAAGAAACTTAACAGTAATATATTATAGTGTAAAAAATAAGAATTTTTTCTTGCCATGTTTGGTATGAGAAAGCTAAAGAAAAGTGTTTGATGTTTCCTCAAAACAACACAAAATGATGGGTTTTATACAATGATAAAATGTAGTGTATAATCATAACTACTTGATCAATTTGATCCTTTCATTGCTTATAAGGTAAGATTAGGAGAGAGTGACAGAAGATAAGGTGTACTCTTTTACTTTCCAATATGTAGTAAAGTCAGTTTATATAGGAAATTAGTTATTATCTGATTGTTATATAGTTCAATGGTTTTTAATATTAAATTGATAGTACTGAAAATAATTGAAGTCTTTTGGTTGTTGTTATGAATTTATTAGTGAAAGATACTCTCGTATTCAATCATTGTTGTTGAGAATTTTATGGGATTTTCTTATTGTATTTTTGTTGGTTTCCCACCCAGTTTTTTGTACCCACATTGGAGCTCGACTATGGCGTAGAGCCCCATTCGGAGGAAATGCTCCATGCCACATCACTAAGAAGATAAAATTGAAAATAAATAAACAACTAAACTAACTATGCTTGAATTGTAAACAATTAGAATAAAGGTCTAAGGTAATGGTTCCCCCCGTTGTAGATTTCCTTGGTTGTATGTTTCTTATAGTTTTGACTTAGTTTCCTCTATCAATCATGAACTCTCCAGCTATCACAAAATCTCTCTCAAGCAATTATGATAATTTACTAGGCGCACTCTCTCAAGCTACGCTAGCTAAATTTGCATTACAGTTCACTTAGATCGCACCCGATGTATTATTGTCTCTAATCCAACCTCTAAACCCCCGGTTATGACTCTCGTCTATACTCCGGGAGTGATGTTGTTCAAACAACTATCTAAATATGCACTCTCTCTCAAATAGATACATACTAAATAGGAACGGATAATTGAGGATCCTTTCAATTAACCAAAATCAAAACGTAGTTGAACAAATAGATATTAACAACCAACTCAAAATTATATTAGTATAACAACCACTTTATCACCAACGGGTTTCACCAAAACCTCAGATAACAAATTAGCTATTCATAAAAGTATGTAAAATTACAATATCAAAAATCATAACCAACAATAAAAATAAAAAGAGGAAGAAAAAATTTATTGAAGAATTCCCCGCCTTGCTCTCAATGTGTTCTTGCCTCCTTAGGTCTAATTTGTGTCAAAAATATGTCTCTCTCCTCAAAAATATCCTTTTTCCATGTATATATACCATTTAGTGTTGGGCCCAAACAATTATACTGTCACGACCCAAATCCGGTCGTGATGGCGCCCAACAATTAAGCTAGGCCAGCCAGACCAACAATTACTTAACACATCGAATATCAGTCCCAAATGGACATCCCAAGAAGAATATATGAGTTTAAGAACTCCAATAATAATAATAATGAACAAAATACGGAGAAGTGCAAAAATAACTCACACTCCCAAAGATCTGGAGTCACAAGTCTAGAGCCTCTAACAAAACCCAACAAGAATAGAGAATATTGTATAGAAATACTCAAGTCTGAATACAAAATAACAACTGGAAAGAGGAGGAGTAGCTAGGTTCTGCGAACGTCGGCAGCTACCTTAGCAACTCGGTATGACTCTGAAACCGCTGGAGTGATCATCTACTTCTTCTGAGTACCTGAATCTGCACACAAAGGTGCAGGGAGTAGGGGTGAGTACTAAGTACTCAGTGAGTAATAAATATATAAAAGCGACTGAAAGTAGGAAATCCACAGAATACCACAATATGAAGCTAAACTACAGTCCGAATCTCCTACGAACTAGCATCAACGGTACAATACAGCTACCAAAGAATAATTCAACAAATAAAGATGCAATGCAATGCACATAACCGCTACGGCGTGTAGCCGATCCATTTAACGTCGACGGTGCTCACTAGGGGTGTGTACAGACTCCGGAGGGGCTCCTACAGCCCAAGCGCAATACTGCTGCGGCGTGCAGCCCGATCCTCATATCAACCACTGCGGCGTGTAGCCCGATCCATCCTCAGTCCACATAAATCAAATAAGTCACAAAAATAGTTCATTCTTCTTAATTTCAGTTTTCAGTTTATAATTTATGAAAATACTTTAACTTTATTAAATTTGCAAAAGCGGTGACTTAGCATATCAATAAGGTGATTTCAATTTCCAGGACTGAGATCAGTGATAAAGCAAATATAGTTATCACATAAATATTGTCCTCTAAGGACGCTACAGGTCGGCACAAGGCCCCAAACAAGGCTTACCGCCCACAAATATATCAAATACGGTGTATTTCCAACACTAATAACATATTATTCATTTCCGGGATGGAACAAGTCTCAATCCCCAGTCACAATCAATCCCGCACTTGCCACGGTGTGCGAGCCATGCCCTACTAGCGTCACAATGTGCTAAGTCGGGGTTTCGAACCCTCAGGCTACCATATACACAAACTACTCACCTCTAGCCGACCGTAGACTCGCCCGCGATGCCTTTTCCTTTGAATTTAGCTCCTCGTGCGTAGAATCTAGTCAAACCACAATAATTATATCAAATACGGGTCAAAGAATCATAACCCATTTCAATTTACATGAAATTCGCATAAATACACTAAGTTGGTAAAACCCGACCCCGGGCCCACTGCTCGAGAAATTCTGAAATTTGTACCAACGCGATCCTCGTCTCACCACGAGTCCGTGCATATAAAATTTATCGAAATCAGAGTTCAAATGACCTTCCAAAACTCAAAATCCTATTTTCAATACCTAGGCCACAATTCTTCAATATTCTACCCAAATTCATGAAGATTGATGTTAATCCTACCATAAAATTATGTTTTTGAGTCAAGAATCTTACCTCCGATGAATACACGATGATTTCTCAGTGTTTTCCTCGAGTTTTCTTCTCTCTAGGGCTCAAAATTGTATTTTTTGGGTGTGTGAGCACGTGATTTTTGCCCTGCATGAGAATTACTCCCAAAATCAAAAAAAAAAATTAGTTTTGCATTGTGCGTGATTTTCTTGAATTTTTGTTTGATTTTCTTAAAATTATTCGCATTTTTGTCCATACATGTTTATTTGTTGATATACATATATATATATATATATATATATATATATATATATATATATATATATATATATATATATGTATATTGCATTTGAATTTAGGATTTGATTAAGTAATTTTGGGTATCTTAGTATTTTTAGTCAAAATTGTGTGGTTTGATGTTTAATTGTTTGTAAAAATTACTACTTAGAGTTAATTAGTAATTGTGATGGTTTAATTTATGATTTTTAGTTTGAATTCTTAAAATAAAACAAAAAAAAGGAGGAAAAGAAAAGAAAAGAGAATAAGAGAAGAATTCGGAATTGGGCTAGTTTTAGGACCCAGGCCCAAAAAATAACGTCCTAGCCCAGTCCAAATTGCCCTCCACCCGTCGCCCATAACCCGCCAAAACGACCCTATTTCCCCTTTTGATCAATCTGGACCGTCAATTCCCATCAATCTCACGGTCCAGGTTGATCAGCGTGTATTTAATATATCACACCCCTAAACCCGGTTTTTCTCTTTCAGAATCCCATCCCCATAATATTCACCATCTCCCTCAACCCAGAACCCTAGCCGCCGCCTTTCTCCTCCACCCAAAACCCGGCGGCAACAACGCCGCCGACCACCAAAACGACGCCAAAAGTTCCTCTCCTTCCCCTCTATCTAAATCTACAAATCATTTCGTTCAAATCAAGCTAAAACCCTTCAAGCCCCAAATCGAGCCTCAAGAACCCTAGAACTCAAAAACTAGGGATTTTTGTCCGAGTTTAAAAGTAATTGAAGTCAATAGACTTTAATTGAAACGTTTTCATTTGAAAACATTTCAATTAAAGTCCGTTTAACTTCAAATACGCAATTTCAAGTCTTTTTGAATCCAAGTTGGCCGATTTCCGAGTTTGCTGTTTAAGGTACTTTTTTTTTTTCTTCTCTTTTCGGTTTTTACTTGTTTGGTCGATATAATTTCAGTTGTTGTTTTCATTTTGTTATCATTTTTGTTTCTGTTCTTTCTTCTACAAAACTCAAAGACCCGTTTATTTGGTCAATTGTTTCTGTTTTTGTTTATTTGATTACGTATGTTGTATAATACGTGTTCGCGTCGATTAGCGTCGTCGAATAGTTAGCTTTGTATCTTTCCGGAATTAGCCGATAATTTCTTGAATCACTGTTTTTGTGACTGATTGTTATCGATTATCGATCAATTGTATGTCGGTTAAATCCGTTACGAACTGGATACAGAGTTTAGTCGATAGTTAAATGTTACTATTTTTTTTATTTTTGGAGATTTCTGTTGCATTGTTTGTTTTGAAGATTTGAGTCGCTTTGTTGATTGTTCGACTCACTGGTTAAGATCATTGTTAATCAATTTTGGTTTGGATCTTGTTGAATCCTAATGTGTGTATTGCTGAATTTTGTTAGGCATTGGTTATAGCTGATAAGTTTTTGATAGATTGATTAGCTTCAGTTAGCTTTAGGAGGTTAGCTTAGAGGATTTGAAACCTGAAAATTATTCAATTTAAGTGGGCTACCAATGCTGAATATTAATGTACCACTTAGCTTAGAATTGCTTAATAAAAAGGGGACTTGCTGGCTGGTTTAATGTTTTGAAAAGGTGAGAAAAGTAGATAACATGGGAGTAGTGATTAGAAGATAAAGGGGTGCACATGGGAGGGAATATACAGCTAAAAAAAGGTGAAAAAAGGTGAAAAAAGGGGAATAATATGTGCTGGACAGATTTGGAATAATTAAATATGTTGATGTTTTGAGTCTTGAAGGCTATAAGACTCACTGGCAGAACACTGAAAAGATATACACTCACACAAATACACTCACTGGAATACATACACACGGAGATAATACAATCTGGAGTGAGGAAGAAAAAGAATAAGAAACAAGCAGAAAAAGAAAAGAGTGATAGAATCTGAAAGGGAGTCGCTGAGAGCTTAGAGATTCACTATTTCATTGCATCTCTTGTTTGAGTCTGTTTTGTTTAGTGTTGTTGTTGGTATTTGCTGGAGTTCGACTAGATTTTGATCTGTTACTGGGATCCATTTTGGTTACTGTTTCTTTGTTGCTGCTCACTGTGCTGTTACTGATCTCTCTTCCTCCATTTGTACTGTCACATTTCAGGTACACATTTTTATTATCCAGGCATTGTGAAATGAAATGAAGTATGGACCAAAGTTCTGTTAGCTGCATTTCCACTTTTAATAGCCTTTTCTTTGTTAATTTCGTTCAATCAATTGACGCTTAACTTTAGTTTGGATTGGTTTGAGTTGTAGTTAACAGAGACTTGTTCAATTAGGACTATCTCCAGTTAGTGTAAGTTTTTTCTGGAAAAAAAATAGATTGGAAATTGGATTGTATAGCGGATAGTAGTTATAGTTTATGTACAAAATTTGGATTTCTATAATAGTGATAAGTTGCATCAGGACCGTGTGGAACTGATCCGGGCGGATTAAATCCGAGTTTAAGATTGTTCATTCCATGATAGTGATCTAGTCCAGCGTAATTCGAAACCACATGATGACCACATTTGAAAAGTAAAAATTGAGTTGTTCGTAATGTCCATTCAAGCTCATCTGAAGTAATTAGTTGTTTGTGTGATTATGTTTCCGTCTTACTTTAATAATATCCCGAATCCATTAGTGAATGCTAATCTCTTTACTACCAATTGTTGAACATTTTAAATTTTGCAATTAAATACAGTTGGTTAATATGGTTCTAAACAAAACTCATTTTTATTTAAAAACGATAGGCTTTCACTTTAAGGTAGTATGATATGTCTAGTTGAATACGTTGAATTGATTCATTTCTAAAGTTTGAACTCATTGTTAGTGTTAAAAAATGTTATAATATCATTAGTATTTTAATAAACTGAACAAGCTATGTCTCAAAAGAACAACACTTGTAGTTTAATCCAATTATTAAGAAATATATGCCGGAATCGGGTTAATGTAAAAGTAGAAGTAAAAATTTGAAAATTAAAGTGTCAATTTTATATATGGTGCTAAATGGAGTAAAAAGGGATGAAACTTTGATTTTAATTGGAGTAAATAATTTTATTTATTATTTATTTATTGATAATTTGAATACTGTTTAAGTCAGATACTTTTCTTCAAATTAATAAAGTGGTTTAAAGTTTAATCAGAGCACATAATTTATAAACATGTATAAAATCAGGTATTTTTAGCCATTTATAATAATTGAAGCGACCGTGCTAGAACCACGGGATCCGGGGGTGCCTAACACCTTCCCTCGGGTCAACAGAATTCCTTATTTAGAATTTCTGGTTCGCACACTTCATTTGGAAAGTCGAAAATCTCCTCGATTTGGGATATGAATAAATCGGTGACTTGGGACACCATAATTTATTCCAAGTGGCGACTCTGAAATAAATAGAATAATTCCGTTTCGAATATTGTCACTTAAATTGGAAAAACTCTCTTACGCTTCTACCCCCGGGTAGCGGGCGCGCCAAAAGGAGGTGTGACAGCTCTGGCGACTCTGCTGGGGACACAAACCCAGAACCACTGGTTCGGGATTTAAGAATTCGAGCTTTGAATAATTATTTTATTTAGCTTATTTATTATCTGATTTTATTACATGTTTATATTTAATATGCTAAATATTGCTTTACCGCTTTGATATTTTGTAAATTGTATATAAATTGTGCCGATACCCATTTTTCTTTCTTATGAGTCTTTTGAAATATAATATCGGGCATTTGCTGGACATAGCCCGTTTTTCTCAAGATAGCTGTGGTGCTTGGCACCCGGTGAAAGATTTGTAGTCACACATGTTTAGGCGGAGAGTTTTGTCAATTAAGCCGGAAAGCCATGCTACCGGTGCACTGACACTCTTCGGCTCGAGTTATCCGCTTGAGTTAAAGCCAGTCTAGACACTTTTTCCAACATGATGATACTTAGAATAACAAAACCTTATGATGGATCCCCGATAGGAACGTTTATTTGCATCATGTACATATTTGACTTAGGAGGCTCAACACAGGGGTTGGGCCTGTCTAGGACAGGTGTACCTAAAACAAAAGACCAACTTGTTGCATCTTTCTGTGTGCATTTATTTGTTTCGATCTTACATGCCGACCAGATTGTTAAAAAAAAAAAGAGGGTAAGGAGTGGAAGATGTCACTCGAATGGAAAACGAGATGCTTTTCTTGGAAAATAATTTTTGAAAATGAAAAAAAAAACAAAATAAAAAAAAAAGAACCTCCGAATAAAATTTTGTTAATTTTAAATAGTTAGTTTCTTTGAAAATTTTTGAAAAAAAAATAATAATAAAAAAATCCCAAGTAAATTTTCTTAATTTTACGAAAATAGTTTAGTTTCTTTGAAAATAATTTTTGAAAATGCAAAAAAAAAATGCAAATAAATTTTCTTAGTTCCTTTAAAAATAATTTTCGATAAATTTTGTTGAAGATAGGATAGTTTCTCTGAAAATAATTGGTTTTAGAAATGTTGTTTAAAAACAGTTTGTTTTCTTTTCTTAAAATAATTTAGTTCTTTTATTACCGAACTACGCTGGTTTGATTCTCACATGATGTGAGATACGTAGGCAACCTTCATCGAGTCCAACCTCCCCTTTTCCAAAAATAACCAAAAATATCGAAATTGATTTTTTCGTTGTAAATATGTTGAGTGATGCCGTTTTCAAAAGACAGCCGAATGTACCCGAAAGGGATGCCGGAAGGCTGACTTTGCATAAACGGCCACTTTTGGGTCATTTTGTAGATTTTTGGTCGATTGACCCTCACAGCCTTATAATCTTCGTCCCCGAGGCGCTGAAAGGCCGTATTTGCAATACCAGATTTTTTGTTTTAATTTGAAAAATAAAAAGAAAAAATATCTAAATTTTAATTTTTGTCATAAATAAGTCAGGTGATGCCGCTTTTGCCAAAAATAGTCGAATGTTCCCGAGAGGGACGCCGAAAGGCTGACTTTGCATAAACGGCCACTTTTGATCATTTTAGGATTTTTGGTCAAATAGCTAAACACAACCTTAAAATCCTCGTCCTTGAGGTGCTCAAAGGTCGTGTCTGCAAAACCATGTCTTTTATTTTAATTTGAAAAAAAAAATAGGAAAAGAATTAGTGGCAAGTAAATGCTTGAATTTTTGGTCAAAATAAGCCAAGCTAGTTTCGGCGGTATTTTAAACCGTTCTTGCCGAGATAGCCTTATAGCATCTTTCAGTTGTCGAAAGGTTGTCTTCGTAAAAGAATGGACAAGTTTGTAAAGAAATCCTTCCCGGCCTCAAAATTCATATGGAGTTGAGAAGGGGCCACGTTTGCAGAAATAGCCATTTGGTTGAAATTGGCAAACAGGGAAGTAATCTGCTAGTTTTTTTTTTTCTTAAATATTTCTTTTGATTAGATCATATGGTATTTGATTTTCAAGTCTGTAAGTATTTCTTTTCATCAAAATCTGTTAGTATGGCTAGTTTTTAAAACTTTGTAATCAAGTTTGTTTCATTGTGAAAATTGAAAATTCCTGTAAAAAATGTTTTATTATTATTGTCCTCTCGTAATCCGAACTACGCAGGTCTGATTCTCACCGGATGTGAAGTAGGAAAACCTCATCGGTTCCGAACCAAATTTTAAAAAAAAAAATCAAAAAAAATAAAAACAAAAAAAATAAAAAAAAATAAATAAATACTCTCGTTTAGTTCCTTCATTAAAATCTTTATTTAGAAAATTCAAAAAAAAAGAGTAAAAGTAGTTCAAAGAAAAAACTAAAAAAAATGGTTTCGTTCTTTCTACTGCTTTTCATGAAATAAAAAGAAAATTCAATAAAATTTAAAAATATGGATTTTACTCCAAAGAAAATAATTTTTTATTTTTAGAAGTCTTTCTATTAAAAAGCAAAACAAAAAGCAAAAAAAAAAAAGCAAAAAATGAATATATTTTCCTTTCTTCTTTTAAAGCATTTCTTTCAAGAATTAGTTGATTTACTCAATTCCCGGTTTTCCGAACTACGCCCGGTCAGATTCATGCGGGGACATGATACGTAGGCAATCCACATAAGATTCGACCATCACTAAAAAAAAAACGAAAAAAAAAAGTTTAAAATAAAATTGATAAAGAGGGGAAGAATATGAAAGCAAAGGAAAGTATAAGCCGGAATAACGCATTACAATCGATTACAAGTAGCAACACGATCAACTGTATAAGTGCATCACACCCAACGTGAGATTACTTATCCGTTATGTTGTTTCGGACTAACCGTTTGTTTGCCAAACTCCAGGTTTTAGAAAAGGGTGGTTGATTTTGTGGTACTCTGGCCTCACATTCATACTTCATGAGGTCCAAAGGAAAAGTTCAACAACCCGTTGCTAAATCAAATACCCATCCTTATTTCACAAGGTCGAAAAGAAGCGCCAACATGTCTTCAGAAATCCCCCTATCAACCGTTCCCGTTTTGGAAAAGAGTTCTGTGTCAGCCATTCCGGCTACTGAGTCAGCAACTGCAGAAGAAAACAGAATTTTGCGATGTCGAATGCTGGAGATGTTAGATGACTGGAATAACGGGAAAGAGCCCCCAAGTCTGATCCCTGGGTTCCCCGAACTATTCCTCAGGTCAAGTGGGATTTCTAATACTCCCACCAATTACCCACCTACTCTGTTTGGGTATTCTAATGTCACAACCCTCTCTGAATCACCCTCCACTTCCTATCCTCGGGTGACAGCATTAGATACATCTGCAAGAACATCCGTTGGTTTGCCCGTTCCAATCACGGTGCATCCCGGCACGCATACTCCTTTCTTTGATTCCTCTTCTTTTACATTCCCGGCACCACCCCTTCCACGGGATCCTACCCAGTTTGCCGCCAATGTCTATCCTCAGCTCATGCCAAGCCAAAATCCAAAAGCTCCCGAACGGGATGAAATGGCAAAATGAATGAGCAGCTTGGAACAAAGTTTGAAAAACATGCAAGGTCTAGGCGGACAAAAGAGTGTTTCATACGCAGATTTGTCCATGTTCCCACATGTCCATTTGCCGTCAGGCTTTATGACGCCGAAGTTCGAAAAGTATGACGGGCATGGCGACCCTATTGCTCATCTAAAGAAATACTGCAATCAATTGCGAGGTGCCGGCGGCATGGAAGAATTGTTGATGGCATATTTCGGAGAAAGCTTGATCGGTATAGCCTCAGAATGGTACATGGATCAAGACATATCTCGATGGCACATCTGGGACGATTTGGCCAGAGATTTTGTGAAACAGTTCCAGTACAACATTGACATTGCGCCAGACAGGAATTTTTTATCGAACTTAAAGAAGAAACCCTCAGAAAGCTTCAGAGAATATGTTATTAAATGGCGAGAGCAAGCATCCAGGGTGAAACCCCCTATGGATGAAATAGAAATGGTCACTACTTTCATCCAGGCTCAGGAACCAGACTATTTCCAGAACATGCTGTCAGCAATGGGAAAGCCTTTCGCAGAGGCGATCAAGATTGGGGAAATGGTAGAAAACGGTTTAAAGACGGGAAGGATTTTGAGTCAGGCAGCCATTCGAGCGACCTCCCAAGCAATCCAAGGAGGGTCTGGAGGAGTAGAAAAGGGTATGATGAAAGAGGAAACATCCATGGCAACTTCGGGTGATAGAAGACACCACGCTCCTTGACCCATCTTTTCAGAAAGAACCCCCCAGCATTATTACTCTGCTCAGGAAATGTCCTATATCCCTCAGCCGTACGCGGTCATGAGTGCTCAACCTTTCGCGCAACCGCAATAGCATGTCAGTAGAAACCAAGCTTTATTTCCAAGAAATCAGCCTCCCCACCAGAACCACTATAATTCTCGACCTCCGCAGAATAACCTCCGTCCTTGGGAACAGCCGAAGAAATCAAACTTTACCCCAATTGGCGAATCTTACTCGAATATATTCCCAAAACTTGTCCAAATGGGTCTACTGCAGCCGGTTCCTCAGAATAGACAAAACCCGGCATCGCCTTCCTACAAAGCTGGTGTCAGATGTGCATATCATTCAGAGGCAGAGGGCTACCATACTAATGACCGTTGGACTTTGAAACAAGCGGTGGAGAATTTAATAGAGCAAGGGAAGATTGTGTTGAAGGATGAGGATGTCCCAAATGTGACCAATAATCTGCTGCCTGCTCACAATAACGGGCCGATAGTTGGGATGATTTGTGAAGACGAAGAATTCGATCCAGCGCTTAAGGCCGTAATTGCTATTGCTGACGTGGAAAGGAATCCCAAGGCGGCCCTGAAACAAGAGAAAGGGGAAAAGAAGAGTAAAATCACTGAGTTAGAACCGGAAAGGGAAATTGGTGCACCTAAGCAAGCCTATGTGGAATGGGAGGCAATTAAGACACCACGGCTGAATGAGCCAGTGTTTATTGGACGCGTACCACAAAAGCTTAAGGACCGTCAAGAGAAAGATAATGAGGATTCCATGACTGAAGAGAGTGAAGGAAAACATGAGGCAAAACTCTGCGATGCCCACATGGTCGAGCCAGGGAAAGGGACTATCACCGTTGAGATAGGATCAGACACTAAACTCCCAAACTGAAAGGCTAGGCCATTCCCGATCAGGCGGAAGCCCAGTAAACTTGTCCTGCCGCATTTTTCTGCATCCAGAATTATTTCAGGGTGTAAATTGGATTTTTCTTTTAGTTTTTGTTTTTAAATTTCCGAATGTGAACCCTGTTTTATCCTTTCGATTCCAAGAAATGAAATTAATATTTCATCGTCCGTTTCCTTTTCTTTTGTTATTTTTTATTCTTTCAGATTTGTTTTAGTTTTCTTTTTCTCTTCTCTTTAGCTCAAATCATGCAGCTTTAAATAACATGACATGCTTGCGGACTTCATGCCTAGATCCTAAATCGTTGTCAGACTTCAGAATAATGAATCGAAAGTTGAAATGCACGAAAGTTTATTTTTTGAGGAAATGAAACAATGAATTGGAATAACTGAAGGAAAATTGGTTCGCATACAAAAGGGTTGTGTTGTACTCAGAGAATACCCGAGTAGTTATCCCAACAAAGAAAGGCCCATACTTGCAACAAAAAAGTACGGCCCAGAAATCTCGAAATAGAAAAACCGACGTTAAGGCGCATTCCTCCTCATTACCAAGAAACAAAAAGAAAATTTCGCTCCTAATTGGAAGGATCCATGCATCATCCGGAAAATATCACTGAGAGGGACACTGTATCTGGCAGACATTGAAGGAAATGATCTTGAAACGACAGTCAATACAGATACAACATAAAGGTACTATGTCAGGACTTCCCGCGACGTTGGTTTTTGTATAATTGGGATAACGAAGGCTTTCTTTCTTGCTACCCCAAACACTATGAATCCTTTGTAAAACCCTTTGAGCCGGTTACCTTTCTTTGGCTACCCTCTTTGGAATCCAAATCAAAAAAAAAATCAAGAAAAAAAAAACCAAAAAACCAAACCAAACAAAACAAAACAAAGTAACCTGAACTACGTTCTGACTTGATTCCGAAAGGATACGTAGGCAACCTCTCCTTGAGGTTCAGTCATACCAAAACAAAAAAATCCCAATTTCCCCAAAAATTGAAATTGGGGCAGATGATATGACGGTTCAGTTTAGATCCGTCAAGATGGTTCCAGAGTTGTAATTCCATTCAATTTCCTTTTTACCCAAAGACCTTGTTCAAGTCCTTCAGATCAATCAGCAAAGGCAAGGAAGTGAAGAATGTCATTGATGGAAATCTGACAGAGCCTGAATTGAGAAACAAAATGAGAGAGTCTTATCGGTGAAAACCTTCGGGCACCATAAGG
This sequence comes from Nicotiana noctiflora, assembly GCA_032618575.1. Classification (NCBI taxonomy): domain Eukaryota; kingdom Viridiplantae; phylum Streptophyta; class Magnoliopsida; order Solanales; family Solanaceae; genus Nicotiana; species Nicotiana noctiflora. The sequence goes on from JASVEL010003610.1 coordinate 62,827, forward strand.
CGATTGCGATTGGAGAAGCTAAAAATGAGAGAGTCCGTTTAGTGAAAACTCGCAAAGAGCACTATCAGGCGACAGTGAGAAGAGAAATGAGAGGGATCGATTGGCGGAAACCCGCAAAGGGCGCCACCGACCAAAAAGAAGACGTCCCTTCACTAAAAGAATTTTGGCAAGGTTCCCTGGTTTTGAAATTGCGAATCAATGGGTTTATAAAAGTTGGAAAGTTTATGTGGGTCGGGCGTCCAGTCCAAGAAGCATGTCATGTTTATTTGGAGTCAGCATGCATCCCAGATAAGTCATTCTTTTCCCCGAAAGGGACGTTTCTCTTTAAACTCATTATCTTGCTTTTTGTATAGTTATTCTTTGAATCCCTTTCGGTTTAATTTTAATTCTAAAACTATTACAAAGAAAGGCGGCAAGACCGGTTTTATAGGACTCCGTCTGGTAAAAAAAAAGTTGAAGAAAGATACCCAGCCTCAGTGGTGTATTGATCCAATCCCAACTGATCATGATGGTCGATCACTTGCAAAGGAAAGGACATTAGGAAGGAAAAGGAAATCAAAGGATAAGGGCTTAGAAGAGACGGAACAAAGCAGAAGGACAGAACCCACACAGAAAAACCTCATGGAATCCCGAGGATGAACCCGGTCAGTTTGGAAAGAAGTTATCCCCAAAGACAATTGGTGCAAAGTTCTGAATGGAAATGAGACAAGGATCAAGCAATGAAGATAATCAAGGTCACAATGTCAACCACTTTTTCAACTAATAAAATGTTCTTTGTTGAAAGCAGGTCTGTTTAATTGTGCAAGAAGAAGGTACAACTCAAAGAAGTGAAGTACGCAAGCATTGAAATGGCTTTGGAACAAGGAAAACACATAAAAAGGGAAGTTTCTTTTTAGAGCTTTATCTTATGCATTTGTTGATGGTTAAAAAGAAAGCCTAAAAGAAGACCCAAAAGGAAGAATAAAAGAAAAGAAAAAGAAAACTCCAAAAAAAAAGAATCAAATCATATCAGTCCAATATCTGTTTGGACCCCGGTCAGAAAAACCGAGGGTCTTTCCGGCCAGAAAGCCGTGAAACTTTTATCCCCGGTCAGAAAACCGAGGATCTCCCAGTCAGAAAACTATGGAGCCATTTATTTTAACCCCGGCCAAAAAACCGAGGGTCTTGCGGCCAAAAAACCGTTAGACATTGTTTGAATTCCGGCCAGAAAGCCGTGAATCTCTTCTTCCCGGTCAGAAAACCAAGGATCTCCCAGTCAGAAAACTGCGGAGCCATTTATTTTAACCCCGACCAAAAACCGAGGATCTGATTAGACATTGTTTGAATTCCGGCCAGAAAGCCGTGAAACTTTTATCCCCGGTCAGAAAACTGAGGATCTCCTAGTCAGAAATCTGCGGAGCCATTTACTTTAACCCCGGCCAAAAAACCGAGGGTCTGACGGCCAAAAAAAATCGTTAGACATTGTTTGAATTCCGGCCAGAAAACCGTGAAACTTTTATCCCCGGTCAGAAAACCGAGAATCTCCCAGTCAGAAAACTGCGGAGCCATTTACTTTAACCCCGGCCAAAAACCGAGGGTCTGGCGGCCAAAAAACCGTTAGACATTGTTTGAATTCCGGCCAGAAAGCCGTGAAACTTTTATCCCCGGTCAGAAAACCGAGGATCTCCCAGTCAAAAAGCTGCGGAGCCATTTACTTTAACCCCGGCCAAAAACCGAGGGTCTGACGGCCAAAAAAACCGTTAGATATTGTTTGAATTCCGGCCAGAAAGCCGTGAAACTTTTATCCCGGTCGGAAAACCGAGGATCTCCCAGTCAGAAAACTGCGGAGCCATTTACTTTTACCCCGGCCAAAAAACCGAGGATCTGACGGCCAAAAAACCGTTAGATATTGTTTGAATTCCGGTAGAAAGCCGTGAAAGTTTTATCCCCAGTCAGAAAACCGAGGATCTCCCGGTCAGAAACTGCGGAGCCATTTGTTTTAACCCCGGCCAAAAAGCCGAGGTTCTAGCGGCCAAAAACCGTTAGACATTCTCTGAATTCCGGCCAGAAAGCCGTGAAACTCTTCTACAAAATCTCGGCCAGAAAGCCGTGGAACGTTTGTTTGTGAAACCATGACCAAAAAACCGAGGGTCTGACGACCAAAAAACCATTAGACATTGTTTGAATTCCGGCCAGAAAGCCGTGAAACGTTTATCTCCGGTTAGAAAACCGAGGATCTCCCAGTCAGAAAACTGCGGAGCCATTTACTTTAACCCCGGCCAAAAAACCGAGGGTCCGACGGCCAAAAAATCATTAGGCATTGTTTGAATTCCGGCCAGAAAGCCGTGAAACTCTTATCCCCGGTCAAAAAATCGAGGATCTCCCAGTCAGAAAACTGCGGAGCCATTTACTTTAACCCCGGCCAAAAAACCGAGGGTCTGACGGCCAAAAAACCGTTAGACATTGTTTGAATTCCGGCCAGAAAGCCGTGAAACTTTTATCCCCGGTCAGAAAACCGAGGATCTCCCAGTCAGAAAACTGCGGAGCCATTTACTTTAACCCCGGCCAAAAAACCGAGGGTCTGACGGCCAAAAAACCGTTAGACATTGTTTGAATTCCGGCCAGAAAGCCGTGAAACTTTTATCCCCGGTCAGAAAACCGAGGATCTCCCAGTCAGAAAACTGCGGAGCCATTTATTTTAACCCCGGCCAAAAAACCGAGGGTCTAGCGGCCAAAAACCGTTAGGCATTGTTTGAATTTCGGCCAGAAAGCCGTGAAACTCTTCTTCAAAATCCCGGCCAGAAAGCCGTGGAACGTTTATTTGTGAAACCATGATTTTATTACCCAATACCAAAGAGTCTCTTTAATCACTTTCTGTGTCAGAACTAACTCACAAAATTTTCCTAGCAAAACTGGGGCAGAAAAATTTCGTTCGTTTGTTTGTTTTGTTGTCTAAATAGGTTTGACCTCGGGACGCAAGGATCGAGATAACCTACAAATGGAACATCAATCCGGAATGAAGAAAAGAAGAAAAGAACCAAAAGAAAAGAGTTCAAACGTTGGAATAAACAAAGGCGCGGATTGCTCAGAAGCTGATTGAAGTAACAAGCTCCGCCGACTCCGTTTCACTCAATGTTACAGAAATAAACAAGCACGTACAGCTTGTTGAGCATCAAGATTCAGATCGAGGTCTACAGCAAATCGGCTAAGATTCAAGATCAAGTTTTCAAGAGAATCATAGATAGGAATCTTGTAACTCATAGTTTGATAGCATAGCTAGTTCAACTTTAATTTCTTTTGGTGTAATAAGGAGGCCAGTAAGCAGTAAGCAGCAACAGCAGCAACGATGGCAACAGTAACAACAAAGTGTCAGTCCACGGTAGTCCCAGCTACCAAAACTTCCCGAACTACATTGACCTGATTCCTGTTTAGCCCAGGATATGTAGGAGGCCTCTCGAAGCAAAGGCCCGGTCAAGATCTTTTTAAAATGCTTCACACGGAGTGCTCAAAATGGGCAAAAATCGCTCGTATTTGCTCATTATCTTTGCATGAAAACTCTTCGAGTTTACACGCAAAGAGGGGCAGTTGTGAGCACGTAATTTTTTCCCTGCATGAGAATTACTCCCAAAATCAAAAAAAAAAAAAATTTAGTTTTGCATTGTTCGTGATTTTCTTGAATTTTTGTTTGATTTTCTTAAAATTATTCGCATTTTTGTCCATACATGTTTATTTGTTGATATATATATATATATATATATATATATATATATATATATATATATATATATATATATATATATATATATATATATATATATATATATATATATATATATATATATATATATATATATATATATATATATATATATATATATATATATATATATATATATATATATATATATATATATATATATATATATATATATATATATATATGTAAAAATTACTACTTAGAGTTAATTAGTAATTGTGATGGTTTAATTTATGATTTTTAGTTTGAATTCTTAAAATAAAACAAAAAAAAGGAGGAAAAGAAAAGAAAAGAGAATAAGAGAAGAATTCGGAATTGGGCTAGTTTTAGGACCCAGGCCCAAAAAATAACGTCCCAGCCCAGTCCAAATTGCCCTCCACCCGTCGCCCATAACCCGCCAAAACGACCCTATTTCCCCTTTTGATCAATCTGGACCGCCAATTCCCATCAATCTCACGGTCCACGTTGATCAGCGTGTATTTAATATATCACACCCCCAAACCCGGTTTTCCTCTTTCAAAATCCCATCCCCATAATATTCACCATCTCCCTCAACCCAGAACCCTAGCCGCCGCCTTTCTCCTCCACCCAAATCCCGGCGGCAACAACGCCGCCGGCCACCAAAACGACGCCAAAAGTTCCTCTCCTTCCCCTCTATCTAAATCTACAAATCATTTCGTTCAACTCAAGCTAAAACCCTTTAAGCCCCAAATCGAGCCTCAAGAACCCTAGAACTCAAAAACTAGGGATTTTTGTCCGAGTTTAAAAGTAATTGAAGTCAATAGACTTTAATTGAAACGTTTTCATTTGAAAACATTTCAATTAAAGTCCGTTTAACTTCAAATACGCAATTTCAAGTCTTTTTGAATCCAAGTTGGCCGATTTCCGAGTTTGCTGTTTAAGGTACTTTTTTTTTCTTCTCTTTTCGGTTTTTATTTTTTTCGTCGATATAACTTCAGTTGTTGTTTTCATTTTGTTATCATTTTTGTTTCTGTTCTTTCTTCTACAAAACTCAAAGACCCGTTTATTTGGTCAATTGTTTCGGTTTTTGTTTATTTGATTACGTATGTTGTAAAATACGTGTTCGCGTCGGTTAGCGTCGTCGAATAGTTAGCTTTGTATCTTTCCGGAATTAGCCGAGAATTGCTTGAATCACTGTTTTTGTGACTGATTGTTATCGATTATCGATCAATTGTATGTCGGTTAAATCCGTTACGAACTGGATACAGAGTTTAGTCGATAGTTAAATGTTACTATTTTTTTTATTTTTGGAGATTTCTGTTGCATTGTTTGTTTTGAAGATTTGAGTCGCTTTGTTGATTGTTCGACTCACTGGTTAAGATCATTGTTAATCAATTTTGGTTTGGATCTTGTTGAATCCTAATGTGTGTATTGCTGAATTTTGTTAGGCATTGGTTATAGCTGATAAGTTTTTGATAGATTGATTAGCTTCAGTTAGCTTTAGGAGGTTAGCTTAGAGGATTTGAAACCTGAAAATTATTCAATTTAAGTGGGCTACCAATGCTGAATATTAATGTACCACTTAGCTTAGAATTGCTTAATAAAAAGGGGACTTGCTGGCTGGTTTAATGTTTTGAAAAGGTGAGAAAAGTAGATAACATGGGAGTAGTGATTAGAAGATAAAGGGGTGCACATGGGAGGGAATATACAGCTAAAAAAAGGTGAAAAAAGGTGAAAAAAGGGGAATAATATGTGCTGGACAGATTTGGAATAATTAAATATGTTGATGTTTTGAGTCTTGAAGGCTATAAGACTCACTGGCAGAACACTGAAAAGATATACACTCACACAGATACACTCACTGGAATACATACACACAGAGATAATACAATCTGGAGTGAGGAAGAAAAAGAATAAGAAACAAGCAGAAAAAGAAAAGAGTGATAGAATCTGAAAGGGAGTCGCTGAGAGCTTAGAGATTCACTATTTCATTGCATCTCTTGTTTGAGTCTGTTTTGTTTAGTGTTGTTGTTGGTATTTGCTGGAGTTCGACTAGATTTTGATCTATTACTGGAATCCATTTTGGTTATTGTTTCTTGTTGTTGCTCACTGTGCTGTTACTGATCTCTCTTCCTCCATTTGTACTGTCACATTTCAGGTAAACATTTTTATTATCCAGTCATTGTGTAATGAAATGAAGTATGGACCAAAGTTCTGTTTACTGCATTTCCTCTTTTAATAGCCTTTTCTTTGTTAATTTCGTTCATTCAATTGACGCTTAACTTTAGTTTGGATTGGTTTGAGTTGTAGTTAACAGAGACTTGTTCAATTAGGACTATCTCCAGTTAGTGCAAGTTTTTTCTGAAAAAAAAAATAGATTGGAAATTGGATTGTATAGCGGATAGTAGTTATAGTTTATGTACAAAATTTGGATTTCTATAATAGTGATAAGTTGCATCAGGACCGTGTGGAACTGATCCGGGTGGATTAAATCCGAGTTTAAGATTGTTCATTCCATGATAGTGATCTAGTCCAGCGTAATTCGAAACCACATGATGACCACATTTGAAAAGTAAAGATTGAGTTGTTCGTAATGTCCATTCAAGCTCATCTGAAGTAATTAGTTGTTTGTGTGATTATGTTTCCGTCTTACTTTAATAATATCCGCGAATCCATTAGTGAATGCTAATCTCTTTACTACCAATTGTTGAACATTTTAAATTTTGCAATTAAATACAGTTGGTTAATATGGTTCTAAACAAAATTCATTTTTATTTAAAAACGATAGGCTTTCACTTTAAGGTAGTATGATATGTCTAGTTGAATACGTTGAATTGATTCATTTCTAAAGTTTGAACTCATTGTTAGTGATAAAAAATGTTATAATATCATTAGTATTTTAATAAACTGAACAAGCTTTGTCTCAAAAGAACAACACTTGTAGTTTAATCCAATTATTAAGAAATATATGCCGGAATCGGGTTAATGTAAAAGTAGAAGTAAAAATTTAGAAATTAAAGTGTCCATTTTATATATGGTGCTAAATGGAGTAAAAAAGGATGAAACTTTGATTTTAATTGGAGTAAATAATTTTATTTATTATTTATTTATTGATAATTTGAATACTGTTTAAGTCAGATACTTTTCTTCAAATTAATAAAGCGGTTCAAAGTTTAATCAGAGCACATAATTTATAAACATGTATAAAATCAGGTATTTTTAGCCATTTATAATAATTGAAGCGACCGTGCTAGAACCACGGGATTCGGGGGTGCCTAACACCTTCCCTCGGGTCAACAGAATTCCTTACTTAGAATTTCTGGTTCGCAGACTTCATTTGGAAAGTCGAAAATCTCCTCGATTCGCGATATGAATAAATCGGTGACTTGGGACACCATAATTTATTCCAAGTGGCGACTCTGAAATAAATAGAATAATCCCGTTTCGAATATTGTCACTTAAATTGGAAAAACTCCCTTACGCTTCTACCCCCGGGTAGCGGGCGCGCCAAAAGGAGGTGTGACAGGGTGTAAACCCACGAGCTCTCTGTTCTGTGATTCTTATTTCACTGACAACGATTTTGTTCTACGCGTTCGCGATGCTCAGCTTCCAGTTACTCTTCACAAATGCGACGCCAACCACGCGTTCGGGATGCTCAAACTCCCAACCGCCCAGATTTTCCTTCTACGCGTTCGCGATCCCGCTCTCGCGAACGTGATGCACACTCTCACGTACCTACGCGACAGGAACGCGATCGCGAAGTTCAAAAATCCTGGCCTACGCGAACGCGGCCCCAGTCACGCGATCGCAATGCTTGGCCCCGCCTGGCCTTCGCGAACGCGGCCCATGCCACGCGAACGCGAAGGCTTAAATGCCTGGGCAGTAACCTGCAATTTTCTGCAGATTTTGCCAAGTTCAAAATGCCCGGTTGATGGTCTGAAATCATCTTGAGGCCCCCGAGGCCCCAACGAAACCACCAACATAGTCCAAAACATGATACATACTTGTTCCAATCACAAAAACACCATCCTAAATATCAAAATCACCATTTACACACGGATTCAAACCTAAGTTTCTTCAAAACTTCCGAAACTAATATTCAATCCAAAACCCGATCAAACGATGTCCGAATGACCTGAAAATTTGCAGACATATCCAAAATCACATAACGAAGCTACAGAAATATGTCGGAATTCCATTCCGACCCAAGGATCAAAATCTCACCTACCATCCGGTTTTCGCCAAAATTTAACCTTCGCCAATTCAAGCCTAAAACTACACCGGACTTTCGAATTCAATTCCGATAGTTCTCCTAAGTCATAAATGATCCCCCGAAACTAGTCGAATCATCAGAATCCGATTCCGAGAACTCTAACTCAATAGTCAACTCTTGGTTGACTTCCTATATTCAAGCTTTCTTCAAACATGCTATTTGCTTCATTCTCAACCCGAATCACTCCTAACTCACCCGATATACTCTAATACTGATATAAAAGCATAAGATATGTAAATGCAAGGTAATGGGGTGGTAATTCCCGTAACGATGGGCTGGGTCGTTACATTCTCCCCAACTTAAACAAACGCTCGTCCGCGAGCGAGTTTAGAAACATACCTGGAGCATCAAACAAGTGAGTATATCTGCTCCGCATCTCCTGCTCGGTCTCCCAAATTGCTTCCTCCACGGGACGACCTCTCCACTGCACTTTCACTGAAGCTATGTCCTTGGATCTCAGCTTACGAACCTGCCGACCCAAAATGGCTACTGGTTCCACATCATAAGTCAAATCCTCATCTAGCTGTATCGTGCTGAAGTCTAACACATGAGGCGGGTCTCCGACATACTTCCGGAGCATGGATACATGGAACACCGGCTGAACTCCCGATAAACTGGGTGGCGAAGCAAGCATATAGGCCACCTCCCCAACTTTCCTAAGCACCTCAAAAGGTCCAATAAACCTTGGGCTCAACTTCCCTTTCTTCCCAAATCTCATAACACCCTTCATAGGCGAAACCTTCAGCAACACCTTCTCACCTACTGAATAAGACACATCTCGGACCTTCCGGTCCGCATAACTCTTCTCACGCGACTGAGCTGTGCGAAGTCTCTCCTGAATTACCTTCACCTTGTCTAAGGCATCTTGGACTAACTCTGTCCCCAACAACCTAGCCTCGCCGGGCTCGAACCAACCGACTAGAGACCTACACCGCCTCCCATATAAAGCTTCATACGGTGCCATCTGAATGCTGGACTGATAGCTATTATTATAAGCAAACTCCGCAAGAGGCAAATAATCAGCCCACAAACCACCGAAATCAATGATACAAGCACGCAACATGTCCTCCAATATCTGAATAGTACGCTCAAACTGCCCATCCGTCTGTGGATGAAATGTTGTGCTCAGCTCTACCTGTGAACCCAACTCTCGCTGAAATGTCCTCCAGAACTGAGAAGTGAACTGGGTACCTCTGTCCGATATAATAGAAATGGGAACTCCATGCAATCTCACTATCTCACGGATGAATATCTCTGCCAACCGCTCTGAGGTATAGGTAGTACACACTGGGATGAAGTGAGCTGACTTGGTCAACCTATCCACCACCACCCAAACTGAATCAAACTTCCTCGCTGTCCGAGGGAGTCCACTAACAAAGTCCATAGTTATTCTTTCCCACTTCCACTCCGGAATATCAATACGCTGGAATACACCACCAGGTCTCTGATGCTCATACTTGACCTGCTGACGGTTTAGACACCGAGCCACATGGCTCACAATATCTTTCTTCATCTTTCTCCACCAGTAATGCTGCTTCAAATCCTGATACATCTTCGCGGCTCCTGGATGAATAGAATACCGCGACCTGTGGGCCTCCTCCAATATCAACTCACGAAGGCCGTCAACATTGGGCACGCATATCCGGCCTTGCATCCGCAATACACCGTCACTATCAATAGTGACATCTCTGGCATCATCATGCTGAACTCTGTCCTTAAGGACAAGTAGGTGTGGATCATCATACTGGCGCTCTCGGATACGATCATATAAATAAGAACGAGCCATTACACAAGCCATCACTTGACTGGGCTCAAAAATATCCAGTCTCACCATCTGATTAGCTAACGCCTGAACATCAACTGCAAGGGGTCTCTCCCCAACTGGAATATACGCCAAACTGCCCATACTAATAGCCTTTCGGCTCAATGCATCATCCACTACATTGGCTTTCCCGGGATGGTACAAGATAGTAATATCATAGTCTTTAAGCAATTCAAGCCATCTCTGCTACCTCAAAATGAGATCTTTCTGCTTAAATAAATGCTGAAGGCTGCGGTGGTCTGTATATACATCACAAGATACACCATATAGGTAATGCCTCCAAATCTTCAAGGCATGAACAATAGCTGCTAACTCCAAATCATGAACGGGGTAGTTCTTCTCGTGGGGCTTTAGCTGACGAGAAGCATATGCAATAACTCTACCCTCCTGCATCAACACACAACCGAGTCCAACTCTAGAAGCATCACAATACACCGTATATGACCATGAGGCTGATGGCAACACAAGTACTGGAGCTGTGGTCAAAGCCTCCTTGAGCTTCTGGATGCTCTCCTCACATTCATCAGACCACACAAATGGAGCATTCTTCTGTGTCAACTTAGTCAACGGTGAAGCAATCGATGAGAAACCCTTAACAAATCGGCGGTAATAGCCTGCCAAGCCGAGAAAACTCTGAATCTCAATAGCTGATGAAGGTCTGGGCCAATTCTGCACCGCCTCGACCTTCTGTGAATCAACCCGAATACCATCACTGGACATCTACATGTCCTAGAAAAGTCACAGTATCAAGCCAGAACTCACACTTAGTTAATTTTTCATAATGTTTTTCTTCTCTCAACCTCTGCAGTACCACCCTCAGGTGTTGTGCATGCTCCTCCTAGCTGCGTGAATACACCAGAATATCATCAATAAACACAATCACAAAAGAATCCAGGTACGGTCGAAATACACTATTCATCAAGTGCATGAATGCAGCTGGGGCATTAGTCAGCCCGAAAGACATCACTAGGAACTCGTAGTGCCCATATCGCGTCCCGAACGCTGTCTTCATAATATCCGAGTCCCTGGTCTTCAACTGATGGTAGCCCGATCAAAGATCAATCTTAGAAAATACACTAGCTCCTTGGAGCTGATCAAATAAGTCCTCAATACGAGGCAATGGGTACTTATTCTTCATTGTTACCTTGTTCAGCTGCCTGTAATCAATGCACATTCTCATTGTGCCATCTTTCTTCTTCACGAACAATACCGGTGCACCCCAGGGTGACACACTCGGACGAATGAAACCCTTATCTAAGAGTTCCTGAAGTTGTTCCTTCAATTCTTTTAACTCAGCTGGTGCCATGCGATAGGGAGGAATAGAAATGGGCTGAGTGCCGGCACCAAGTCAATACCAAAGTCAATATCTCTGTCAGGCGGCATGCCTGGTAGGTCTGCTGGAAATACATCCGGAAACTCCCTCACAATGGGATCGAATCAAGACTGGGTGTCTCAGCCTCAACATTTCTAATGAAGGCCAAATAAGATAAACAACCCTTGCCAATCATTCGTTGGGCTTTTATATAAGAAATCACCCTGTCGGACACATAATCAGTCAAGCCATGCCACTCGATCCTCGGATTACCTAGAATAGCTAATGTGACTGTCTTGGCATGACAGTCCAGAATCGCATGGTAAGGAGATAGACAATCCATGCCTAGAATCACATCGAAGTCTACCATGCCCAGTAGTAATAAATTAACTTGGGTCTCCAGACCCCCAATAGTAATAAGACAGGATCGATATACCTGATCCATAACAATAGTATCCCCCACTAGGGTAGACACATGTACGGGCAAAGCAAGAATACCACGGGTCATACCCAAATGATGTGCAAAATAAGTAGAGACATAAGAATAGGTGGATCCGCGATCAATTAAGACAGAAGCATCCCTGTGGCAGACTGAGATAATACCTGAAATGACCGCATCTGAAGCGCTTGCATCCTTCCTATCCGGAAGAGCATAGAAACGAGCCTGTCCTCCACCAGTACGATCCTCGCCCCTAGGGCGACCTCTGGATACCTGGCCACCAGTCCTAGCCGACTGTGCTGGCGCTGAAGAAACAGGAGTAGAAGACGAGGGTTGATCCCTCTACTGAGACCGCTTACGAAGCCACTGAGGACACTCTCTCCTGATATGGCCCAAATCACCGCACTCAAAACAACGGCCTGAAGATGGAAGAAGGGGCTGCTGAGGACCCCTAGCTACAGATGAACCATGTGCTGAGGAAGCAAAAGCAGAGCTCTGAGCTGGAATAGCACTCAGTGCAGGCTGACTCTGCTGAGGGCCCTGCTGACCCTGATAACCCCGATGGCCCTAACGACCACGATCCGATGAAACCCCACTGGACTCTGCACGTCCAAACTGATGAGACCTGAAAGAACGACCCCTGCTATGCTAAGGTTTGCCCCTAGACGGAGCACCACCGTAGCTGCCAGTACCACGAGGCCTCTTAGCCTCTCTCTCCTCCCGCTCTCTGCGGCGATCAGTCTCAATGTGACGGGCAGCATCAACCACCTCCTCAAAGGTAACTGCCGAAGCTCTCTCCCCGGTCATCAATATGCGGATGGGATAAATAAGGCCATCAATAAATCTTCGAATCCTCTCTCTGTCCGTAGTAGCTGCAACTACCTGTGCCAAGCCTGTGCACACTGATAAGATCTGAGCCAAGGTCTCCTGAAGACCTGGTATCACAATAGGCACTGACGGTGCCTGAACCTGAGTTGCCGGAGCGTCTACCGCCGGAATCCGGTCCTGAGTGTGATCGGCTGGTGGGTCAGCAGGTGCTGGTGCTGGTGCTGCTGCAGGTGCTGGTACTGCTGCCCTACCTCTACCACGACCACGGCCTCTAGGTGCCAATGTTGGTCGTCCGCCACGTCCGCTAGCACGTGTTCTCACCATCTGCGAGAGAATAGAATATGGAAAAATTTGATTTCATGATAACACAAATTGCACGATATGAATCCAAGAAAATGAGATTTTTCCTAAAGTTTCTGTAGCCGTCCGAGGATAGATACGGACGTCTACGTACCGATCCACGAAAGCCTACTAAACCGGCTCATGACTCACGAGTCCTAGTAAACCTAGGCTCTGATACCAACTTGTCACGACCCAAATTCAGTCGTGATGGCGCCCAACAATTAAGCTAGGCCAGCCAGACCAACAATTACTTAACACATCGAATATCAGTCCCAAATGGACATCCCAAGAAGAATATATGAGTTTAAGAACTCCAATAATAATAATAATGAACAAAATACGGAGAAGTGCAAAAATAACTGACACTCCCAAAGATCTGGAGTCACAAGTCTAGAGCCTCTAACAAAACCCAACAAGAATAGAGAATACTGTATAGAAATACTCAAGTCTGAATACAAAATAACAACTAGAAAGAGGAGGAGTAGCTAGGTTCTGCGAACGTCGGCAGCTACCTTAGCAACTCGGTATGACTATGAAACTGTTGGAAATGCCTGTCTACTGCTCCTGAGTACCTGAGTCTGCACACAAAAGGTGCAGAGAGTAGGGGTGAGTACTAAGTACTCAGTGAGTAATAAATATATAAAAGCAGCTGAAAATAAGAAATCCACAGAATACCACATAATGAAGCTAAACTACAGTTCGAATCTCCTACGAACTAGCATCAACAATACAATATAACTACCACCGAGTAATTCAACAAATAAAGATGCAATGCAATGCACATAACCGCTACGGTGTGTAGCCCGATCCATTTAACGTCGACGACGCTCACTGGGGGTGTGTACAGACTCCGGAGGGGCTCCTACAGCCCAAGCGCAATACTGCTGTGGCGTGCAGCCCGATCCTCATATCAACCGTTGCGGCGTGCAGCCCGATCCATCCTCAGTCCACATAAATCAGATAAGTCACAAAAACGGTTCATTTTTTCTAAATTCCAGTTTCCAGTTCATAATTTATGAAAAATACTTAACTTTTATTAAATTTGTAAAAGCCGGTGACTTAGCATATCAATAAGGTGATTTCAATTTCCAGGACTGAGATCAGTGATAAAGCAAATATAGCTATCACATAAATATTGTCCTCTAAGGATGCTACAAGTCGGCACAAGGCCCCAAACAAGGCTTACCGCCCACAAATATATCAAATACAGTGTATTTCCAACACTAATAACATATTATTCATTTCCGGGATGGACCAAGTCTCAATCCCCAGTCACAATCAATCCCGCACCTGCCACGGTGTGCGAGCCACGCCCTACTAGCGTCACAATGTGCTAAGCCGGGGTTTCGAACCCTCAGGTTACCATATACACAAACTACTCACCTCTAGCCGGCCGTATACCCGTCCGCGATGCCTTTTCCTTTGAATTTAGCTCCCTCGTGCGTAGAATCTAGTCAAACCACAATAATTATATCAAATATGGGTCAAAGAATCATAACCCATTTTAATTTACATGAAATTCGCATAAATACACTAAGTTGGTAAAACTCGACCCCGGGCCCACTGCTCGAAAAATTCCGAAATTAGTACCAACGCGATCCTCGTCTCGCCACGAGTCCGTGCATATAAAATTTATCGAAATCGGAGTTCAAATGGCCTTTCAAAACTCAAAATCCCGTTTTCAATACCTAGGCCACAATTCTTCAATATTCTACCCAAATTCATGAAGATTGATGTTAATCCTACCATAAAATTATGTTTTTGAGTCAAGAATCTTACCTCCGATGAATACCCGATGATTTCTCAGTGTTTTCCTCGAGTTTTCTTCTCTCTAGGACTCAAAATTGTATTTTTGGGGTGTAAACCCGCGAGCTCTCTGTTCTGTGATTTTTATTTCACTGACGGCGATTTTGTTCTACGCGTTCGCGATGCTCAGCTTCCAGTTACTCTTCGCGAACGCGACGCCAACCACGCGTTCGCGATGCTCAAACTCCCAGCCGCCCAGATTTTCCTTCTACGCGTTCGCGATCCCCCTCTCGCGAACGCGATGCACACTCTCACGTACCTACGCGAACGCGACCAAAGGAACGCGATCGCGAAGTTCAAATATCCTGGCCTATGCGAACGCGACCCCAGTCACGCGATCGCGATGCTTTGTCCTGCCTGGCCTTCACGAATGCGGCCCATGCCACACGAACGCGAAGGCTTAAATGCTTGGGCAGTAACCTGCAATTTTCTGCAGATTTTGCCAAGTTCAAAATGCCCGGTTGATGGTCCGAAATCATCCCAAGGCCCCCGAGACCCCAACGAAACCACCAACATAGTCCAAAACATGATACAAACTTGTTCCAATCACAAAAACACCATCCTAAACATAAAAATCACCATTTACACACGGATTCAAGCCTAAGTTTCTTCAAAACTTCCGAAACTAACATTCAATCCAAAACCCGATCAAACGATGTCCGAATGACTTGAAAATTTGCAGACATATCCAAAATCACATATCAAAGCTATAGAAACTGTCGGAATTCCATTCCGACCCCCGGATCAAAATCTCACCTACCATCCGGTTTCGCCAAAATTCAACCTTAGCCAATTCAAGCCTAAAACTACATAGGACCTCCGAATTCGATTCCGATTGTTCTCCTAAGTCATAAATGATCCCCCGGAACTAGTCGAATCATCAGAATCCGGTTTCGAGCACTCTAACTTGATAGTCAACTCTTGGTTGACTTCCCATATTCAAGTTTTCTTCAAACATGCTATTTGCTTCATTCTCAACCCGAATCACTCCTAACTCACCTGATATACTCTAATACTGATATAAAAGCATAAGATATGTAAATACAAGGTAACGGGGTGGTAATTCCCGTAACGACGGGCCAGGACGTTACATATACCTTCTCCTAGGTGAAAAAGGACAATATTTTACGCTTTGAATGCCACGACTGCGGCATGGACCGCAGCCAACCGCGGAAAGCACTGCCTCAAACCACAGCGCGGACCGCAGTTCTGACCGCGGTAGACGTTCTACCGAATTATTCACCCTCTTCCTTTGGAATATGGACAAACATAAAACATGAAAGTTGTAGTCCATTGCGTTAGCTTTCCAACCATATATTATGGAGCCCAAATGGAGGTCTGAGAGAAAAGTTATGTCTATTTTACTAGATGGTGCGCAATATGCCTCCTCGAGTCTTCGTTCGTACTTAATTATTAAATTTTACCCCTGAACACAATCCCAACTTAATTCCTTGAGCTTTTACTCAGACGTCAAAGCTTAAAATCACTTAAATTCATTCCATAACATCTATATAGCTCGGAATCACACCCACAAGGCATAAAATACACAATTAATGCAAAACACTAGCGATTAAAGCGCAAACTCAATTAAAGTGCAGTAAACTCGAGTGTAATAGGCGACTAAAATAAGTAATTATAGCCTATCATCAATACCCCACACTTAAATCATTGCTCGTCCTCGAGCAATCAAACTACACTTCTTCTTTTTTATAGACATGACCTTTTTAAACAATTCTCCTAACTCATCACACCAAGAGTATTTAAAATAGACTAAGCACAAAAGCGTAATATCTTCACCTCAAGATTTGACTCACAAGTACCACGCATTATTCATAACTCACCTACCTACTCTAACATATAGGTCACTGCCATTACCTTTCCTTCATGAATGAAGTGCCCTCACAATACAAGAGAGTAGCTCCACACAATAAAATTTAAGAATACTTAGGAACTCAAGATAGAAAGAATTCATTCACTCTCAGAAATAACATTCATATGCCACAAAAGATGCACCATAAGTTTGCTCGTAGTGTACTACTCCACTAATCGAGCTCATTCAATCTTGGATTAATTAGGACTTTATTTGATTGTAATGTAGTCTACGGGACGGGTAGGATACATTTAGATTAAGAGTGACTACACCTCCCTAAGCACTTTAATACATACATTTTAACATTTAAACCTCATACTTATGTCAAACCAAAATTTCACCTTCACATCAATGTAAATTATCTCATTCTTCTTTAAGCATACTTATGTCAAGAGCCACCATTTATCAAGACTTTTTTTTTCACAATAATCCAACTATATATATATATATATATATATATATATATATATATATATATATATATATATATATATATATATATATATATTCAATTCAAGTGGCTCTTCCTTTTTTAAAATAGTGTACTTTTCTCCTTATTCAATTAGTTCCACTCAATATCCAAACCAACCACCCCACAATTTAACTTTTACAAAGTTTATAAAAATTCAAGTTCTCATGAGAGGTGAAAAGGTTCAAATAGATGGTTAATTCAAACAAATGGGTAAGGCTTGTAATGTGTTTGTCAAAGAAAAAGGATTATAGGATCAAAGGGATTAACTATGATATATAACAATTAGGTGGATAAAATATGTATACATGACTCAACAAGAAATGCCTATATCACTTCTAAAACTGAATAAAACTACTATTTCGCTTTGCAAACATACGGGGCAAGTTCTAGGCATCAAATGCAATGCACAGAATAACACAAAATCTTGCACACACATGGCACATAACTCACTCAGGATTAGATTCATAGACACTCTAGTCAAAGCGGAGCAAAGTTAAGATAATACAATTTAAGGTACTTCTACAGAGAAAAAAACTAAGCCTAAGCGTCACAACCAAAGTACTCATTATTCTCAAGGCATAGCAAAGTCAAGAGATATTGCTTCAATTCGAAGCACAGCATAATGGCTCTTATTCCTAAAAAAATCTAACTACATCCGGTTCAAATAAAACCCTTGGAAAAGAACCGTGGCCCAAAGAAAAACCAAGGGAGAGTTACTACACTACCTAAAACAAAACTAATTTTTTTGGTATTTTCTTTTTGATTTAGTTGCCTCTATCAATCATGAACTCTCCAGCTATCACAAAACTCTCTCAAGCAATTATGATAATTTACTAGACGCAATCTCTCAAGCTACGCTAGCTAAATTTTCATTACAGTTCTATACTCCGGGAGTGATGTTGTTCAAATAGCTACCTAAATATGCACTCTCTCTCAAGTAGATACATACAAAATAGGAACGGTTAATTGAGAATCCTTTCAATTAACCAAAATCAAAACATAGTTGAACAGATAGATATTAACAACCAACTCAAAACTATATTAATATAACAACCAATCCATCCCCAACGGGTTTCACCAAAACCTCAGATAACAAATTAGCTATTCATAGAAGTATGTAAAATTACAATATCAAAAGTCATAACCAACAATAAAAAATAAGAAGAGGAAGGAAAAACTTCTTGAAGAATTCCTCGCCTTGCTCTCAATATGTTCTTGCCTCCTTAGGTCTAATTTGTGTAAAAAATATGTCTCCCTCCTCAAAAATACCGTTTTCCCATGTATATATACAATTAGGGTTGGGCCCAAATAATTATACCTTCTCCTAGGTAAAAAAGGACAATATTTTACACCTGGAATGCCGCGATCGCGGCGTGGACCGCGGCCAACCGTGGAAGGCACTGCCTCAAACCACGGCGCAGACCGTGATTCTGACCGTGATGGACGTTCTACCGCATTATTCACCCTCTTCAGTTGGAATTTGAGAAAACGTAAAACATGAAAGTTGTAGCCGTTTGAGTCAGCTTTACCACCATATATTATGGAGCCCAAATGGAGGTCTGAGCAAATAGTTATGTCTATTTTACTAGACAGTGTGTAATATGCCTCCTCAAATCTTCGTTCGTACTTAATTATTAAATTTGACCCCTAAACACGATCCCAGCTTAATTCCTTGAGCTTTTAATCAGACTTCAAAGCTTTAAATCACTTAAATTCATTTCATAACATCTATATAGCTCGGAATCACACCTACAAGGCATAAAACACATAATTAATTCAAAATACTAGCGTTTAAAGCGCAAACTCAATTAAAGTACAGTAAACTCGAGTGTAATAAGCGACTAAAATACGTAAGCACCAAATTTTGACAAAATATCAGCTACGCCAATCTGCTCCCTATAAATCCTCTTGATGGTTGGTTTATGTAGTTGGAGTAGTAGTAACCTGCAATCATTTAGAAGGTTAGTGTGTTGTTGTGACTCAGAAGATAACAAAGTAATCACATCCTATGCATCTGTTTCTATAACAAGTGGTGTTAAATTCATTTGTATAGCCAAGATTAATTCTTTTAGCAAAGCTAATAGTTCTGTTTGAATGGTTGTTCCTGAACAAGTTGCAGCAGCAAATCCCAGGATCCATTGGCCTTCAGTATTGCGGAAAATACTTCCTATACCACACTTCAGATTATTTTGTAAATAAGAGCCATCAATATTGAGTTTGTAGGTATGGTCATTTGGAGGGTTCCATTTAATGTAAAAAAATACAGAGGTGTTTGCCAAATATTTGGAGCTTGTGAGGTAAAATAATTCAGCTGATTTTTTAAAGATGACCTCGAGATTTAAGTGAGAAATTTTTTTTATCAAAAGTTATTTTATTCCTATTTAGCCATAATTCCCATAAAATAAAAGTAGTTAAGGTTGTGTTAGAAATTGTGGAACTATTTTTAGGAAGAATGTGATGAATTAAAGCTTTAAATAAGTGAAGATTATTGCCACAAAATTTCAAGTCATGCATAAACTTTGGTGGAAGTTCAAATTTTTGTCAGATACTTATCGCTATTAGGCACCAAAGTAAAATATGTTGTATTGTTTCATGTTGTA
Source organism: Nicotiana noctiflora (assembly GCA_032618575.1). NCBI lineage: Eukaryota > Viridiplantae > Streptophyta > Magnoliopsida > Solanales > Solanaceae > Nicotiana > Nicotiana noctiflora. The sequence goes on from JASVEL010003610.1 coordinate 82,288, forward strand.
AATGACATTGTGCATAAATTAGTGATTGAACAATTCCTAATCTATGTAGGTAAGAGGCTGTTGGTAACCTATCATGGCAGATTAACCAAAGAAAGTGGGATATTTTGGGGGGAACATGTAACTGCCAAATCCATTTAAAATTATTATTTTTTGTATAGAGGTAGTCAGATTTTGTAATAATAATGTATATATAGATTTAACAGAAAATAAACCTGTGAAGGTAAGGTTCCAGTAGAGATGATATGTACTAGAAGGATGAATAGCCATGTAAATATTATGTATGAGATCCTGTATATTAAAAAACAAAACAAATGGAATTTTTTCTATGTGCCAATGATGGTTATAGTAATAATGTGCCACTGTTTTATAATCCTCATTTTTTGGTAAAGGTCCTGAAATACAATTTCTAAGTGTAAGATTATGGTTAATCCAGGGTTCAGTCCAGAACTTAACATAAGTTCCTCAACTGAAATTCCATTTTAATCCAGGTTTACAGTAATTTCAACCATGCATAATATTTTTCCATATTGAAGAAGTGTTGTTCAAATCAAAATGAAAAGGTTTGGTATGGTTTAGCAGAAGCACTTGTGCCCATTATTGAGAAGGGTTCTTGAAAAGCCTCCATGCAAGACTTGCATGAAATGTCTTATTTTTAAGGGAAAGATTTTGGATGCCTAGTCCTCCCTTATCTAAAGGTTGAGTAATTTTATCCCACGAAATTAGATGAAGCTTTTTCTTATTTTGAGTGGTTCCCCATAAAAAAAAAAAAAATTGGTATCTATTTAAAGAAGTAATGATATGGTAAAGTAATATATTGCATAACATGATTTGGTATTAAGGATGAAAAAACTATCTTAATACGTTCATGTATATTCTTCACTTGTTTAATCCATTTTGTATACCTTTTTTTATTTATTAAATATATATATTTTAAAGATATTTAACCTTAACTTTATTATTTTACTCTTAATATCTTGTAGCCACATATATCTCATGGTATATCTAGAATCAAAACTGCCAAAAAATGAGTTTTTTTTCTTCTTTATTTCTTAAATTTGATTCCGAGATAAATTTTATCACATAAATTGAAAGGAATTTTTTTTTTGTTTTATGGTATACCAGAATATTGAAAAGCTCACATGTACGATAAATAAGACAGTTTGGTCCACAAAACATCTTTTATTTACGCAAGATTCAAGAAAGGGCCGCATCCTAAAGGGTGTGGCGTAAACAGTCTACCTTAATGCACTTGTTAATGGTTACTTTCACGACTCAAACTCGTGACCTATATATCACCTACTAGACAACTCACCGTTGCTCGAACTGGCTCCCTTCAAAAAGGCTCACATGTATGATTATAATAAACTTATTGGAAGTCTAATAAAGGGTGACTGTACATACAATATCAATGAGTTTCTTTTTATTATTTTTTTCTCTGTAACAATTCCACTAAGCAAAATATTTTGAAGTTCATGATATTCAGCTAAATTGTAGTATGAGTCATGTATAATGCACTATAGTCAATTGGTTATGTTTGTCTCAAGAAGACACTTAATTGTCAAATGTAAATCACAATGATAATGATTTTGGTGAAAAAATAATTGATGTACTATGATTTATTCATATGCTTGTTATGTAATTTTAGTTTCATATTATTTGTCTTTTATACCCCTTTTGAAAAAAGAATTTAAGAATCTTAATGATAAGGGTATTAGTACAAATTATCCTTTATATTATATTAAACTTCTTATTTAGTCAATACTCTACTAGTAAAAACATTAATTATATACCGCCAGAAAGTATTATGTGACTTTTCGTTTTTAAAAATGTTAAATACTTAAACACAAAAATTGAAATTATGTCACATATTAAACTAATTTATTTGACACAATATTGGAGTTATAGAGTAGAAAGGCACCTCAAGTAATGACAATTTGTCACTAGCAAGATTCATAACAACAATATCTGCACATAACAACCCAAACAAAAGAATACATTTTTATAGTGTAAAAATAACATTTTATAGTTACTGCAAAAATAATATATATATATATATATATATATATATATATATATATATATATATATATATATATATTATACATTTTTTGGCAATCAAATATAAATAAAAATAATACACAAAAAACATTCTACTTTAAACAAATCAAATGACCATAAGTTATTACACGATGCGACGTTTGTTTGTTTGAATAATTAAATCTATTGATGACGATTTTTCCATAACAACTTTTGTCCTTTTAGTATTGGTATTTAGAATTAACCATTTGCATTTTAGTACTCCCTCCGGTTCAAAATAAGTGATTTTTTTGTTTTTTTTTGTTCAAAATAAGCAATTTTTTCAGATTTCAAGAATGACTTAATGATTTTTCCTACATTGTCCTTGGAGTAAATAGTGTTAGAAAATGTGTTAGCAGTGTTTACGTGAGATAGTAAGGTTAAAATAGTCAATTCTATTGATAATTAATATTAAAAAGTAACTTTCTTAATATGTGTGAAAATATCTAAAAAAAAATCATTTATTTTGAACCGGTGGAAGTATTAATTAATCACAAATTCACATTAACAAATCTCATCTTTCTACTTTTGTCTCCTGTTTTGAAGCTCAACTTGGACAAAAAAACCTGAACCTTCTCACGCTGTAGGACCATTATGATGGAAACAAAAGAGGAAATAAAAATAGTAATCATTTCACCAACCACTTCGTCTAATTTTAGTATTATTTAAATTTTCTCCCTTTTTTCCAATTTAAATTAACGTTTATAGTATGTTTTTCGAGCTCGATCTTGAATAATTCATTATTGAAGAAATGGTTTTTAAACTATAACCATTTGACAAAAAATAAATTACACTGCTAACTGGGACTGGCTTTGATGGAATGTCCCCGTTTTTGACCGGTCTTAACAAATACTAACAACTATGGAATATGGAAAAAATAAAAAATAGTCAGATTTACAATTGGTACTTGAAATTAGCCACAATTTTAAAAGTAATCGGAATTCAGTCACTTTTTCATGTAAAAATAAAATTTGAACAAAAGCACCCTTAAAAATTCGAAAAAATTCTAGATATATACCCGAGTTCAAATTTTTTACATATGAAATTCCAGCATAATATGCAAAAATTTTATAATATTCCTGAGTGTCAACATAATATGCTGAAATTTTTTACACAAAAGCTCGTAATCCAGCATAATATGCTGGAACTTTCCAAACTCCACATTAAGCAGTATTATTGTTTCAATAATTTTGTAAATACTAAATACTTTTTAATTATCAATCCGAAAATTAGCTATTTATTCTCTAGTCTAAGTTCCCATACTAGAGAAAATCCAAAATATCTCCAAAAGATTTGTAGTCGTGAATAACGTGTATATTTGGTTGATGAATCTCATTGATTGACTTAGCTTGCGCATTAATCCGCGTGTCAAATACAAACTGGTCCAATAGGTAAGACAGTGGATACGAGGAGTAGGTATGGCAGAAAAGAAAGATGATGTTGGGATATCCCGTAACAAAATAAATAAATAAATAAAACTATAAAAAAAAAAAAAGACACAATTTTTTTTATATGTATTTCAATAAATTAGTATTTCTTATACCAAAAATCTATTATAAATAATTTATTTACCTTTACAAAATAGAGATAAAATTGTATTATCTTTTTTCAGACCCTACTTCTGAAGTTACCCTAAAATTGTTGTTCTACTATTTCGATATTAATATCCATATTATGATCCTGATTATTTTGGATTTGTTCGCATGAAGTTTATCAAAGGAAGAAATGTTCGTATGATTTTATTTTTTTATTTCAGAGCTCAAACTTCTAAATAAGAATGAAGGAATTCTGCCATCATAAGAGGTCGTTTGGTTGGGAAATAAGTTATTCCATAATTAATTTTTCGAGATTAATTATCTCACCTTTCTATAAAGATTAAAAAACACTTTAATCTTGAGATAACTAATGTCGTTCATAGTTATACCACAATTTTATTCCAACCAAATATAAGATAAACTCATCTCAAATTTAATTTCGAGATTAATTATCACTCATCCTAAGGACTCATCTGGTACGAGGGATAAGGAACAATTAATCCCGAAACTAAATTTAAGAAGAATTTATTCCATGTTTGGTTGGCAGAAAAGTGCATTATAATTAATCTCGAAATTAATTATCCCAAAATTATACTGAAATTATACAAATCTTTTGGAGATATTTTGGATTTGTTTTATAAACAATACAGTAGTATTTTTTTATTTTCATTGAAAGGTGAAATAACTAATGAAACCCAACCAATAAACAAACTGCATACCGCAAATTCATAATTGTTGGCTTGTTGCTGCAGCTTTATTTTATGCTTCTTTCAATATGGTGGGACCTTTTAATTTACGAAATCCCAGAAATGATTTTTCAGGAGAATATACTTCTGTCAATAGTGATTTCCACCAGTAACTTATATCCACGATATATAGTTAACCAAATGCTTGCTTTTTTTGAAAATAAAAATATTTCGTTTTCTTGCACAATTGATTTATTTTCTTGTATATATAAGTTTTGTTTTGCTTTATTTTTAAGACTAAACGAAAAAAATAAAATATAAAATATATTTTCTGACGATAAAAGCATTTTCCAGAAAAAACCCAGACACTGAAAAAGTAGAACAAAACAAATTCAAAATAAAACGAGAGGGCGAGAGATTTGTATGTTTTCCTCCTGCTTTTAGGCAAATTTGTTACCTGATACAACTTCCAAATAGAGAAGTACAACAAACCTAATAAAGTGAATTTTTTTTTTGTCGAGGACGGCTAAAAAAAATGTGTCATTTGTTTGGAGCTTTATGATTGATTATTTGAGATATTATTTTGAAAAATTTATCAACCTTATTTTATACTATTGTTTTTAAGATTTTCCAACCTTATATAATTGAATGAATTAAATAGAAGCAATGAAAAAGTGCTCAAACCCAACCACAAAAGATAATAGTATAAGGTAGGACTTTTTGATGAAAGCTTCACAGGTTGTATATATACTGAACAAAAGACTTAGTAAACTTGCTCATTCAAGAGATGGAGCAAGGCATTCGTCTACCATATCAACAAGGTTAGGATTTTCCAATGCTGCAGCTACCCGTTCTTTATCATTCAACTGCTTATTTACTGCAGGCAGAAAAACAAATTATCAGTTGCTGGATATATATATAAAGCAATCGCAGCCTGCTCTTAAAAAACTTTCATTTACTATAACCCATAATCAGCTCTATGCCCGTGTGCTGTGGTAAAAAAAAAGGATATTTGATAACAGTGGGTGGCGACTCGGACCATTTCCCGGTGGTTATGGGGCTCCATCAAGGATCCGCGCTTAGCCCCCTCTTGTTTGCCTTGGTAATGGATGCTTTGACGCGGCATATTCAAGGGGACGTACCTTGGTGTATGCTATTTGCTGATGACATAGTCCTGGTAGACGAGACGAGGGTCGGTGTTAACGAGAGGCTAGAGGTATGGAGACAGACTCTCGAGTCTAAGGGGTTCAAACTAAGCAGGTCTAAGACAAAATATCTGGAGTGTAAGTTTAGCTCTGAGTCGAGCGAAGTGGGTGGGGGGGGGGGTGATGATTGGATCTCACGCCATAGCCAAGAAGGATAGTTTCAGATACCTTGAATCGGTGATCCAGGGGGACGAGGAAATAGACGGGGATGTCACTCACCGTATAGCGACGGGGTGGTCGAAGTGGAGGCTTGCATCAGGAGTCCTGTGTGATAAGAAAGTGCCACAGAAACTCAAGGGGAAGTTTTATAGAGCTGTGGTTAGACCTGCCATGCTGTATGGGACGGAGTGTTGGCCGGTGAAGAAATCTCATGTTGAGAGGATGATGGTTGCGGAGATGAGGATGCTTAGGTGGATGTGCGGGCTCACCAGGTTAGATAAGATTAGGAACGAAGTTATTCGGGAGAAGGTGGGGGTGGCCCCAGTGGATAAGAAGATGCGAGAGGCGAGGCTTCAGTGGTTCGGGCATGTGCGGAGGTGAAGCCCCGACGCCCCGGTGAGGAGTTGTGAGCGGCTAGCGGTGGTCGGTGTGAGGCGAGGCAGAGGAAGGCCTAAGAGATACCGGGGAGAGGTAATTAGACAGGACATGGCCGGGATGCGGATTTCCGAGGACATGACCCTTGATAGGAAAGTCCTGGAGGTCTAGTATCAGGGTGGTAGGATAGGGGCTTCTAGTCTTTTCGTTCTCCTTGCCCGGGGTGAGTGAGGCGTGGTAAGACCGCCTATAGATGATTGGTTATGTTCTGTTGTGGTAGTCATTTCTGGTAGTTACTGTTATGATATCATTGCATGCCTGCTTATTTATTGGTATTTATGTCTCTTATGTTTAGATAATTTTTATGCGTTGTATGCTGGAGTGACTAATGCGGTTTTTGCTTTTGTTTTTGTTTGCTTTTCTTTTCCCTGCGCCGAGGGTCGATTGGAAACAGCCTCTCTGCCCTCTCGGGTAGAGGTAAGGCATGTCTACATATTACCCTCCCCAAACCCCACCTTGTAGGAATATACTGGGTTGTTGTTATTGTTGTAGTTAGTGAGCGAAAGATGCACTTTTGTCAAAGCAAATGGCAAGTGACAAATACACGCCTTGTTGGGTTCAAATGGGACAAGTCCAGCAGAGTGACAGATATAATTTTACATACAAAGATTAGTTAGTGATTAAAGGGTACTCCGGTCCAAAATAAGCGATTTTTTTGGATGTTTTCACACATATTAAAAAAGTCACTTTTTAGCATTAATTAACAATAGAATTAACCATTTTAACCTTATTATCTCACATAAACATTCCTAACACATATTCCAATACTATTTACTCCAAGCACAATATAGGAAAAACATCATCAAGTCATTCTTGAAATCCGAAAAAATCACTTACTTTGGACCAGAAAAAAAAGGCCAAAAAATCATTTATTTTGGACCGAACGGAGTAATGCTTATGACTGATACCTGCAGCTTCTGTAGCGTGAGTACCAGGTGCTACTCTAATATCTACCTGGCAAGATAACAAAAATATGTTTATTTAAAACTTGCAAATACATTAACATTTCCAACAATTTAAATTCACAGCTACCAATCAACTAAAAACTTCAATAAAAGGGCAACCTAGTGCACAAAGCATCCCACGGGTTCACATAGGGTGGGTTCGCGGAAGGATCGCACCCCGAGGAGGTACGATGTAGGCAGTCTAGCCTAACGCAAGCATCACTGGCTAGTGGTTGATACCACAGCACGAACCCGTGACCTATAGGTTACACGAAGACAACTTTACTATTGCTCCAAAGCTCCATTTCAACTAAAAACTTCAATGTTAAAATATTTGTATAATATTCCAACAAAAAAATTCCTATAGAAGTCTTAGCATCATTGTTTCATCCTTGTAGTTTAAAAATGCAACTAAAAATTTGAAATAACATGCAGAGACCGGTTACAGACCTAATACAGGTTATCCACATTATGCACCAACACCCCATAAGTAGTTAAAGCACAAAATAATTTTAAAGTCCTAGGAAGAAACTTTGAGGTTGAAGTCATTAACAGTTCTAAGAAACCACACAGTTACATTAATGCTTGGCCCAGCTCTACAGGTATGAACGTCTTTTCCAGTAATCTGTGGTTGGGAATTGTTGACTTATATAGTATCATATAGCATATAGCATAATATTCTATCTACTGTAATATTAATTCTACAGGGAAAGATGTAACACACATAGGACCATTGAATCGAAATAGAAAGGTAATAAAGTACACCTTATAACGTGAAGGCAAACATCGCATAAGTTTAACACGCAAGCATAATCCAATAACGGTTGCCATGCTGCAATGTTCAACAGTTGGTGTAAATGTGACCCTGAATCCAAGAACTCCCTCTTCTTAGACAACATGAAAAGGCTACTTACAAGGAATCAAAACAGAAACATATGAAACAGATTCATATCTCACCTTACATAACTTCGCTCGTCATCTACATCAATGGCATCTTCGGTTATAACTTTCAGCTCTTCCAGAGAATAGGGATGCTCTGGATCTTTTATATCTCTAAGATAGTGTAAGAATGTTAAGGATTGATTAGATTTTCATAGCTATGAAGTTGCCCCAGCTAATCAAACTTCATACTTGCTTAGTTCCCTTCTGAATGATACAATAATGACCCAGGGAGAAAAAGATTTCCTATCGAAACACATAGTCAAATGTATTGTCCTCATGTTACTTGGTGAATGACTCTAGCATTGTGAAGCAAAAGGAAAAGTATGAAACTATGTAAAAGTTCATCAAGCAGAGTAAACTGAAGACTGCAATCATGTGTAAGCAACTGGTCACACTGACCCATAGTTTAACCAACTATAGGAAAGTATACAAAGATAATCTATCCCTGATTGAACAGTGTCACCTCAACTCAGAACTGGGGGCAGCATGACCAAAATAATTTCATGACATGTGATCCTAATATAATCTACTCCTTGCATTCCAAGTTATGTGAAGTTGTTTGACTAGGCACACAGTTTAAAAAGAAAAATGAAAGACTTTTGGAATTTGTGGTCCTAAACAAGTCAGAATATTTGTATGACTATAATTCTTTTGAAACTTGTGGTTATAAACATGCCAGAGTATTTGTGTGGTTATAAAAGCTTCTCATTATCGGTAGGATTAGAAGTTTAAGCTAAATTATTTCCAAATTTAGAAAGGGCTTATTTTTTTTTGGATGGACAAAAAGGATATAGGTTCACATGAACTAGAACGGAGGGAGTACCATTTAACAGGAATAGCAAAACAATGTGCACCTCAATTTGTCTTGGCCGAAATCCCAAAAAATGTAAAACAAATGTTGAAGGTGCAAATAATGCATCCAACTAAAGATAGCTATTGTTGTGTTTCTACAGAAATGGAGCAGAGTGACTGACATGTAATCCTATCCTCCTACATCTCCCCTATTACTGTAAAGCAGGATTAATATTTGGTGGTACACCACACATGTGGCGTGGAGAGAGTGAGGTGAGGATTTCCTTTTCAATCATTTATAGAGCCTCGTGCCAGAGAGAGCTTACAATCCAACAGATTCATATGATACATGAAAGGGAAGTCCATTGGGATTTGAAATTCGGAGGAACCTCTAGGATTAGGAGATGGGAGAATCTCAAAACCTGGTTGACCTTCTGTACAGAGTACAGACACAACGTGTCATATGCTACATCATATCTATGTATACAGGGAGAGAGTAGGGGCTGCTTGTTCACAGTTAAGTGTCAACTTTCCCACACCTTTCTATTTGGGGTCCCTAGGAAGCCAAGAAAGGTGTGTTTCTTTGAGTGGTTGACAACGAGGGGAGTGATACTGACAGCGAAAAATCCCGAGGAAGAAGAGGATCACCTATGTTAGTTTGTTGCGTAAGTGAAGATGCTTGGGTGAAGACATAGACTATCTACTGCTGCATTGTCCGGTGGCTGCGCATTTGTGGTTGGTAGTCCTAAATTGGTTTGGAATGCAATGGGTGATTTTATCTACAGTAAAGGACGTGGTGCACAGTTGAGCCTTAAAACTCGAGAGCATGGTACTTGATATGCCTACTTCACTCCAACTTCATTATTTAGGCTTTATCCAAAATAATAAGTAACTGAATATAAGAAATGATCTTACTATACCAGATAAGAAAAGGCTTACAAAACATTTCATGCACTAAGGTGCAAAAGTTTTTTCTCACTTCATCTTTCGCATTGAACTACATAGCACTGAAATATATATAAAAAACAACTATAAAGAAAAGAAGCAGAAGTTCTTTTTCACTTCATCTTTCACATGGAACTACAGGGCACATCAATAAATATCAAAAACAACTACAAAGAAATTAACTCTAGTTTGCAAATTCAAAAACCTCCTCTAGGTATTCTGCAGTGTAATATTTTAATGCTACCCAGCGACTTAGCATGCTAGTACTGCTCCATTTCAGAACTGAATGATTGAGCTAGAGACAGAGCCAAAATTTGAAGTTTATGGGTTCGGAATTCTAGTTCGTTTATTCTAAATTAACAATTTATACATATTCAATGAATTTTTTAACACAAGTACAGGTTTTGGACCAAAGTTACTGGGTTCGGCCGAACCCGCAAGTGCTATGCTAGCTCCGCCCCTGGATTGAGCACAAAACTCTCACAGATTCTGAAGTGGATGAGTTTTAGCCTCATAGATATTACCTTATAATAGAAAGATTAATTCAAGTCCAGCTTAACAGACTAAGAACAATATCAGATTTCAGCCAATATTGGCTAAATGATGATAAAATGAAGTCATTCAGAAGGATATCAAAAATTTCGAGCTGGTCGATAATTTCAGCTGCATATTCATCCACACTTTGACTACTCCTAGCTCGACGCTCCTTCTTCTCATACACAATGGGGTTGGCATTTATCAATTCAGAAACCATTTTCACGTCCGACCTTTATAAGATTCACCTGGCAGTAATGATGTCTCTAAAGATCAACACACAAAACCAATTTCTGAGCTAAAAAATTTCTTTGCAATAATATATAAATAAATTTAATAAACTTCAAATTTTTCTTTCTGAATCATAAGCTAAAACAGCTGATTTATTTTAAAGCTCTCTTGCATCAAAACAAAAGATAGAAATCTCTGCAAAAAATCCTCGTCAAACACCAAACAAAAAAAAAAGACTAACAAAATATTCCTTCTGTCCCAATTTATATGATATCCCTTGTTAGGATGTCCCAAGAAAAAAAAATACTTTTCTAGATTTAGATCAATTTTACTTTTAACTTTTCAATTTACGGTATGGTGACACAAATATCTACGGCTTATTTTGGACCATAAGTTTCACAAATCTTTTTTCCCTTAAATTAGGTATCCAATCAAACATAATCACATAAATTTGAAAGGAGGGGAGTAATAGTTATCCAGAAGCCTCATGAGTTTCTTTGAACAAGCTAATAGAATCATGTGCACAAACTCATATATCGAAATTAACAAGAATAAGACTTTTATTCATCTACAAACATGAGGAATAACATATAAAAATCACAAAATTTTCTCAAGGGTCGTCAAAGAATCATAATAAGAATAAAGAGTTAAGCTAAAAATCACAAATTCAATAAGGGAAAAAATGTGTTCTTAGTAGATTCAGCTTACGAGTTCGATTTCGAATCTGGAGAAGTGTATTTGACAAGGGGAAAGAAGGAGAGCGAGCTACGAAGGCAGATGGTGGAAGAAGCGGATGTTGGCGGCGAAGAACAGCTCCTAAATCTTTGGACCTAAATTTTTTCTTATTTAGTTACTTCGGTTGTTATTATAGTTTACCTTTTTATCAGCAAAAAATAAATTACTAAATAACAAAAAAATATTTTTTATTGCCGAAGCTAATTTAAAAAATAAGTAATTATTTATTTGAATAAAAATATTAAATTAATAATGAGCAGCTAAAGAATAAATAATTTTGTTTAAAAAAAATATTTTAGGAATAAAATCGTAGATATTTTGGTTAAACTTAAAGTATTTATAAGCTGAAAGTTAATAAGTTGGGGAGACCAACTTATGACTTTTAGCTTATTAGCACTTTTAATTTTATCAAATGTGTAAATAAGCTAAAAAGTATTTATATGCAGCTTAGCCAAAAGCCCTCTAAATATATAAAAAAATCTTCTAAGATTATTTTCTTTTACTTAAATTAGAAATGAATTTATAAGACAATTTTCCCCATATTCTTTATATTATAAACAAAATATTTGGAATAAAAAAACTTTTATGTCCACATACAATTGAATAGAATAAAACGACTCTACAAAGCTTTTAATACTTTATTCGCAGATCTTCTTCATTAAACTTTAATGATCTGGTATGAAAGGTCATAAAATTAAAATTACATTTATAAAAACCAAACCTATTTTTATCCGGTCAATATGCTTAATTGAGATTTTCAAATCCGATTAGGAAATTAAGTATCTCTGAACTAAAACCTATTAAGTGACAAAAAATTTGAGATATACAACGGATTAAAACTCGAAATCTAATCTATTTGAAGTTGAAGGGTAAAATATCTATTAATATAGAATAACACAAGCAAAACAACATAAAGCTGCCAAGTGGAACAACAATATGTTGACACGTGTACGAAATTAAGACAAGCTTCCAACAAAGTTGGAAGTTTTTTTCAAATTTATGAATCAGTTGAAAACCCAAAAAATACAGAACAATTTGGAAGCAGTTTCCTTCACGATTTTTCGATTCATTAATTTTCTAATCTGTAAATCGTGGGTTTTAAATTTTTCGGTTTATCCATGTTCTATTGTGTGAACGTGGGTTATAATGTAAACACAATCTAAATCCCTAAAAATCAGCTCAAATGTTCACAGTTTCTCCCACGTAGCTTTTGCAAACATATAACCCACGTTCAGTTCTTTCTTGCCAAAATTTCTTGCCAAAATATAAAACCCACGTTTAGGTGGTTTCTTCCATAAATTGTTAGTTTCTTCACACTATTTTTCCCACGTAAGAAGACTTTTATTCCAACTGAAAAATCAAGCTATTATATATACACACTATAACTCCTTTATTTATCTACTTTAAATTTTTAGAAGCTTCTCCATATCAAATTTAACAACTACAGTGTTGCTGCTATTATTTTTGAAGTATGGCCACATAATTTTATGACATCAAGCAAATTTCATCCAACTCCATGCAATGGAATCTCAAAGTTAGAGCTGTTCAAATGTACATAATGCCGGATCGCTTTAACCCACATATTCCGTTTTCAATTGAATTAGTTTTACAGGATTGTAAGGTAATATCTTAAAGGTTTTGTTCAAAAGCATTAAAATCGTTTTTTGTAATTTGCAACTTTTTGTCCAAATAATGAGTAACTGATACTGTAAATATCATACAAGGTTTCATATAGCATTTTTCAAGTTTAGTAATATGTCGAGGTTTTCTTACACGAACGTTATGTGACTATATAGAAATGACGATATATATGCAATAATTATTTTTGTTACTGCTAAAGTTCCCGTTGTAATTGATATATATGTGTTTAGATTTGTTGTCATTATAATTGTGCACTAATAATGATTTTGAATTTGCAGGGTGATCGTATACATGCTACAATCGGAAAGTATGTTCTTATGTTTTTTAGGAACAAGATACATGAACTTCATGTATATCGTATCAACTACTTTGTTGTCGGACCAAATAATTTGAAGTTTAGGACTACGACACACAAGTTGAAGCTCACATCTACTCAAAAGACATTTGTCGAGGAAACAAATGATCCTTCATTTCATATGAACATCTTTAACTTGCGGTCTTTTGACCAACTAACAAATGAACATGATGTGGATGAGACAGAATTAGTTGGTAATATTATTTACAATTTAAAATGAAATTAAAAATGTTGTGTGTTAAAGTATTTGTTAAACTATATGACTAACTTTTAAATTTGTAGATGTTGTTGGTCAGGTTGTGAGGTATGAAGATGTTAAGACGTACAACCAGGGAGACGAGCAAAGTTTACTTTTTAGTGTTGTACTCGAAGATGATCAGTAAGTTGTTCAAAAATATTTAATACTTTATTCAATAATTACATATTTATGTATTTATTAACCTTACTATGAAACGTATAGGAGGAAAAGGATTATGGCTACATTATGGAGTGAACTTGTAGATCAAATTCAACATCACTTGAATGACGACGACGATGAGCCTTTGATTGTTATTTTCCAGAATATGAAACCTCATAAATATCGAGGTTTATCATAAACTGCAATTATTGGTTTGTTTAACTGTTTAAATTGTTTTAAAATAAATAGATTATTTACATATTTAATTTGTTACACATGGAATTACTCAGTGCGTAGCTGTTGGTACCAGACAAAGATATGGATAAATTCTACATTGCCACAGTCTACTAAATTTAAATCCAGGTTTCTCAAGTGTATAATTGTTTTCTATATGTATATATAATATAATAACAGTATATATAAATTACAATTTTTGAGTTATGCAGATTACTTGCAGCACGCCAATCAAACATTGAGCGAATAACGCGAACAACTTCTGAACAAAATTACTCCGTTAGAGATGAGTTATACAAAGGAATTGTACTGTTTAAAACTATCAGGAATTTTGTTGAGTGCACGCAAGTGTGTTTTATTTATTTTGTCAATTATATTTACCTTGTGTTATCTGTTGTTCATTTAGAATAATTGTTTATTAATTACTCAATAGGAATCCAGCTATTGGATTGCGGCAAAATTGGTTAATTTGGAACTTGACCGGGGATGGTCATACTTGGCATGCAACAAGTGTAGTCGAAAGGTGGATAAAGTTGGTAATAAATACTTTTGTGCGAAATGCAATGAAGAAGACTCTTCTGTGACTCACACGTTTGTACTAATTACTTTAATTTTGAAAATATTTAACCGACATAAAATATATGCATAATATTAATCAAATGTGAATTCCAGGTATAGGCTTCAAGTTCGTGTTATGGATGGAACCGCTTTTATCTCATTGCTTCTTTGGAATCGCGAAGCTATTCAACTTATAGGGAAGTCCGCAAAAGAACTTAAGGAAAGATTAGTTGAGGTATACTACTAGAGTTAATTTGATTAATCATAAAAAAATTTCTAACTTTTGAATTTTCGTGCAGACTTCAATTGCGGATATTGACTGTTCTTATCCAACTGAAATGGATGATATACTTTATAAAAAGTTTATGTTCAAGGTTATTGTGAAGCAAGATAATATCGAGTCAAAGGTTGACGTGTACAAAGTTCTTAAGGTTACTGATGATGATTGTCACGACCCTAGTTTACCCTCCATGAACATGTCGTGATGGCACCTAGTCCCTACGACTAGGCTAACAACGCGGAAAATAAACAAAATTTGCGGAAGCAAGCAACACAAACTAAATTAGAAAAATAAAATTGTGCTTAAGGTGCCGCTTGGCACGTAGCATAACAAACTCAAAACTGACGACAATTCCCAAAACCCAGAAACTCACAAATCACAAGCTAAGAGGATACATAAGAGGCTCTAACTCAAGAATATCTATGTAAGAAGAAATAATGAAACACTACACTTTTTTTTTTCAGAAAGCCAGAAAAGGGACTCCTCGGTCTGCGGACGTAGCAGATATACCTTGAAGTCTCTACTGGTATGCCTCCTTCCAAGGCTGACAGAACTGAACGAAAGTACCTGTATCTGCACAACACAAATGTGCAGAAGAGTAGTATGAGCACACCACGGCGGTGCCTAGTAAGTATCAAGACCAACCTCGATGGGGTAGTGACAAGGAACAGTCATGACACCCACCAGTCAATAAACAATATAACAGAAAAGATAGAGATGCTATGTAAATATATAAGGACTGTCCGGATAAATAAGAACACAACAATTTGCAACAAGGATAATGGACAATAAGAAAAATCAAGATACAATAAATGATAATACAAAAATGACAGTAGAAATCACAACCCAAGTCCTGAAATCACAACATAACAAGACCAAACAAATCTCTAAGTCGCTATTTTGAAATGATCCTTACATAAAGCCTTTCCAACTTTTTCCTCAATCCTACCACAACTCTCATATTAGCCACAACTCATGGAAATACCCAGAATATGAAATCTAACACTTGGCATCTCGTGCCCTATCAATAACACGACAATGCTGGCAACTATCTAGTCAACTAGAGTCACTTTCACATATACAATGGATAAACGATGTCATATCTCTACCCTTAGTCAAATAAGAAGGGATTCATCTCAAATAGAAGGGTCCAGCTACGTGTATGCTTGTGCAAGTGTATCTAACAGGAATCCTGCTAACTAGTAAGTATAAGAAATGGGAACAATTAGCACCAGGCTCATTCACCCCGGATAGAAACAATAAAACTATCAGTCATATCACATTGAGTTTATAGGGAAATTCCGGGAATCGAACCCGTTGCCCGGCATACCAATAACAGAGGATCTCCCGGGAATTGAACCAGTAGTCCTTCATAATAACAATAGAGGAACTCCCGGGAATTGAACCCGTAGTCCTTCGTAATAACAACAGAGGTACTCCCAGGAATTGAACCCGTAGTCCTTCATAATCAGCCCCTGACATAGCCCTCCTTATTTCGCCACGTGTGCAATCAATAACAACATAGCAACACCGCCTTATTTTGCCACACGTTCATCACAATATTCCCACCTTATTTTGCCACATGCGCAACCCACATATAAATATATAACATATCCCGCCTTATTACGCCTTATGTGCAAGGACATCAATAGGAACAACAACACGGCAAAGACCTCGTGTAAATCCCCAACAACAATCGCACGGCAGAGACCTCGTGCATCATGGTACCAACAGCCACACAGTAACAATAGCATCCCAGCAAGGGAAAATCTATAGCAGAAATAATACGTCTCGGCAAGGGATTCAACAATAACTAATAAAGTCGTGGAACACCAAGGAAAAACACAATAACCTCAATGACAATCGAGGCGTAACAAACACATAACAACTACACTAATATCTCAACAGTTGGACATATAATATAATTGCACAAGGTTACAGGTAAACATACAATCAAAGAGTATTCAACAGTAAGGAAGTTAACATGAATCAAATAATTACCATTTAAGAAATATCAATTAATTATGAGATATCTATCTTTCTTCCAATTAAAACAGATTAATTATATGAGATATAACATTAATGAATTTCCAATTAAAGGCGAGTAGTTAGGGTGGGCATTATGAATATAGAAGGGTACTTGTCTTAAGTTTAAACATGTAAAAGCCTACTTAACAGCAGAAATAAATCAAGAAGAGCAACAAATATCAATCAAGACATGTAGAGGTGAAACTAATAACAAGGGACTTAATCGTATCAATATTATCTTCCTACTCGGTGAATTCACAAGTCTAAGAACCTAAAGGGGACAATTTACCACAATTAAATCCGAGCACGCACTCCTCACCTCGCGTACACGGACTACAATCAACAGAGAAGACTCAAATCCTAAGGGGAGGTCCCCTACACAAGGTTAGGCAAGATACTTACCTCAATCCGGCCAATTCAATATTCAATTTAGCTTTTCCTTTACCAACTCATCAATGCTTGGCTCAATCTAGCCAAAAATAACTTGAATACATCAAACAATGCAAGAGAAAACAATTTCAATTGACAAAACTATGATTCTTACACAATTTGCAAAAAGTCAACAAAAGTCAACTCCTCGGGACCGCACCTTGGAACCCAAAAAAATTACAAAAACTGAACACCCATTTCGCTACGAGTTCACCCATACAAAAATTATCTAATTCCGATACCATTTGGTCATTCAAATCATCATTTTACATTTTGAAAGATTTCATAATTTTTTCCAATTTTTCTTTTGGATTCTCATGAATTTGATGTTAAATCTAAGATATAATCACAAAATATAGTTGGAAAAGGATTAGAGACACTTACCCAATGATTTGGAGAAGTTTGGATTTTTGGAAAATCGCTTATGGAGGTTTAAGGTTTGAGAAAATTGAAAAATGGGTGAAAATCCCGTCAAAAACCTCACTTAACAGGCCTCGGATGTCGCATTTGCGACCCAGGGTTCGTAATTGCGAACCCTTAGATATTGCGAACAAAAAAAAGGCTGGCAGAGATCGCATTTGCGACAAAAAGTTTGCATTTGCGAACTGGGCATCGCTAATGCGATGAAAAGTTCGCATTTGCGAACATAGCAGAAACCAACAATTTTTCCTGACACGAAAATGAGCATAACTTCCTCATACGATGTCCAAATTCGATGATTCTTTTTCCTATGGCTCCAAAATTTTGATACCGATCTAATGGTTAAAACAAAACTAAATTTGGATATCATTTGCATAATATGATATCATTTTTGCTTGAAGAAACGACGACAAAGTATCCAAAACAAGCGCAACATAGCCTAAACCTATCTGAAACTCACCCGAGGCTCCCGGGACCCCGTCTAATCACACACACAAGTCATATAACCTAACACGGACTCACTCAAAGCTTCAAATCATATAACACAATATCGAAACGATGAATTGAATCAAAATCAAGCTTATGAACTTCCAAATCTTCAAATTATGAACCTCATGCCGAAACCTTATCATTTCAACTCGGAATAACGCCAAATTTTGCAGACAAGTCCAAAATGACATAACGGAGCTACAAAAACTTCTGGAATTAAATTCCAACCCTCGAAATCAAAATCTCACTATCAGACCAGAAACTTCAAAAATTCAAACTTCGGCATTTCAAGCCTAAATAAGCTACGAACCCCCAAAATTCATTCCAAACACGCTCCCAACCCCGAAATCACCTAACGGAGCTAACGGAACAATCAAATTTCCATTCCAAGGTCGTTTTCATACTGTTCCAAACATGGACCATCTTTCAACTCTTAAGCTCCCATCTAGGGACTAAGTGTCCCAAAACACTCTGAATCCTAACACCGAACATCCCGGCAAACCAAAATAGCAGAAATGAACTTATGAGAAGCACTTAACGGGGTATCGGGGCGTAAATTCTAAAAACAACCGGTCGGGTCGTTACATCCTCCCACACTTAAACATTCGTTCGTCCTCGAACGAGCATAAAGAACAAACCTGAAGTCTTTAATCACTGAATGCGCACTTCCAACGTACACCCGCGGGTGATCCCACGTCACCCCAATCTAGTCAAGACTGATGACACTATCTCAACTGAAATTTATCTTTTCTAGCAATACAATTAAGCCTTCAAACCAGATTCATCATCCTTCATCCATTTCCAAAAGACTTCCAAGTCCATACCTGGTACCAGTCTCACCTAGCTAATTCAACATAAGCCAACACACACAGGGTACAACCACGCAACATGACATACCATATATAGTCCCGCAATAACATCTCTGATAGCAATAAAATGCCTAAGATCAAATCTGTACAGGCCATAAGCCTCATATTCAATAGGAACTCTTTTCAGTCACCCATACCACTGGTGACAATACAACAACCACGCGAATCACATGGCAAAACACCTGATTAACTAAATCTCAGCCCATACCAATGAGTACACCCCACAAACTGAAACTCAAGAAGCATAGAACGAAAATGAATGAATATGAGAAACGGGACACATAAGAGAACTAACAATTAGTTAAACTAGCACAAAATTCTTCTAAAACACAATTCTATGAGACATCTAACTAGAAGGAATAAAAAACATAGAATGGTATCACAAAATCTTATACTGGTATAACTTTCACCACTGCACACTGCCCAGTCTCAACATATCAAATCATGTGAAATCACGAGGGTCTCTCCCTCAACATTGGATCACAAGTAGGGTACACATCAACCCATCTAGAAACTCTTACTAGATCACTTCCATCTACGATTTACACATAGACTAGCCCCCACACTGGTGGAGCATAAGAATCACAACTCGTAGCCAAGAATGCTCGAAAATCACATCAAGCCTACCAGAATCAGACAACTGGAAAAAATACAACTAGCCCAATAACTCTCAACAACGGCTAGAACAGGCGATAGACACAGCTATCACTCACTAAATCTCCCAACGGGATAACCACATAGACAGAGTGAAAATTATGAAGCACTCCCATAAATGAAAAAAAAATAAGGAACTCATCCTAATAAGTAGAATTGTGACGAGCTACAGATAGTGCCTTTCTATAACAACTGAATTCGTACCTGGGTGACATTAGCTCACGCACCAGCCTCAAGCCCACTATATGAAACACATCAACGAGCTGGGCTTCCCCATCTTGGGCGCCCTCTCCCTATCTGAATACCTCGTTACATCACATCAGTCCGAAGTCTGGGACAATCTCTCACCATGTGGCTAGTATCTCCACACTCAAAGCATCCTCTTTGCCGACGAGGCAGTGGGAACTGTGCGGTACGGGTCCTTCGAGACCCATGAACACCTGAGTCACCATGCGAAGCCTGAAGCGCGAACTGAACTAGATGTCCAGTAAAACCTCTACCATGACGTACCCTACCTCCATAATAAGGACCAGTATATCTCACCGACCTATGAGGCCTCTTTGTCTCCTCCAACTCTCCCTCCTGATCTCGTCTACTCTCTCTCTCATGACTCTACCTGTCCTCTCTCTCTCTCTCTAGCATACATAGTCTCTATCCTCCTGGCAATGTTCACCACCTGCTGATATGGAATGTCTATTTCCAGCTCACCGGTCCATGCTGGACCTAATGCTAGGAATAAGCCCCTCGATGAACTGGCGAACCTTCTCGCGAATAGTGGAAACCAAGGCTGAGGCATGTCTAGCCAAACTGGTGTAATGGACATCATACTCTGAAATGGTCATGGAACCCTGGCGCAAATGCTCAAACTCTGCGCGCTGATAATAGGTGAATTTGACTATAATTACGCCCTAAATAATCACACTTTGTTATGGTATTATTGTTGTTTATGAGGACAAAATGCTTTGATTAGTGTTTGTTTGTGTGTTATAGGTACATGTGATGCAATGGATGCTAAGAAGAGTTATTTTGAAGTCATATGTTGATGAAAAGGCCAAGAGAAGAGCAAAAGGGAAAAGAGCTGGAAGAAGTAGTCAAAAATCCGCAGCACTGTGCCTCCGCGGTTCATCCGCGACCGCGGATGAACCGCGAATAATTGGGCTTTCTGAAGTTTTACTGTTCGTGGTCGGCTCGCGGACGCGAACCAACCGCGGAAGTCGGCGTCCAGTTCTCCTAATTGGATTCGAATTTAGTTTTTTAAGCCCTAAAACCTCTATATAAACTCCTAGTTTGCCCAATAGAGGCATGTTGTCTTTAATTCAATACTTTTGCAAGATATTTAGTAAGAAAGAATCCTCTCAAACTCCTTCTTTTATTTTATATCAAGTATTTCTTTATGATTTCAATTATTATTCTTGTTTCTTCAAGCATGAGTAGCTAAATCTTTTTCTAAGGTTTTGATAGAACCTATTGAGTGATGAACTTATCGTTTATGTGATTACAAATTGTGACTTAGATTACTATTTATTCAACTTCATTCTTGTTGTAGTTAATTGGTAGATCTCCCAATTAGCGGTGCCTATTTAGTGTGCATAACTTGGAAAAGAGTGCATATTTAGGTATATTGTTGAACAACACCACACCTAGGTTATTAGAGAAATCTATAACTTTATGCGTAAAGACAGGGTTAGGAATAACGAAGTCTTAGGTGCAATCTTACGTGAACTATTCAAATTAAAGCTAGCTAGGGTAGCTCGGGAGAGTGCACTAGTAAATTATTGTAATTGCTCGGGAGAGGGTTACGATACACATAGTGTTCATGATTGATAAAATATATTAACAATTTGTATGAGCATAACGATAAGGGATTCCATCAATAGGGAAATCAATACCTTAGTCCTTCTCCATATTATTTTTAAACGATAAGGGATTCCATCAATAGGGGAAATCAATACCTTAGTCCTTCTCCATATTATTTTTATTCTACATTCAATTCTTTCTCTTAAGCATTCTTAATTCTTGCAAGTAGTAGTTTGAAAATCATACACAAATATACTCTAAATTTTGGGAACTTGATTCGGAAGTACTTTTGGGGTTGTGATAGTTACAATTGGTAGGTTAATTCTCTGTGGGATCGATCTTGGACTTATTAGACCAAGTTATATTGACTATAACCGTTGCTTGGACGTGAATCAATTTTGGCGTCGTTGCCGGAGAATTAACGGAATTATCAATTGCCATTGACAGAACTTCAAGATTCTTGTGTATTCAGGTTC
The DNA here is from genome assembly GCA_032618575.1 of Nicotiana noctiflora. Lineage (NCBI taxonomy): Eukaryota > Viridiplantae > Streptophyta > Magnoliopsida > Solanales > Solanaceae > Nicotiana > Nicotiana noctiflora. Next base: position 104,134 of record JASVEL010003610.1, read on the forward strand.
TTAGTACACTCTACATTGAATATTTTGACGGTTGTTGATTTGGGTATTCAGGTGCATGCCTAGAAAATCTGCAAGGACTGGAGAACTAATTGAAGGACTCTCAGACCCCGAGCAAACTTTCCGGGCATGTAATAAAGCCATCAAACAAATTCAACAATCTCAACAACCAATCAAATTAGACTTCGACATGGGTGACGCAAACGAACAAAACCAGCAAGCCGGGCTAAATATGCAAGAGGCGCAGGAGGCACAGGAAGGTGCACTATTTGACTGGGCACAACCCACAACAGATAATTTGGCAACTGCCATCGTTGTGCCAGCAATTCAAGATGAGTCTTTCCAGATCACTAACAATATGCTTTACTTGTTGCAAAACAAGGGATTATTCTCTAGGTCTCAGGTTGAAGATCCACAGCAACACCTAAAGAACTTTCTCTCAATATATAAGACACAGAGGCAACCGAATGCAACTCCGGAAGCTATCAGATTATTACTCTTTCCGTTCTCAGTTACAGGAGCAGCACATATATGGCTAAACTCATTCCCAATAAACTCCATTGCAACTTGGGATGAGTTAGTCAAATAATTCCACAACAAGTTTCATCCACTTAGCAAGACAGCTCAACAAATTGATGAGATTGTGAGCTTCAAGCAGAAACCAATGGAAACATTACATGAAACTTGGGGCGGATTCAAGGGTATGCTTGTTATGTGTCCTCACCATGGGATTCCTGAGCAGATGTTAGGCCAAAGATTCTACATGGGGCTTTCAGATAGCATGAAGAACATTGTAGATGCTTGAGCAAGTGGGGTTTTTCTGAGCAAGACTTGGAGAGAGGGCCAAAATTTGCTAGACAAGATGGCTCAAAATTCTGGGTGGACGTCCAGGATTGCTCCTATCACACCAGTGGTACACTCAGTACCTCTGGATCCATCCAATACTCTAGAGGAGAACATGGCAACTTTGTTGACACAAATGAGCATCCTAACAAAGAAGGTGGAAGAATCAAGAGTCAAGCAGCAGGTTTACATTCTAGATACTACCAATGGTGGTTTATGCACATCTTGCATTAGCCAACCCATAGGTAATCCATGGGCTGCAGACCAAGAACATCATCATCAGCATGAGGATATGAACTATGTGGCTAACTATGGAGGGCAGCGACAAGGTAATCAAAACTGGGGCCAACAGGCTCCAATGCAGTACAGACCTCCCCAGCCACAATTTAATGCAGCAGGTATGAGGCCATCACACAACATGGCTCCATATCCTAGACCTCAGAATTTCGGCAATCCGCAGCAGGGATATTATCCACCTCCACCACAACATGGGGGTAGACATGATGATGGGTTTGCAAGGTTGGAAGCTATGATGCAGCAAGTAATTGGGTCAAATGCCAAAACAAATGAGAGGATAGATGCACATGATGCCGCCATCAAGAATATTGAAGTACAGGTGGGTCAAATTGCTATGTCACTTCAACAATCGTCCTCAAGGGACATTGCCTGCAGATACACAAACAAACCCAAAGGACCAAGTCCCAAAGCAGATGATGGTAGTGACTCTGAGAAGCGGTAGAGATCTTGATGCTGAGAATGAAAGTGAGAATATCGACAGACAGGCTGAGACACCTCCATTGCCCATTGAACTGGATGAGTCCACAGGGTTGACAGAAGTCACAGTCAAGCTAGTTGCTGAAAATAAAGAAGCAAAACAGGGAACGGAGAAAGTAGCTGAAAAGGTAGAGCAGCAGATTGATGAGAAAGTGATAGACAAAGAAAAGTCCCAAGTCACCGGGAAGAAGAGGCCCCCACCACCATTCCCCCAAAGGTTGGCCAAACACCAGAAAGAGGAGCAATACAAAAAGTTCTTCGAAATGCTCAAGCAAATCCAGATAAACATTCCCTTAATTGAAGCTTTAAAAGAAATGCCTAGTTATGCTAAGATGATGAAGGATTTGATGTCGCGGAAATTTGATTTCCAAGACTTGGCAACCGTAACACTTATTCAGACTTGTAGTGTTGTGGTCTCCAGACCCATTGCTGAGAAGCTATCTGATCAAGATAGCTTCACCATCCCATGCACTATAGGGAATGCATTTACTAAGGCTTTATGTGATTTGGGGGCAAGCATTAATCTCATGCCCTTAGTCATTTATAAGAGGTTAGGAATTGGGAGAGCCAGGCCCACCTCTATGCTTTTACAGCTTGCTGACAGGACGGTTAAGCGTCCATTTGGTATTATAGATGATGTTCTTATGTAGGTTGGGAAGTTCGTGTTTCCCACAAATTTTGTTATTCTTGATTGAAAGGTCGACAAAGAAATTCTCATTATCCTAGGAAGACCATTCCTAGCCACCGGGAGAGCCATAATTGATTGTGAAATCGGGGAACTCAAGATGAGGTTGAATGATGAGAAGATCATCTTCAATGTGCAAAAATCCATGAGGCGCCCTAGTGAGTTCGCAAATTGCTCTCTCATTGATGCGGTTGATGTGATAGTGGAGACCGACGATGCAGAGTTGACCATCGAAGATCCACTTCAAGCATGCCTGATGAACATGGAAGAGGTAAATGGTGAAAGTTTAGCCGAATGGGTACTATCTCTGGAAGGCAAGGGATTTTGGCAGAGAGAGCTTGAGTTCGAGCCTCTACACTTAAAGAAAAGAGAGACCCCGCCAACAAAGCCATCCATAGAAGAACCACCAAAGCTTGAGCTTAAACCACTACCATCACATCTCAGGTATGAATTTCTAGGTCCTAACTCCACGTTACCTGTTATTATCTCATCTAGTTTGCAAGATGTGCAGGCCCAAAAGCTTATACAGGTACTCAAGGAATGCAAGACTGCCATTGGGTGGACCATGGCAGACATAAAGGGGATCAGCGCAGCCTATTGCATGCATAAACTTCTCCTAGAAGATGGACACAAACCTTCCAGGGAACATCAAAGAAGGCTGAACCCCAACATGAAGGAAGTGGTGAAGAAAGAAGTAATAAAGTGGCTAGATGCAGGAATCATCTTCCCAATCTCAAACAGCAGCTGGGTTAGCCCGGTACAATGTGTGCCAAAGAAAGGAGGCATGGCGGTAGTGAAAAACGAGAACAATGAATTGATTTCAACAAGATCCGTCACCGGATGGAGAATATGCATGAACTATAGGAAGTTGAATCTAGCCACCCGCAAAGATCACTTCCCACTTCCCTTCATTGATAAAATGTTTGACAGGTTGGCAGGGAGGTCCCACTTTTGCTTTTTGGATGGATACTCGGGGTACAATAAAATCTCCATAGCCCCCGAAGATAGAGAGAAGACCTCCTTCACATGCCCATATGGCATCTTTGCCTTCAGGAGGATGCCATTCGGACTATGCAATGCGCCTGCCACATTCCAAAGGTGCATGATGGCTATTTTCACCGACATGGTGGAAGACATTATGGAGGTGTTCATGGATGATTTCTCGGTGGTAGGGAATTCATTCGATGAATGCCTTGCCAATCTGACAAGAGTGCTGAAACGGTGCATGGAAACAAACTTAGTGCTAAACTGGGAGAAGTGCCATTTTATGGTACAAGAAGGTATAGTACTGGGGCACCGGGTTTCAAGCAAAGGCATTGAGGTAGACCGTGCTAAAGTTGATGTCATTGCAAAGTTGCCTCCACCAACATCCGTCAAGGCCATAAGAAGCTTTCTGGGCACGTCGGTTTTTACCGAAGGTTCATCAAAGAATTCTCCAAAATATCAAGCCCTCTCTGCAATTTACTTGAAAAAGATTGCCCTTTTGTTTTTTCTGATGAATGCAGGATTGCTTTTGAGGAACTGAAGAAGAGGTTGGTCACAATACCCATCATCATTGCCCCCGACTGGGAGCAACCTTTTGAGCTAATGTGTGATGCAAGTGACTATGCAGTGGGGGCAGTGGTGGGCCAAAGGAAAGACAAGCTGATGCATCCAATATACTATGCAAGTAGAACCCTGAGTGGAGCACAACTAAACTTTGCAGTGACGGAAAAGGAGATGCTTGCGGTCGTGTTCGCATTCGACAAATTTCGGTCCTATCTCATAGGATCAAAGGTAATCGTATACACAGACCTTGCAGCTTTAAGATATTTAATTGATAAAAAGGATTCTAAGCCGCGCCTGATTTGGGTGTTGCTTCTCCAAGAGTTCGACCTCAAAATTAGGGATAGGAAAGGTACTGAAAATCAAGTCGCTGACCATTTGTCAAGACTTGAAGGAGCTGAAATTGTCAAAGAGAGTGGGGAAATTCTGGAAACCTTTCTAGACGAGCACCTGCTCACCACCACTCTCCTCGAAACACCATGGTATGCTGACTATGCTAATTATCTAGCCAGTGGTATTGTTCCTCATGACCTCTCATCGGTCCAGAGGAAAAGATTTTTTCGTGAAAGTTAGTTTTATTATTGGGATGAACCATATTTGTTTAGGATATGTCTTGATAACATGATCCGGAGATGCGTCCCTAAGATAGAACTATCTTCTGTTTTGCAGGCATGTCACGCTTCAGCATATGGCGGTCACTTTGGAGGAATACGTACAACTGCCAAAATACTTGAGGCCGGTTTCTATTGGCCAACGGTGTTTAAAGATGCACACTTGTGGGTGAAAGGTTGCAATGAATGTCAACGCACCGGGAACATCTCCAGCGTCATGAAATGCCAATGAACCCAATCCAGCAAGTTGAAGTGTTCGATGTCTGGGGAATAGATTTCATGGGGCCCTTTATTAGCTCATACGACAATAAGTACATACTTGTTGAAGTTGACTACGTGTCCAAATGGGTGGAAGCTGCAGCATTACCCACCAATGATGCTAAGGTGGTGGTGGCGTTTTTGAAGAATAATATTTTCACCCGGTTCGGGACTCCAAGGGCTATCATCTGTGACGGGGGCACACACTTTTGCAACCGAGCTTTTGATAAATTATTGGCCAAGTATGATGTTAAACACCGTGTGGCCACTCCATATCACCCGCAGACTAGCGGGCAAGTTGAGGTCTCCAATAGGGAGATAAAAAGTGTACTGACTAAAACAGTAAATGCCACAAGGACCGACGCGCTAAGTTGAGTTGTGTCGCGACGTTAAATCAGGCGCTACGTGGGAGGCAACCCGCGAACATGTTGTAAGTATTTTTATTTTAGTAGTATTTAATAAAATAAAATAAGAAAAAACACAATTTTTGCTGAACAACTAAGAAAAAAATTCAGAGAGTGGCACTGTCCGCGGTCCATTCGCGATTGCGAATGAACCGCGGAAAAATGACCTCTCTGAACTTTCTCTATTCGCGGTCCATTCGCGGCCGCGAACCAACAGCGAAAAAATACCCCCTCTGAATCTCGACTGTTCGCGGTCCATCTGCGGCTGCGAACGAACCGCGAACAGTCGCGGCCAGTTCCACGGTCAGTTAAAAATAACGTTTTTTTTATTTTCTTTTCCCCCCTTCTTTAAACCCTAATAACCCATCCCCTCTTTCCCATAACCCCATTAGCCGCCCCCTCTCTCAAAAACTCTCTCTCTCTAACTTCAAATCCTCTCCCTTCTCTCTACAAAATCCCCACCCCCGCTTTTCCAAATCATCCCCTTCTTCCTCCTTACTCCTCCATTGTTATCACTTGTAAGTTTCTCTACATTTTTCTCCTTTATTTTGTTTTTATTTTTAGTCTTTGATTGTTTATTTTGTAGAATTAATTAGATATTGTTAGTTTAGGGTAAATCATGAATATGAATTGGTTTCTTTTTGCACATTACATGTTTCCATGAATTTCTTCTAAAGAACCTTGTTATATGATGGAAGTTTGGTAAAGAATGAGTTGTTGGGTCTTCAATTGTGTTTATGATGCTAATTTTAAGATTTGTAAACCCAAATAATATTTAGACCATGTATGTTGGTTGGTTAGCCAAGTTTGGCAAATTATCTTTGATCATAATTTATTAATGTAGTTTTAGGAGACATAATGCCCAACTCATGAATTAGTTATGATGTATTTTATTGGGGATGGATTAAGTAAATTGGGTAATGTTAGAAGTGTTCAAATAATTAAGTGTGGGGTGCTTGAATAGGCATGTGTAAAATAGTTAGATAAAGAATCTAAATATAGGAGTATGAGGTAATTGCACGAGAAATGGTCAATTGTGATATCTCACGGATGGCGAAGTCGGAGTAGCCTTCCGATGACTAACGGTTTCCAAAATTTTTGGCTATCTTATTTGTGCAGGATCATGGCCCCAAAGAGAGCTTGACATGGTGCTAGCTCATCTAGGCAACCGACTTATGATGAGTCTAGGTTTGCTTGCGAAGAAGCGGAGAATGGATTTCACATTAAAGCGACCAAGAAGTGGCTCCAAGAGGTAGAAGTTGACCGGATAGCTATCCGCTTGGAGAAGCCGGAAATATATGATGAGATTCAGAGGCGCGAGATGGAGTTCCTCTTTGACTCACCTCCTAAGGTGAACAAGATGCTTGTCCGGGAATTCTATGCCAATGCTCCTTATGCTATGGTCAGACAAGTATTCGTCAGAGGTAAGACTGTTGATGCCCATATTCATACTATTAGGCAGATACTTAGACTGCCCATGCACACTAGTGATGTCGACTATTACCATGATAGGCCAGGTGTCACATGGGACATGCTAATAGAGGCCTTATGTGTAGACGGCATCCCGGTGTGGATTAGAAATAAGACTCTGCACTCTAACTGCTTTACACACACAACCAAATGTTGGTTCTCTATAATTTGCAACCGTATCTTGCCCTCGAGTAACATCACGGATGTTAACTTTAATAGGGCACTTTTGACTTGGTGTTTTGTAACACATCGGGATGTTAATATCGCCCGCGTAGTTAGTGATGAGATGGTATTGAGGGGATCCCTCACTGCCAAGGGTTTTTATTACCCATCTCTTGTCACTACATTGTGTCTCCTCCATCAGACCCCAGTAACTGAAACTGATGGTGAGCTACTACCAAAAGCTCCATTTAGAGCTGCTCAAATCTGGGTTGGACGAGACACAACCCTAATTGACTTGGATGAGGAGGACGAACCTGTACCGGTTGCCCGGGCCAGGCACTCCACGGATTCAGCCGGACCTTCCAGGCCTGCTCCTCGTGGAGCAAGTATGTCTAGGTCCGAGTCCACACGACCTATGCTTAGGTCCATGGAGGAGGAGGTTGTTTATCTGCGCACCTCTATTGATGGCTTGCACACACGGCTAGATGCCATGTCTACAAGGCAAGCCCGGTCAGAAAACAGGTTTATGGCATGGTTCAGAGCACTTGGACGAGCATGTCATGTCGATCCATCCACCGTCTCCGATTCCGAGTGAGTCTCAGGTAAGTTTTCTTGCCCCTCTTGTGCTTTAATTTTTATTTATGTCATGGGGACATAACATATCTTTAAGTGTGGGGTGGGTGACTTATCTTGTACATGATGTATATATTAGTTGTAGTAGTAATATAAAATAATAAAAACACAAAAAAAATCATAAAATTTTAAAAATCCAAAAATATGAGTAGAGGACTCTTCCTGATGACGGACTACTTAGGACAAGTACTCTTGAGGGAAGTAGTCCACGTAGGAATTTTTCTTTCTTTTATTTTCTTTTTATAGGTAGTGTATCATCTCCCCCTTGGTTTTTCTTTTGACCACGGTTCTTTTCCAAGGGTTTTTATTTGAACCGGGTTAGGTAGATTTTTTTTTCTTTTCATAGGATTAGAGTTAAAAGGGCAACATGTAACCCCGAATATGCACATTAGCAAAAAGCGTAAATTGAACTTGAGAATGTATTTTCTAGGCTTGACTGTAGAATCTCAATATGCCTTAAACTGCACAATAATACTTGCTTGAACATCGATAGGACTTTGTAGATAAACTGGATTCCAAATGAGTTGCATGCCATGTGTGTGTGAGGTTTTACTTACATTGTAAGTTTTACATGATGCATAGAACTTGCCCTGTGTGTTTGCAAAGCGAAATAGAAGTTGTTTGGTTGTAGAAAGGATAGAGGCATTTCTTTGTGTAACCCCATATACCAATAGACATGAATTCACCCGTAAGTTATATCTTCGTTAACCCCTTTGAGCTTAAGCCTATTATTTGATAACCCTTGAATGTTCATCAAATATGTATAATGTTCTACTTTACCTCCTAGAAGCACTTGTATTGTAATGATTATGCAAAAGTTTAAGTGTGGGGTGAAGGGAAATTGAAAAAGGGAAAATCAAGAATTAATGATAGAAAATAGTGGACTGGTCCAAAATAATGTTACAAAGCATTGAGACAAAAGAGATATATCAATGAATATGTAAAAATTAGAAAGGCCAGTTACTTCAACAAAAGTAAAGTGGGGGTTAAAAGTAAAGAAAGGTGAATGAATGTTTGTGGGAGACATAAGGAAGAAAACAAAAAGGGAAGATGTGAAAAGGAAAAAGAAAAGTGCTTAGGGAGGCTAGTCACTATAACCGAAAGTATCCTACCCGTCCCATAGCCAATATTACAACCCTTAAAGACCTCTTGATCTATGATTGAATAACTCGATTAGTGGAGTATTATACTAGGGGCAAGCCTATGGTGTGTGTGTATTCATATAAATGTTCTTTGTTGAGAGTGAGTGAATTTTTCCGATATCTATAAGTTCCATGTCTTTGAATTGTTAATGTGTGGGAACTTCTCTCAATAAATTTTGTGAGGGCATGTAATTCAAGAGGAAGAAGGTAAATTTGCAAGTTTTTGGTAATAAGTAGAGTAAGTAATAATGTGCGGGCATGAGAGTTTGCGGTTAGGTAAAGATTGTGCATATCTTAGTTTGTTCATGTATAATAGCTTTTGTGACATATTTTGGGGAAGACAAATTTTTTTAAATTGACCTAAAGTGTGATTAAGGTTTCTTGAGGACGAGCAAAGGTTTAAGTGTGGGGTATTGATAATAGGTGAATTTGACTATAATTATGCCCTAAATAATCACACTTTGTTATGGTATTATTGTTGTTTATGAGGACAAAATGCTTTGATTAGTGTTTGTATGTGTGTTATAGGTACATGTGATGCAATGGATGCTAAGAAGAGTTATTTTGAAGTCATATGTTGATGAAAAGGCCAAGAGAAGAGCAAAAGGGAAAAGAGCTGGAAGAAGCAGTAAAAAATCCGCAGCACTGTTCCTCCGCGGTTCATCCGCGACCGTGGATGAACCGCGAATAATTGGGATTTCTGAAGTTTACTGTTCATGGTCGGCTCGCGGCCGCGAACCAACCGCAAAAGCCGGGGCCCAGTTCTCCTAATTGGATTCGAATTTAGTTTTTTAAGCCCTAAAACCTCTATATAAACTCATAGTTTGCCCAATAGAGGCATGCTTGTCTTTAATTCAATACTTTTGCAAGATATTTAGTAAGAGAGAATCCTCTCAAACTCCTTCTTTTATTTTATATCAATTATTTCTTTATGATTTCAATTATTATTCTTGTTTCTTCAAGCATGAGTAGCTAAATCTTTTTCTAAGGTTTTGATTGAACCTATTGAGTGATGAACTTATCGTTTATGTGATTACAAATTGTGACTTAGATTTCTATTTGTTCAAATTCATTCTTGTTGTAGTTAATTGGTAGAGCTCCCAATTAGCGGTGCCTATTTAGTGTGCATAACTTGGAAAAGAGTGCATATTTAGGTATATTGTTGAACAACACCACACCTAGGTTATTAGATGAATCTATAACTTTAGGCGTAAAGACGTGGTTAGGAATAACGAAGTCTTGGGTGCAATCTTAAGTGAACTATTCAAATTAAAGCTAGCTAGGGTAGCTCGGGAGAGTGCACTAGTAAATTATTGTAATTGCTCGGGAGAGGGTTACGATATACATAGTGTTCATGATTGATAGAATATATTAACAATTTGTATGAGCATAACGATAAGGGATTCCATCAATAGGGGAAATCAATACCTTAGTCCTTCTCCATATTATTTTTATTCTACATTCAATTCTTTCTCTTAAGCATTATTAATTCTTGCAAGTAGTAGTTCGAAAATCATACACAAATATACTCTAAATTTTGGGAACTTGATTCGGAAGTACTTTTGGGGTTGTGATAGTTGCAATTGGTAGGTTAATTCTCCGTGGGATCGATCTTGGACTTATTAGACCAAGTTATATTGACTACGACCGTTTCTTGGACGTGAATCACGCGCCATGCATCTCTGAGGTTCTGAGGGACAAACTCTCTCAGAAACATATCTGAAAACTGAGTCCAGGTCAATGAAGCTGCCTCGTCTGGATTGTCTAACTCATAGGTGTGCCACCAATCATAGGCGACCCCTCGAAGCTGGAAAGTAGTGAAAGAAACCCTGCTCGATCCCGAGATACCCATAGCACGAAGAATACGGTAACACTTATCAAGGAACCCCAATGCATCGTCTGATGCTAATCCACTAAATACTGGAGGGCCATACTTCTTGAACCTCTCTAGTCTCACCTGCTCTTGCTCGAAAACCGCTACCATGACCTCGGGCTGAACTGGTGCCACAGACGGCGCAGGAATAATCTGGGGAACATGCTCAACGTGCCCTTGCTGCTCAGGAGTGCGGGCGGCGGGAGTCTGTGGTCCCACCCCGGCCTGGGTGTTGCTGCAACAAGGGGAAGTAATTTGGCCTGACTCAAAGCGGTGTACATACTCATGAACTATGCCAAAGTCTCCTGAACGGCTATGGTAGTAGTAACAGTAGGCGTGTCGGGTGCCTGGACTCTAGCTGGATCTGCTAGTGGTGTATCTGCGGTAGCTCGCGCAGGTGCCCTCGCTACACCACGTGCGCGTCCTCGAACTCTACCTCGACCCCGACCTCCGACGGCTGCAGCAGGGGGCGCGGGTGCCTGATCACCTCGGATAGTACGTGTCCTCACCATCTATGAGAGAGTAGAAGACAAGGTTTTAGGATTGTGGATGTCAAAATCTCACACAACATAGAAATAAAATAAAGTGCAATTTTCATAAAAGTAACATAGCCTCTCGCAGATAAGTACAAATGTCTCCGTACCGATCCACGAGACACTAATAAATTGGCTTGTGATCTATGACTCCTATCAATCTAGAGCTCTGATACCAACTTGTCACGACCCTAGTTCACCCTCCATGAACATGTCGTGATGGCACCTAGTCCCTACAACTAGGTAAGCCTAACAATGTGGAAAATAACCAAAATTTGCGGAAGCAAGCAAAACAAACTAAATTAGAAAAATAAAATGGTGCTTAAGGTGCCGCTTGGAACGTAGCATAACAAACTCAAAACTGACGACAATTCCCAAAACCCAGAAACACACAAATCAAAAGCTAAGAGGATACATAAGAGGCTCTAACTCAAGAACATCTATGTAAGAAGAAATAATGAAACAGTACACATTTTTTTCCAGAAAACCAGAAAAGGGACTCCTCGGTCTGCGGATGTAGCAGATATACCTTGAAGTCTCTACCGGTATGCCTCCTTCCAAGGCTGACAGAACTGGACGAAAGTACCTGTATCTGCACAACAAAATGTTCAGAAGAGTAGTATGAGCACACCACGGTGGTGCTCAGTAAGTATCAAGACTAACCTCGATGGGGTAGTGACGAGGAACAATCATGACACCTACCGGTCAATAAACAATATAACATTAAAGATAGAGATGCTATGTAAATATGTAAGGACTGTCCGGATAAATAAGAACACAACAATTTGCAACAAGGATAACGGACAATAAGAAAAATCAAGATACAATAAATGATAATACAAAAACGACAGTAGAAATCTCAAACCAAGTCCTGAAATCACAACATAACAAGACCAAATAAATCTCCAAGTCGCTATTCTGAAATGATCCTTACATAAATCCTTTCCAACTTTTTCCTCAATCATACCACAACTCTCATATTAGCCACAACTCATGGAATACCCAGAATATAAAATCTAACACTTGGCATCTCGTGCCCCATCAATAACACGACAATGTTGGCAACTATCTAGTCAACTAGAGTCACTTTCACATATACAATGGATAAACGACGTCATATCTCTACCCTTAGTCAAATAAGAAGGGATTCATCTCAAATAGAAGGGTCCAGCTATGTGTATGCTTGTGCAAGTGTATCTAACAGGAATCCTGCCAACTAGTAAGTATAAGAAATGGGAACAATTAGCACCCGACTCATTCACCCCGGATAGAAACAATAAAACTATCAGTCATATCACATTGAGTTTATAGGGAACTTCTGGGAATCGAACTCGTAGCCCGGCATACCAATAACAGAGGATCTCCCGGAAATTGAACCCGTAGTCTTTCATAATAACAACAGAGGAATTCTTGGGAATTGAACCCGTAGTCCTTCGTAATAACAACAGAGGTACTCCCGGGAATTGAACCCGTAGTCCTTCATAATCAGCCCCTGACATAGCCCTCCTTATTTCGCCACGTGTGCAATCAATAACAATATAGCAACACCGCCTTATTTCGCCATATGTGCATCACAATATTCCCACCTTATTTCGCCACATGCGCAACCCACGTATAAATATATAACATATCCCACCTTATTACGCCGTATGTGCAAGGACATCAATAGGAACAACAACACGGCAAAGACCTCGTGTAAATCCCCAACAACAACCACACGGCAAAGACCTCGTTGTGACGACCCGGCCCGTCGTCACGGGAATTACTATCCCGTTACATTGAATTTATGTGTTTTATGCTTACATATCGGTGTTAGAGTCTATCGGGTGAGTAAGGAGTGACTTGGGTTAAAAATGAGGCATATAGCCTTTTTGAAGGAAACTTGAATATGGAAAGTCAACCTGGAGTTGACTATTTAGTTAGAAAGCTTGGAATCGGACTTTGATGATTTGGTTAGTTCCGGGAGGTGATTTGTTACTTAGGGGGAGCAATCAGAATTGAATTTGGAGGCCCGGTATAGAAATAGGCTTGAATTGGCAAAGGTTGAATTTTGGCGAAATCCGAACGGTAGGTGAGATTTTGATCTGGGGGCCGGAATGGAATTCTTATAATTTCTGTAGCTTCGTCATGTGAGTTTGGATGTGTTTGCAAATTTTTAGGTCATTTGGACGTTGGTTGGTCGAGTTTTTGATTGAATGTTAGTTTCGGAAGTTTGAGTTGAATCCTAGGCTTGAATCCGCTATAATTCGATGATTTCTATGTTTAAGGGCGTGTTTTTATGATCGGAACAAGTTTGTATGGTGATTTAGAGTATAATCGTATTTTTGGTTGAGGTCTCGGGGGCCTCGGTTTATTTTCGGAAGGCGAAGCGAGGATTCTTGGAGTTGTAGGAGGTCTGGAATACCCGACTGCTGCTGTTTTCGCTCCTGCGGAAATAGGGGCGCAGAGGCGAGTTCGCAGAAGCGGACTGTGGTGCGCAGAAGTGCTTGGAGGCTGGAAGTGGAGGTTTCACAGAAGTGAAACTCTATCCGCTGAGGCGGCATCGCGGAAGCGGAAGTGGGTCGCAGAAGCGGATGTGGGCTTGGCAAGGGAATTCCGCAGAAGCGGATTGTTGAGCGCGGGAGCGGGACCGCTGGGGCGGACCTTGTGCGCAGAAGTGGAACCGCTGGTTCGGTCCCAGGTGCGCGGAAGCGGGATCGATAATTTTTAAAATAAACCGCAGAAGCGGTTGAAAGGTCGCGGAAGCGGACGCGCAGAGGCGGTCCAAAGACCGCAGAAGCGGAAATCGCAAAAGGATTAAAAATATGAGAGGGTAAATTAAGCAATTAACACTTGAAAATTGAAATTAAGCAATTAACACTTGAAAACACTTGAAGTTGTACTGATAAATTAAGCAATTAACACTTGAAAATGGAGGTAAGAGGGTGTATTAATGGAGGAATATGGCGCTAAGCCAAGGTTTTGATAAATCAATGATTTGAATGGGCAAATGGAGTCCGATTTTGGTAAATGTTATATGCATGGACTCGTGTTGAGACGAGGATTCCGAATATGTGACTTTCGTAATTTTTCGAGAAGCGTACCGAAAGTCGAGTTTTGGCAACTTTGTAGTTTTTGGTGTAAATTGAATTGTTTGGACTGGGTATCATTCCATTGGCCTAATTTGATGTATTTACACCATAATTGATCAGATTCTACACCTACGGATCTTGATTCTCATGGCAACGGCATCGTGGATTAGTCGGCGAGCCGAATTGAGGTGAGTAATGGATTTGGGTGATGACCAGCGGGTTCGAAACCCCGGTATACCACTTTATGACGATGTATAGTGGTGAGACACGTACTCTCTTGTGAGTGTAGGGTTGATTGTGATTGGGGACTATGGCTTAGTCTGACCTGTCAATATTATATCGTGATATTGGCTATTCTTGAGCCGGTGAACCTCCTTCTCAGATGGTTGTGTACTTTCATGGGCTGTGAGCCAGTTATTGGCGAGAACTGAACTTCTATATTCTATTCTCTTGCAGATGGCGAAACGCGAGCATCAGGACGAGGTGGACGACCTCCATTGCCACCTGCTAGAGGTCGTGGGCATAGTCGCGCTAGAGGTAAAGGTAGGGTAGCTGAGGTAGTGCCAGCTGACCCGCCTGTTGTACCTGTTCAGGAGCAGCCCCCAGTGGTTAATGCTCCAATAGCCCCAGTTCAGGACCAGACTGTATCTATTGCTATTCCTGGTCTTCAGGAGACTCTTGCTCAGATATTATCGGTGTGTTCCGGTTTGGCTCAATTAGTATCATCTACCATTACTGCAGCGACATCTCAGACAGGGGGTGGTCAGCAGACCCCTGCAGCTCGCACACCTGAGCAGGTGGTTCAGGGACTTCAGACGCCAGAGGCGGTCCCCGCTCAGGTGGTTGCACCAGTTATTCCTCCAGCTGCACCAGCTCCAGAGCATATGGTTCAGGCTATGCCCGACGACGAGCAGCTTCGTCTAGAGAGATTTGGTAGACTCCAGCCACCCCATTTCAGTGGCGCTGAGGGTGAGGATGCCCAGGGTTTCTTAGATAAGTGTCAGAGGATGCTACGTACAGCTGGTATTCTTGAGTCCAACGGAGTTTCATTCACTACTTTTCAGTTTAATGGTCCCACATTTGATTGGTGGGAGGAGTTTGAGAGGCGCAGGCCTGCAGGAGCAGCACTCTCACCTGGCAGCAGTTTTCTACTCTCTTCCTAGAGAAGTATGTACCTCAGTCCCGTCGTGAGGAGCTTCGTCGCCAGTTTGAGTGGTTTGTTTTGGGCGACATGTCAGTTGTCACACCTCCCTCTTTACTACCCAAACATGCATAAGGTGTATAAATACACTTGTAGGGTATACCCCGACGCTCAATTACCCGAGACGGATAAAATAACGTAAGGGAAGGAGTTTTTACAATTTAAGGACAATCGGTTCGGGATATATTTAGAGATTAATCAGAGTCGCCACTTGGGAATGACAATGGTGTCCCAAGTCACCGGTTAATCCCGAATCCGAGGAGTTTTGACTCTTATGAATGTCTGCGAAGCAGAGGTTCGGATAAGGAACTCTGTTAACCCGGGAGAAGGTGTTAGGCACTCCCGGATTCCGTGGTTTTAGCACGGTCGCCCCACTGTCGTTCTTGACTTTTGTTTAACTCAGTTATAGATTTTAACAACATAATGTGCTTTTACGTTAAATATTATTTTTAGGAATTTGCGGTATCGCGAAAACACGCCTCGAGTCATACCGCAACCAGTACGCCTATGACTTTTGGTGTATTTCAGCTTTACCGAGATTTGGATTTGAGTCGCACCAAGTGCACACTCGTTCATAGGAAGGTATATTAAATCGTGCCCTAAAGTAATGTCTATCGGCTTTTAAATCTTTTGGGAGAAGCTATGGAATTGGCTATTAGCTTTCCCGGGTCTATTTGTGTTTATATCATTACTAAATGGGGGCCCCGGTGTTATTCGGGCGAGGCTCGTCCCAATTTTATTAAAGGATTCAATACTTGTATTTAACTACGTTTTCTACACTTGTTCTTTCCTTAATCGTATTACTAGCACTATAATAATCCAGGCCCGTTGAGTTCTTACTATTTATTGGGCCTGGTCTCTTCAGCTTTGTACCGGACATGCCTAAGCAGTCTTTAGATCTTCATTTGGGTAGCCCAGTCGAATGATATTATAGTTCAAGCCCACGTAATGTTTTGGGCCCAAACCAGATTGTAATAACAGATAGCAAAGTTCATGTGAAGAAATAATGCTCAAAATCGAAAATGAAATCAAATCACTTTTATTGATCATTAAACATGTAAAGGAAACCAATACATCAATTTATCAGACTACAAACTAGAACTAGCAGATTGCTTCTTCTTCTTTTCACACTTTTATTTAAGGCCAATACTAAATCTGAGAAAGGTGATTCGGATTATAAAAAAAGCTTGAAGAACAATTAAACTATTACCTACAGATTATTAAAGACTAGGTGATTAGCTATATAGTTACATTGCCTTAACCAGTGTTACAAACCCAGTTGCAAATAAGCTATCAGAATCTCTAATTATTATTCCTCTTGAACTCATTTATGTCTACATACTGATTCTTCAGTTGTGATTAACTACTGATATTAAGATAAACCAGACTTTATTTAACAATTTTGAGACTAATTTCACCTCAAGTGTCACTTTATCCAATTATTTCCTTTTGAAGCTTATTCGAAACTAAATATCGACGAAATATATTAACTATGTGAGTATTGACTATTGTCGATTCATGTGGCTACTATCAGGCTTCCTTTTAGATGTTTTGCCTAATTAACTAGGTGAGGTGTTACTTACTTCTACTACTATACTACTGCTGTTACTATTACATTGTCTCCGTTTCTGTTTTTTCTTTGCTACTATCTACTACAACAAACAAATTACAGTATTAAACTACAACTATAAAACAACAATGAAATTAAACTTGTATCTTCATTTTTATTTCATCAAAGGCGCCAATACAGCATCATTCATAAAGAAGTGTACCTGGATGAAACAGAGAAATCGATGAGTTCTAGGGGAGACAGGTAAGTAACAGCAGTAAGGACTCAAGCAATGAATGCAACAGTGAGAAGGCACAGCAACATCAACACAGCAAAAGTAGTCGAAAAACCCAGCAACAGCAAGCTAAGAAAACCCAGCAAAATCCGATTGAAAGAACCCAGAAATCCTACAACTCTATTGCTATTTTAAACTTTGAAACTTTTGTATGAATTTCAGCTTATGTGTATTTCCAGATTACTCAATGTTGGAACCCAAATGTATTTTCTCAGATTACTCTTCAGGCTTTTCAGCCCCTTTTAAGAGATATTTATAGCTAACCTTTAGGGCTGAATACTTGGGGAGGAAGTATGGGATTAATCCCACTTCCCCCTCCTAAAATTATCCATTCTACACTTTAGTCCATATTTCAGTTACCAGAAACCCTTCCAGCATGTGCTGGAAGGTTCTAAAGATTCTCTTTTATGGCCTTTTACTAGTATGACCTTAGGGATTTGAGATTTTTACAGATTTCCCATTTTTAGGAGACCATTATACCCCTAAATCTTTGCAAAATTGCAGAAATCAGGAGCATGAATGTCCCTATTACCCTCCTAAGTTCTTACTAGTTACTATTTTACCTTTTCAATACCCAATTGTGCCCCTAAGAGCACTGCTGATTTACCAACTTGCCTAGGGCAGATTTTAGCTAGTTTTGAACCTATTTAACTAATAGCCAGCCCTGGCATTAGTATTTAAGGGCTGGCCAGATTTATTTTTAAGAACTATTTCAATTTTAGCCACTTTTAAACTAATTCCAGTCAATTAAGACCAATTTATTCTTAATTAAAGCTAATTGCAGGCATAGCCTGCTTTATTGTTATGTTTAAACTATTTAAAATTTAGCCAGTCTCAAGTTGAGACTTAGCTTGGGCTATTAAAGCCATATACTAAACAGCTAGGCCCAAAACCTTTACAGGTTTGGCCACTTTGCTGTTCAGGGCTCTAAAGAGAGCCTGGGCCAGTCTGCATTTGCAGACACAGCCATTTTGCATAACCAGCCACTGTTTAACAGTGAACTGTGTGTTAGGGCTTATAGAATTGGTCAACCCTTTGAAAGGTTGACCATTCTTAAGCCAATTATTTAACTTATAGCCTAATTATGCATTTTCAGTTCTAACCTATTTAAAAACTAGCCATTTTCATAGAACCTAATGCTAACAGCTATAACCAATTCATCTAGGGTTCAAACAGTGTTAATCAAACACTTACACTCAACCAGAACCAGTAAAACTAAATCAGTTTCAACATGGATTGCATATTAGGACACATAAGATCAAACAAAATGTAATAATCAACCAAAACTCAGAGAAGGCAATTGATATGGTTGAATTTCAGTTGATTAATTCACATTATCTAATTTTATGAGGCAAAGTATGAATTCATGTTAATTGAGACCTAATAACTACCAGCAAGTCACATGAAAGTTTGAACAACTCAGAATCACCAAGGTTCAGGGCACAAACACATATAAGCATAGATTCTCATGAAACAGTCAACATGGTTCAATTAACCTAAGCAGGGTAATTAGAATTCACTTTTAAGTGCTACCCTAGCTTGATATATGCATGTTAAGAGTGGGGATGAAGAATAGGAAAGCCATGAAGAAGCAAAGAATAACATTCCTAAATCTAGCACAAGTGCATGACAAATGAGATGAAGATGATGACAAGAAGAACATGGAGAAACAGTGAAAAGAGAAACCTAAATCTATCATATGAGGGTAACATGAAGAGAAACAGACCCCAAATTGGCATACTCATTCATCAAATAAAAACATATGAGAGATGATATGACAAGAATACTAAACTTGCACTAAAAATGAACACAAATAAGACCACCAGAATGTGAGCAAAGAAGTGAATCCCAGATTAAACACAGGATAACTTGATATAAGAGATGAACAGAGATAGCCAAGCTTTTACCAAGACTAAACACAGAAAGAGAAACAGTAGAGATACTGCAAGCCAACAAAAAGTAATCTAATGCAAAGCTGAGTGACAATTAAACATAGTATCAGAATCAAAACATGCAAGATGACAGAAGGACTACTGAAGATTAACAAGATGAAGTATTCTAGTACTAACTAAGGTTATCCAAGTCAAGTCTTCAAAAATAGAGAAACAGATTCACACAAACCAGATAAAACTTAATAACAATGACTAAACGATTAGGCATGTAAGGCATCATGAAGAGAAGAGCAATCATGCTTGTAAACCCACCAGATTAAAAGACAATATACATAGAAGATAGATAGGTATTTTAACTCACAGGAACAGAACACAACGAATCAGGATGAGCATGAGAATAAACAAGATGGAGAATATTAACACTAACATGCTCAGAAACAGAATAGTAAGAAAAGATAGGCATAATGAAATAAAAGGGATAAACAAGCAACAGAGCAATCACCAAGTATAAACCCTAAGCTATTAGCGAGAATAAACCCTAAACTATCACGTGAAAGCAAAAATCAGAGAAGAGCATCTAAACACATGCAGAAATAGCAAACAAACAACAAATGAATCAAAAAATAAAGCAGAGAGAAAGCATATTAGGGTTAGGGACTTAGCTTGCGGGGCATGTCCCCCGAGCTTCCTATTCCCTTTTCTTTTCTTTTCTTTAATCTCTCAGACCCTCCCAGACCTTTCTTCTTGTTTCCTTTTTCTTCTTTATTCTTTTTCAGAGCTCTTTTCTTTCAATTTTTCTCTGATTTTCATTCAGGCCTAAAGACGAGGCCTTTTTGAGTTTTGATTGCAGAGGGGTGTTTTGGGGATGGTAAAGGTGAGGTCTTGATTGAGGGCTGAATTTGGGGTCGCCGGAGTTAGGGTTCGACGACCCTTTTTGGGATATTCGAAACGTTCCAGACTTATTCGAGAGTGGTGGTTAACATGGTTGGATAGATCATGAAGAGACGGTTCGAATGGCATTAGTTTGAGATGGATCCTCATACTTTGGTGGTCACCGGTGAAGTTCCGGTGACCGGAATTTCAAAAGAAAGGGTTTGTTTTTGGGGTTCTGATAGAGAAGAAGAAACAGAAGAAGAAAAAGATGATAGGAGGGGATTAGAAGGGCCGGCGACCACCGTGGAGGGTGGTGGCCGCCATGGCCAACTAGGGTTTGCTGTGATGAAGACGAGAGAGAAGAGAGGGGTGAGGGGCGGCTAGGGTTATGATTTTGGCAAAAATGGTAACAATTTTCGGACAAGAGCCTTATATAGGCGACGAAGCTAAGGTGATCCTGGCCGTTGATCTGATGAAGATCAACGGCTGCTACTAGCGTTACTTATACGACGTCGTTTGTCACTTATGAGACTAAGGTCTCACACCCTTGGATCACATTAAATGAACGGCTGAGATCAAATCTCAGCATTAATTAATTCTCTTATAATTCCACCATTATTCTCAGCCGTTGATTTGAGGAAACGAACGGTTGAGATCATCTCTGCTTACAGCCTTTGGACCGGGTCTGTTTGGGCTTAAGGACTGGGCCAACGATTTGGACCACAATTGGCCCAGATTCAATTACACAGCATACATATATATATATATATATCTATTTTTTGTATTTTCTGGTTTTAATGATTTTTATGTATTTTCTTTTATTCTTTTTTTTTTCTTTTCTTTTATGAAAAATTATAAATCCTAATTTACTACCTACTCTAATTTCCTAGTATTTTTTGGTAATTTTCTGCTATTTTTCCTAATTTCTACTACTTAAGCTATTTTACTAATTTTCTAATTAACTAAACTAACAAATTAATTACTACT
Source organism: Nicotiana noctiflora (assembly GCA_032618575.1). Taxonomy (NCBI): domain Eukaryota; kingdom Viridiplantae; phylum Streptophyta; class Magnoliopsida; order Solanales; family Solanaceae; genus Nicotiana; species Nicotiana noctiflora. Next base: position 124,932 of record JASVEL010003610.1, read on the forward strand.
ATTTTTTGATTTTTTTCTAATTTCTTACTTATTCAAACACACAAAAATATAACTAATTTCAAGCAAAGCAAGTAATTGCACTCAAAAACATATTTATTTTAATTTTGGAATTATTTGCCTGGTGCAAAAAATCATGTGCTCACAGCTGCCCCTCTTTGCTCGGGAACACGAAGAGTTTCAGTGCAAAGATAAGTGAGTAGTAATGAGAGATTTTGCACATCGGCATATTCCGTGAAAGCATTTTTTGAAAACCTTTTGACCGCACCCTGCTTTAGAGGTTGCCTACATATCCTGGGCTAAACAGGAATCAGGTCAGTGTAGTTCGGGAAGGTCTGGCAGTTTAAAAACTACCAGACTCACTGTTGCATTGACACCGTTGAGACCTGCTGACTTACTCCTTATTACACCGGGGGGGGGAAATGTAAAATGAAGAAGCTATTCTAAGCTATGATCCTACAATTACAATTGTTCCTAATCTAACTTTTGCTCTTCTTCCCTTTCCGGTGATGCAGAATCTCCCTTTTTTTGTTGATTTTCCTTGATGCTGACTCTCTTTTTTGTTGATTTTTCTTTTCTTGTTGACTCTCTTTTTTTTTTTTGATTTTCTTGATCTCGAGATGAACCTGCTTAAAACAAAACAACAAACTACCTTTTTTTCTTTTTCTGCCCCAGTGTGGGCTTTTTAACTTTGTAAACCATGATATGCAAAAAATATTCCCGTATTAGAAGGTGGGCGCCTAACAGAAATTAAACGTGCAATGCAAATGCAGAAAATATTCCCGTATTTGAAGGTGGGCGCCTAACAGAATTGAAACGTGCAATGCGATGCAGAAAAGTATTCCCGTATTTGAAGGTGGGCGCCTAACAGAATTGAAACGTGCAATGCGAATGCAGAAAATATTCCCGTATTTGAAGGTGGGCGCCTAACAGAATTTAAACGTGCAATGCGATGCAGAAAATATTCCCGTATTTGAAGGTGGGCGCCTAACAGAATTTAAACGTGTAATGCGATGCAGAAAATATTCCCGTATTTGAAGGTGGGCGCCTAACAGAAATTAAACGTGCAATGCGAATGCAGAAAATATTCCCGTATTAGAAGGTGGGTGCCTAACAGAAATTAAACGTGCAATGCGAATGCAGAAAATATTCCCGTATTTGAAGGTGGGCGCCTAACGGAATTGAAACGTGCAATGCGAATGCAGAAAATATTCCCGTATTTGAAGGTGGGCGCCTAACGGAATTGAAACGTGCAATGCGATGCAGAAAATATTCCCGTATTTGAAGGTGGGCGCCTAACAGAAATTAAACGTGCAATGCGATGCAGAAAATATTCCCTCAGCCTGAGGACTGGGGAGTGGATTTTAAAAATATGTTACCTCCTCTTTTTGGTATTTTCTTTTACCAACTTATCTCTTGCCTGTGAATTTCTCCACCTATTGGGCGCCTAACAGAATTTAAACGTGCAATGCGATGCAGAAAATATTCCCGTATTAGAAGGTGGGCGCCTAACAGAATTGAAACGTGCAGTGCAGAAAATATTCCCTCAGCCTGAGGACTGGGGAGTGGATTTTAAAATATTTTACCTCCTCTTTTTGGTATTTTCTTTTACCAACTTATCTCTTGCCTGTGAATTTCTCCACTTATTCGGCAGACTTTATCTTTTTGGTATTTTAAATTTCCCATATTGGTCACATTCACTTTAAAGTGATTAGTGACAATTTGTTCCTGCATGAAACAAAATTTATTAGATATAAACTGCTGGCAACTGGCATCCGCCGTCCCCACTTCTTATTGCTTCCTTTGTTTTTGCTTTTCTCATGCTGCATGACTTTCAACTTCTTGTCCCTTGCAGACTCTTTTTGTATTTTCTCATTTCTCCATTTTTGTTTTGTTTTCTTTTTCTTTGGCCATGTTTGCCAAGCTTCTTTATTCCTTTCCCCAATCTTCCATTCTTTCTGATCCAGTGTTATTTCAACTTCCGTTATCAGGAGCTGGTAGTTAGCTCTCAAAAGGGTAAACAATGAAATGCAGAAAAAATGAAAGAAAGGTAAGGGTATTTTGGAGAGATGACAGAACTTATCTGGGTATTTGTTGGCTGATTCCGCTGACCATGCCATGTATTTAAACTCTGACCCAGTTCGTTCCAATCATTACTCAAACTCTGAATTGCCTTTGACCCAAACCGATGCTCTTTTTCGTTGCTTTTCTCCTCTCTGATGATCGCCCTACGGTGCCTCGAAAGGTTTTCACCAATAAGACTCTCTCATTTATTCTCTCAACCTCACGATCATCTCACAGTGCCAGCTAAGGTTTTCACTGATGAGACTCTCTCATTTTATTTCTTTCAATCTCACAATCGCCTCACGGTGCCGGTTACGGTTTTCACCGATGAGACTCTCTCATTTTTTCATTTTCCCCTTTTTTTTTCATTTTTTTTCTTTTTGTATTTGGTTTTCTGTACCACGGGTATTATCCGATGCTTCGCTCCTCCTTCGTTGTATTCGTTGTCATTTCAAAAATTGATCAGAAGGTCTTTCTTTGGACCGTAACGTGGCTTTTGGACGGGTTAAGAAAGAAAGATATAAAGGCTCAAAATTTCAACGAGGGTTAAAAATATTTACAACTCTCGGAATTATTAAAACATAACTTCTGCCCCAGTTTCAATATGTGGGGAATTTTTGGATTTTTCTTTATTGTGATTGAACCTCAGAGAGGCTGCCTACGTACCCTTTCGGGATCAAGTCAGACGTAGTTCATCCAACTTTATAAGTTAGATGGATTTCTTTTGACTTTTTCCCGATTTTTGTCTTTTTCTCTTTTTTTTCATTTTTCATTTTTTTTTTCATTCATTTTCATCATCATTTTTCTTTTCATTTTTCCATCATTTCATTTTTCGTTCTGGCAATTGCGGACTTATTGCATTAGAGTGATTCCGGGAGAGGGATATGAAAGAATTCATTCATTAAGGCTCAAAGGGGTTAACAATGGATAAAGTGTTTGGATAGAGAATAAAATGCCTTCGTCATTTCAATTCCAAAATCACAACAAAATACAAAACATACAATTGAAAAGGAATCATACATAGTATCTTTTGACTCTGCATCTGAATTGATAGCAGTCTCTACGCACTTTCCTTCAACATCGGTTAAGTATAATGCTCCATTGGACAACACCCGTGATACCACGAACGGTCCCTGCCAATTCGGTGCAAACTTGCCTTTTGCCTCTGCCCAATGTGGTAAGATACGCCTCAATACCAGTTGTCCAACTTCAAACCTTCGAGGTCGTACCTTCTTATTATATGCTCTGGCCATTCTCCGCTGATACAACTGTCCATGGCAGACTGCGGCCAATCTCTTCTCATCAATCAAATTCAACTGTTCTAACCGGGCCTTTACCCATTCATCGTCATCTATTTCAGATTCGGCTATAATTCGCAATGACGGTATTTCTATTTCTACGGGTATAACAGCCTTCGTTCCATACACCAGGGTATAAGGTGTGGTTCCGATAGAAGTACGTACCGTCGTGCGGTAACCCATGAGAGCAAAGGGTAACTTTTCATGCCACTGCCTGGATCCCTCCACCATTTTTCGGAGAATCTTCTTGATGTTCTTATTTGCCGCCTCTACCGCACCATTTGCCTTTGGCCTGTAAGGTGTGGAATTGCGGTGCGTGATCTTAAACCTTTCACAAACTTCTGCCATGAGATGACTGTTTAAATTGGCTCCATTGTCTGTGATAATCACTTTGGGGATTCCAAATCGGCATATGATATTCTCGTGCACAAAATCCACCACCGCTTTCTTCGTCACCGCCTTGAATGTCTTAGCTTTGACTCACTTGGTGAAATAATCAATTGCAACCAGGATAAACCTGTGCCCATTAGAAGCGGCTGGATCTATTGGGCCGATGACATCCATGCCCCAAGCAACAAAGGGCCAAGGTGCTGACATTGTGTGCAACTCATAAGGCGGAGAGTGGATCAGATCCCCATGTACCTGGCATTGATGGCATTTCTTTACATACCTGATACAATCACGCTCCATTGTGAGCCAGTAGTACCCTGCTCTCAGAATCTTCTTTGCTAAAACATATCCGCTCATGTGGGGTCCGCATACTCCAGCATGTACTTCAATCATGATTTCATCTACCTGTTGTGCATCCACACATCTCAATAAACCCAGATCTGGTGTTCTTTTGTATACCACTCCTCCACTGAAGAAAAATCCATTGGCTAGACGCCTGATGGCTCTCTTCTGGTCTCCGGTGGCTTGCTCCGGGTATTTGCCAACTTTCAAGTATTCTCTAATATCATGATACCACGGCTCTCCATCCGACTCTTCTTCCACAGCGAAGCAATAAGCATTCTGATCTCGGACTTGGATCTGGAGCGGATCTATATATGTCTTGTCCGGATGATGCAACATAGAGGACAACGTGGCCAAAGCATCTGCAATCTCATTGTGCATTCTTGGGATGTGCTTGAATTCTATAGACTGGAATCTTTGAGACAACTCGTGCAAACAACACCGATATGGTATCAATTTCAAATCTCGTGTCTCCCATTCCCCTTGAATTTGGTGTACCAAGAGATCCGAGTCACCCATGACCAAAATCTCTTGAATACCCATGTCAATCGCCATCCTTAATCCCAAGATGCACGCCTCATATTCGGCCATATTGTTGGTACGGAAAAATCGAAGCTGAGCTGTAACAGGATAGTGTTGACCCGTACTTGAAATGAGTACCGCTCCGATACCAACGCCCCTACTGTTGACGGCTCCGTCAAAGTACATTTTCCATCCTGATCTCTCCTCTTGCTCCGTCTCCTCAACAAGCATTGCCTCTTCATCCGGGAAGTATGTCTTCAATGGCTCATATTCATCATCCACCGGATTTTCGGCTAAGTGGTCCGCAATGGCTTGTGCCTTCATTGCCGTACGAGTTACATAGACAATGTCGAATTCTGTGAGCAGAATCTGCCATTTGGCCAGTCTTCCCGTAGGCATGGGCTTCTGAAAGATATACTTAAGAGGATCCAATCGTGATATCAAGTACGTAGTGTATGCTGACAAATAATGCTTTAGCTTCTGAGCCACCCAAATCAATGCACAACAAGTTCTCTCCAGTTGGGTATACTTCACCTCGTAAGATGTAAACTTTCTTGCTGAGGTAATATATGGCCTGTTCTTTCTTGCCAGTCTCGTCATGTTGACCCAGTACACAACCGAAAGAGTTATCTAGCACCGTCAAATACAAAATCAAAGGTCGCCCAGGTTCCGGAGGAACTAACACTGGAGGATTAGCCAAATATTCTTTGATCTTGTCAAAGGCTTCCTGACACTCGTCGGTCCATTTCACTGCTGCATCTTTCTTTAACAACTTAAAGATCGGCTCGCATGTTGATGTCAATTGAGCGATGAACCGACTAATGTAATTCAACCTTCCTAATAAGCTCATGACCTCCTTCTTGTTCTTCGGCGGAGGTAGACTTTGAATAGCCTTGATCTTTGATGGATCCAGTTCAATACCTCGCCGACTCACAATAAACCCCAGTAGTTTCCCCGAAGGTACTCCAAAAGCACACTTTGCCGGATTGAGTTTTAGATTGTACCTCCGGAGTCTTTGGATAAACTTCCTCAAATCCCTCACGTGGTCAGGTTGTTTTCTGGACTTTATGATGACATCGTCCACATATACTTCAATTTCTCGATGCATCATATCATGAAACATAGTGGTCATTGCCCTCATGTAAGTTGCCCCGGCATTCTTCAATCCAAACGGCATTACTCTGTAACAGTACGTTCCCCAAGGTGTAATGAAGGCAGTTTTCTCAGCATCTTCTTCGTCCATAAGGATCTGGTGATAACCTGCATAACAGTCCACAAACGAACCGATTTCATGCTTGGCGCAATTATCGATCAATATGTGAATGTTCGGCAATGGGAAGTCGTCCTTCGGACTGGCTTTGTTGAGGTCTCTATAGTCTACACACACTCTGGTTTTGCCATCTTTCTTTGGGACCGGCACAACATTTGCCAACCAGGTGGGGTATTTGGTAACTCTTATGACCTTTGCCTCAAACTGCTTATTCACCTCTTTTTTTATCTTCACGCTAATGTCCGTTTTGAATTTTCTCAGCTTTTGTTTTACTGGCCGGCATTCCGAGTAGATAGGCAACTTGTGTACCACTAAATCTGTGCTAAGCCCGGGCATGTCATCATAGGACCAGGCAAAGATGTCCTTAAATTCATATAACAACCTTATCAATTCATCCCTGAGAGGTGCCTCCAAATGCACACTAATCTTTGTTTCTCGGACATCATCTTCGCTCCCCAAGTTTACAGATTCCGTATCACTTAGATTCGGTTTGGGTTTTTCCTCGTATTGTTTCATGTCCTTACTTATTTCCTCCAGGGCTTCCTCATCCTCACATTCTATTTCACTATCTTCCTCGATTTCTTGTATAGTAGCATGATTGTCAGAACTGGGTCTAGAATCCTTCACGCATGACATGGCATTGGAATCAACACATGCAAAACTGTACAAAAGGAAAAAATGAAGAAAAATAAGGCAAAAGTGAAGAAAAAGGAAAAACTGCATTTCATTAATAAAAGAAACGAACAATGTTCGGGATACATGGTGATTGATTTTTTTCATGAGGGGAATGGGGAAACTATAAAATAACAACTTTCGGGAAGCAATGATGAAATTTTGAGCTAACTACCAAGACTCCTTCCGGATAAGGAAAGGAGTAGCCTCCCAATTGTTCAATGTGACTCCAGGCCCCACAAATTGCACGTCCATTCTGCTCGTGCCTTCCCCTGCTTCAATCGTATTCACCTCCCAGAACATTTTCTTAAAACCAAGCATTTCTTCATCAAGTTGGGTCTCAATGCACTTTGTTGCAGCAGATGGTTGATATTTTGTACCAGGCCTGATAAAGATGTCGGATAATTTGGGTATGGGTTTGGGCAAGGTCCAGTTTCTCTTGGCTTTAGAGGCTCTTTGGATATCGGCAAAGGTGGGTTTGAACCCTAAGCCGCATGTACCTTTATTCTCCGGAAGCTGAACTGGTTGAGTGACTCCCTGTAGTGTTTTGCCTAATCCCCTCCCCGGTGCAAATCCGTTTCTCAGCATTTCTCTGGCTACCATTACAGCAGTTGGTGCCAACATCGGGGTTGATAACTTTTCTCCTTCAGCAACCCTATTCACCTCAACAGCATCCGTCACTTGGTAGACCCAAGGACCCCGATCCCCATCAGTATCGTCAAAAGGTGCTACCACGTTACAAGCATTTTCCTCTCCGTGTACAACAATCTCTTGCTGCTCCCATTCAAACTTGACCATCTGGTGTAGAGAAGATGGTACCGCTTTGGCCGTATGAATCCAGGGTCGACCTAACAGCAAGTTATATGATACGGCAATATCGAGCACCTGGAACTCCATCGTAAAATCAACGGGACCGATGGTCACTTCCAAAATAATATCCCCCAACGTGTTCTTACCTCCGCCGTCAAACCCTCTCACATTGATACTGTTTCTCCGGATTCTATCCGGGCTAATGTTCAGCTTCCCTAAGGTTGACAGCGGACAAATATTCGCGCTCGATCCATTGTCAATCAATACCCTGGTCACGACTGACTCTTCACTCTTCACTGTGAGGTATAATGCTTTATTGTGTTCAGTTCCTTCCACCGGCAGCTCCCTATCAGAGAAGGTAATCCTGTTAGACTCGAAAATTTTGCTGGTAATCTTCTCCAAGTGACACACTGAAATCTTCTCCGGAACATGAGCCTCATTTAGAATCTTCATAAGAGCCTTCCGGTGCTCTTCTGAATGTATCAACAAAGATAACAAAGAAATTTGGGCCGGGGTCTTTCTTAACTGCTCAACCACCGAGTACTCTTGCGACTTCATTTTCTTAAGAAATTCCTCTGCTTCCTCCTCCGACACTGGCTTCTTCGGTTGACTTTCTTTTACCGTTTTCATCTTTCTCAGTTCCTCTGGAGCAAAACACCTTCCAGATCGAGTAAGTCCATGCGTTTCGTTAATTTCACCAGAAATCTCTTTTCCCTTATAAACTACTGTTACCTTATTATAGTTCCAAGGCACAATCTTTGTATTCACCACCGGCATTTGCACTACTGGTTTTATGATTACTGGCTCTGCACTTGCTCCTTTCACGATCGTCTTTGCACCTGGAACTACCACCTTTAAACCTCCCATCACTACCGGCTTTGGTTTCTCAACAATTGCTTCCTCTTTCACAATTTCTTTCTCTAACTTGTCACTCGACTTTATCATCATGACGGTCTGAGATGGTTTTTGATTGCCATCACCCTGCACCAGTTCTATCATATTCGTTTCGTGGTGATTCGGCAATGGATTCTGGGTAATGTTTGGGGCCTCGGGAGCCTGCACTTCAATTCTCCTCTCATCGATAAGATCTTGAATGGCATTCTTTAATTGCCAACACTTCTCAGTATCGTGGCCCAATGTTCCCGAACAGTATTCACATCTGACAGAAGAATCAAGATTTTTCGGGGGTGGGTTCGGATTTTTTGGTGCGATTGGTCTCAACATCCCCAATTCTTTCAACCTGTGGAAAAGACTGGTATATGACTCTCCGAGAGGAGTGAATGTCTTTCTTGCTTTGTTTCTCCAATCAGCGTCCGGCCTGGGTCTATTCTGGTTTCGGTAAGGTTTAGGGGTTGGGTATGTGTTTTGGGTATGGTACACATTGTGTGGGGCTTGAGTTCTCCACACGTGGGGTGGTGGTGGTGGATAAGCTTGGGTTTGAGGATGATGGTAATGTGGTACAGTCGGTGGGTATGGTGGTGATGGTGGGTTATATGGGCTCGGTGCATTGTAGGGATTTGGCGGGTAAGATGGTGGTGGTGGATTATATGGGGTTGACGGGCTTGGCGGGTGTTGGCGGTAAGGTCTTGGTGGGTTATAATGTGGGTTGCGACTCCAGGACCTACTTTCAATGGTTGCTATTTCTTCTTTCTTCTTCTTTCCCATCACTCCTCCGCTTGCACTCTGTATAGCTTGATTGGTGGCTTTGATAGCCGAAAAACTCATAATTTTGTTTGTCTTCAAACCCTCTTCTACAAAACTTCCCATTTTCACAACTTCGTTGAAACTTTTTCCAATTGCTGACACTAGATGGCCGTAGTATGTTGGATCCAAAGCTTGCAGAAAACAATCCACCATCTCTCCTTCTTTCATCGGTGGATCCACTCTAGCGGCCTGTTCCCTCCATCTGAAACCGTATTCTCTAAAGCTCTCTCCTGGCTTTTTCTCCAGCTTGGTAAGGGATAACCTGTCAGGTATGATCTCTAGATTGTAGTGAAAGTGACTAGCGAAAGCTTGCGCTAAGTCATCCCAAACAAACCATCTTGTATGGTCCTGTCGGGTATACCATTCCAGTGCTGATCCACTCAAACTTTGGCTAAAGTACGCCATCAACAATTCATCTCTACCTCCCGCACCTCTCATCTTACTACAATATCCTCTTAGATGAGCTACCGGATCCCCATGTCCGTTGTACATGTCGAACTTGGGCAACTTAAATCCTGCAGGAAGCTGCACCTCAGGGAACAAACACAGGTCTTTGTAAGCTACACTTACTTGCCCTCCCAGCCCTTGCATATTGCAAAAAGCATTCTCAAGACTCTTCACTTTCCGAGCCATCTCTTCCTGCCCGGCACTTGCTTCTATCATCGGAGCGTGAGACTCGTGTTGTCTGAAAGTAGGCTCCGGAGGGTAGTAGTGAGGATCCTGGATATGAAACATTGGTTCACTAGAGGATTTGTGGATAACAGCGGGCGGAGGTGCCACATATACAGGAGCAACTTGTGGAACTTGTGGTGGTGTTTGCTTGGCTGGAGGTGGTGGTATCTGGGAGGTGGAAGCATAGTAGTGAGGGTAATCGGGGTAGGTGGAGGATGAGTTCAATGTTGGTGGATCAGGGTTAGGATTGGCTGGGGGGACATATGCAGGGTTAGCAGGATAGGCGGGTAGTGGTTGACCTCTCGACCAAGCCTGGTACATTTCAGCCATCTGCTGTCTTAACTTGTACATTTCTTCTTTCATCCCGGCCACATCCACGATCTCTTCTTCGTGAGCAGGGTCTACAATGGTCACCTCGATCTCCTGGGATACAGCCTTTGTCATCTTTTTGGATCTGGTGTTGTATGAGTGGGTAGCCAGTATGCCAGTTGCCTAGAAAATCTGGACTCACAAACATCAACACTTGTTAGTTGTTAGCGCATGAATAAGATGTAACGACTTTAAAAACAAACACATTTGCTCGAGTCGTTATGCATCATCCCGGCCGTTGCTCACTTCAATCATCTTTTTCTTTTTCCGCTCTTTTGTTTTCTTTCTTTCTTTTCTTCTTTTCTTTTTCTTTTCTTTTTTTCTTTTTCTCTTTTCTTGCTTTTCTCTTTTTTTTTTTTTTTTCTTGCTTTTTCTTTTCTCTCTTTTTCCTTGCCGTTTTCATAATCACGCTCCTATTTATTTGCCTAGTGGATATAAAGGAAATGACATAAAGCAAAAGAATTGGTAACAACACTTTGTTTTCTCATTGATAATTCAAAACCTTGATTACAAAGTGATGTTTAAGAAAAAAAAAATAAAAGATGATGCATGACCTAAGAGTACATTAATGCACCTAGTGCCCGCGAGGCATCGTTCGGCCTTGCCGCGGGCCTATATGCTAAACCCCTTGGAAGCCTATCCAGGTCGGCCATGACTTGTTGTACAAAAAACTTCACTGCAAATACAAAAGTCCTCCGAGTCATATCTTCACAAAGCTGAGTCTTTCGGGTGATATACTGGGCGATGCGAACAATCTTTTCTCTGATGACCCCTTTTTCTTGCAATAGACGGCTTATTTGCTGAGCGCGAGCATCCAAGGTGTGTTGGTTGTCCTTTTGCACTTGTTGTAGCTTCAATTCTAATCTAGCCATAGTCGTGTAGCAGTGCTCTCTTTCTTCTTCAAGATCTTTGATAATCTTGTTACTCTTGACTGTGGCTGAGGTTATTTTCTTTCTAAGCTGAGTTATTTCAACATCGTGCTTGCTTTGTAGCTGTTGGACTAACTTGGCTCTTTCCTCGGCGTCTTTGCCCATTTGCTTCCGAGCCTTGACTAACTCTTTTTCAGCTATGTCCAAATCAAAGCTATAGTCATTCACTTTCCGCCGGAGAATCTCAATTAACTTTTCATCTCGGGCTGAATGAACTGGGGTCTCGGATGCAATTTTCATTTGAGCTATTTGAGCCTTCAACATATCATTTTCTTTCTTCAGCTGTTTCTTTTCTACTTCATCGGATGCTGCTTGCAAGCCACTTTCAAAATGAAGATTTCTCAGTTTATCTTCCAACGGACTGATTTTGGCCTTATATTCTTTTTCCTTGGCCGCCCATTTCAGATTTTCCTCGGATTGATCTATCAGGTCCTGCAAGTGAGGCCTCTTTGAAAGACGTTCGTGTTCAACCCCTCGTCGGTACCATGTGGAGTACCCGGGTGATATCTCCCCCTTTGCTCTATTCGGCACACAAGTATCAATCTTCAAATTTTGGCACTCGTTCCAGATTTGCCGGATTTTTGCTTCCGGGAATTGCCCGTCCGGACCAATCTCCACAGCTTGCACACCGAGATCCCCATCTCTTGGAATAATCTGACACCGACCCAACTGTCGCAGGGCTCTGTATGGTGCATAAGGTTGTATACTCTTCAAACCCATGATCAAAAACGGCGATCCCTCCGTTGGCATGTATATCACCTCGTCAAGAGGTAACCAGTCATACGTCCAATCAATTTGACCGTCAGTTAGTGATCGAAGATACACAATCCAACCTTGGACTCCTTCTGGCAACTTTACTTCCTTTGTCCTTGCATTGAACTCTTCCAAACATGTCCGATCGGCCGAACCATAGCTCGAGTACAAAGGATGGTGGCATAGATGCTCAATTAGCCAGATTTGCAAGATCAAGTTACACCCTTCGAAGAAAGTAGCCCCCGCTTTGCACGCAGTCAGAGCACGATAGATATCCGCAACAATCATCGGGGCCAGAGTACAGTTTTCTTGTACTATCAGTGTGGTAGCTACCCCGGCGACTTTTATATTGATATGTCCATCTTTCCTCGGGAATACAACAACTCCAAGAAATGCCACCAAAAATGCGAACCTCCGGTGTTCTTCCCATTTCGCCCGGTTGGACTTGCAACATAGCTTGTTGGTAAGATCATTGAAACCCCCAACGTGTCCAAACCTATTGTAGATGAAGCTTAAAGAACAAAATCCGTTGGCCAGATCTTCATTATGAACATTCCGGGCAATTTTCAAAGAGTCGAGGAAGCGATGTACTGTCACTGTCCTCGGAGATACCGGGTATTTTCCTTTCAGCGGAACCTCGGTCTTCCCAATGTAAAAGGCAATCTCCTCCAAAGTTGGGGTAAGTTCAAAATCCGGGAAATGAAATACGTTGTGTGCCGAATCCCAAAACGTGACCAACGCTCTAATCACATCACCCCGAGGAACTATTTCGAGTAACCCCGTAAGGCCCTTCAAGTACTTTTTGACCCAGTCTTGACCATCGGATCCCATGTCCTGCCACCATAACCTCAGCTCCAAAGGGATTTTATTTAGGGAAAATTGTTCATTCAACATCGTGCTCGTCCTGCACATTTATTAAGGTGATTTTATTTAGAAGAAAGAAAAATCTTTTTCGATGCAAATTTTCAATTTTTGAATGAAAGAAAAGAAAAATGATTTTCGAAGTGGCCATTTTTTGCAAAAACAACCTTCCGTCGTCCTTTCGGAACATTCGGCAATTTCCAAAAATAGCAATCACCTCGATTATTTGAAAAGAAAATCTTTTGGTCTTTTTCTAAAAGTGTGGTTGGACCCGTTTAAGGGTTGCCTACGTATCCCACCTAATGGCGAGAATCAAACCTGCGTAGTTCGGTCAGATTATTTGACCAATTATTTCAAAAATATTCTACCTATTTTTTCAAATTTTCAAATTTTCCGGATACTTATTTTCTACAAATCATAATTTTCCTCTCTCTCTTTTTCCTTTTCAACAATTTTTCTATCCTCGGGATTTTCGCCGGTCCGCATAACGATCAAGGACAATAAAATGCAACACATAGCATGCTCGGTCTTTTCAATACGGGTCACCTGTCCTAGACGGACCCAACCCCTGTGTTGAGTCCCCTAAGTCAAATATGATGCAAATAATTGTCCTAGACCTATGTTCAAAATCTTACGGTTTCATAGATTGCTAGACCGTGTACCCGAGCGGACAACTCGAATCGAGGAGGGGCTACGTACCGGTGACCCGCGGAGTCAATCGGCTTTGTAACTTATCCGGCCTCTATTTTTCTTAATTTAGGGTGACTTTAACAGAAAGGGGAGTCTCAACCAGTAAGCACATCCCCGGGGGAGAAGAGAGAAGGGTTTTCGGCACAATTTTATATACAGTCCACATAATATCAAAGCGATAAAGCACATAGCATGTTATTCGAATCACATAATGAAGTCAAACAAAAACGCGAATGGCAGTTCTAAGGAGCTCGAGTTCTTAAACCCTGAAATCGAAATTCAGGGTTGGGTCCCCAGCAGAGTCGCCAGAGCTGTCACACCTCCCTCTTTACTACCCAAACATGCATAAGGTGTATAAATACACTTGTAGGGTATACCCCGACGCTCAATTACCCGAGACGGATAAAATAACGTAAGGGAAGGAGTTTTTCCAATTTAAGGACAATCAGTTCGGGATATATTTAGAGATTAATCAGAGTCGCCACTTGGGAATGACAATGGTGTCCCAAGTCACCGGTTAATCCCGAATCCGAGGAGTTTTGACTCTTATGAATGTCTGCGAAGCAGAGGTCCGGATAAGGAACTCTGTTAACCCGGGAGAAGGTGTTAGGCACTCCCGGATTCCGTGGTTTTAGCACGGTCGCCCCACTGTCGTTCTTGACTTTTGTTTAACTCAGTTATAGATTTTAACAACATAATGTGCTTTTACGTTAAATATTATTTTTAGGAATTTGCGGTATCGCGAAAACACGCCTCGAGTCATACCGCAACCAGTACGCCTATGACTTTTGGTGTATTTCAGCTTTACCGAGATTTGGATTTGAGTCGCACCAAGTGCACACTCGTTCATAGGAAGGTATATTAAAATCGTGCCCTAAAGTAATGTCTATCGGCTTTTAAATCTTTTGGGAGAAGCTATGGAATTGGCTATTAGCTTTCCCGGATCTATTTGTGTTTATATCATTACTAAATGGGGGCCCGGTGTTATTCGGGCGAGGCTCGTCCCAATTTTATTAAAGGATTCAATACTTGTATTTAACTACGTTTTCTACACTTGTTCTTTCCTTAATCGTATTACTAGCACTATAATAATCCAGGCCCGTTGAGTTCTTACTATTTATTGGGCCTGGTCTCTTCAGCTTTGTACCGGACATGCCTAAGCAGTCTTTAGATCTTCATTTGGGTACCCAGTCGAATGATATTATAGTTCAAGCCCACGTAATGTTTTGGGCCCAAACCAGATTGTAATAACAGATAGCAAAGTTCATGTGAAGAAATAATGCTCAAAATCGAAAATGAAATCAAATCACTTTTATTGATCATTAAACATGTAAAGGAAACCAATACATCAATTTATCAGACTACAAACTAGAACTAGCAGATTGCTTCTTCTTCTTTTCACACTTTTATTTAAGGCCAATACTAAATCTGAGAAAGGTGATTCGGATTATAAAAAAAGCTTGAAGAACAATTAAACTATTACCTACAGATTATTAAAGACTAGGTGATTAGCTATATAGTTACATTGCCTTAACCAGTGTTACAAACCCAGTTGCAAATAAGCTATCAGAATCTCTAATTATTATTCCTCTTGAACTCATTTATGTCTACATACTGATTCTTCAGTTGTGATTAACTACTGATATTAAGATAAACCAGACTTTATTTAACAATTTTGAGACTAATTTCACCTCAAGTGTCACTTTATCCAATTATTTCCTTTTGAAGCTTATTCGAAACTAAATATCGACGAAATATATTAACTATGTGAGTATTGACTGTTGTCGATTCATGTGGCTACTATCAGGCTTCCTTTTAGATGTTTTGCCTAATTAACTAGGTGAGGTGTTACTTACTTCTACTACTATACTACTGCTGTTACTATTACATTGTCTCCGTTTCTGTTTTTTCTTTGCTACTATCTACTACAACAAACAAATTACAGTATTAAACTACAACTATAAAACAACAATGAAATTAAACTTGTATCTTCATTTTTATTTCATCAAAGGCGCCAATATAGCATCATTCATAAAGAAGTGTACCTGGATGAAACAGAGAAATCGATGAGTTCTAGGGGAGACAGGTAAGTAACAGCAGTAAGGACTCAAGCAATGAATGCAACAGTGAGAAGGCACAGCAACATCAACACAGCAAAAGTAGTCGAAAAACCCAGCAACAGCAAGCTAAGAAAACCCAGCAAAATCCGATTGAAAGAACCCAGAAATCCTACAACTCTATTGCTATTTTAAACTTTGAAACTTTTGTATGAATTTCAGCTTATGTGTATTTCCAGATTACTCAATGTTGGAACCCAAATGTATTTTCTCAGATTACTCCTCAGAATTTTCCAACCCCCTTTTCAGCCCCTTTTAAGAGATATTTATAGCTAACCTTTAGGGCTGAATACTTGGGGAGGAAGTATGGGATTAATCCCACTTCTCCCCTCCTAAAATTATCCATTCTACACTTTAGTCCATATTTCAGTTACCAGAAACCCTTCCAGCATGTGCTGGAAGGTTCTAAAGATTCTCTTTTATGGCCTTTTACTAGTATGACCTTAGGGATTTGAGATTTTTACAGATTTCCCATTTTTAGGAGACCATTATACCCCTAAATCTCTGCAAAATTGCAGAAATCGGGAGCATGAATGTCCCTATTACCCTCCTAAGTTCTTACTAGTTACTATTTTACCTTTTCAATACCCAATTGTGCCCCTAAGAGCACTGCTGATTTACCAGCTTGCCTAGGGCAGATTTTAGCTAGTTTTGAACCTATTTAACTAATAGCCAGCCCTGGCATTAGTATTTAAGGGCTGGCCAGATTTATTTTAAGAACTATTTCAATTTTAGCCACTTTTAAACTAATTCCAGTCAATTAAGACCAATTTATTCTTAATTAAAGCTAATTGCAGGCATAGCCTGCTTTATTGTTATGTTTAAACTATTTAAAATTTAGCCAGTCTCAAGTTGAGACTTAGCTTGGGCTATTAAAGCCATATACTGAACAGCTAGGCCCAAAACCTTTACAGGTTTGGCCACTTTGCTGTTCAGGGCTCTAAAGAGAGCCTGGGCCAGTCTGCATTTGCAGACACAGCCATTTTGCACAACCAGCCACTGTTTAACAGTGAACTGTGTGTTAGGGCTTACAGAATTGGTCAACCCTTTGCAAGGTTGACCATTCTTAAGCCAATTATTTAACTTATAGCCTAATTATGCATTTTCAGTTCTAACCTATTTAAAAACTAGCCATTTTCATAGAACCTAATGCTAACAGCTATAACCAATTCATCTAGGGTTCAAACAGTGTTAATCAAACACTTACACTCAACCAGAACCAGTAAAACTAAATCAGTTTCAACATGGATTGCATATTAGGACACATAAGATCAAACAAAATGTAATAATCAACCAAAACTCAGAGAAGGCAATTGATATGGTTGAATTTCAGTTGATTAATTCACATTATCTAATTTTATGAGGCAAAGTATGAATTCATGTTAATTGAGACCTAATAACTACCAGTTCAAGTCACATGAAAGTTTGAACAACTCAGAATCACCAAGGTTCAGGGCACAAACACATATAAGCATAGATTCTCATGAAACAGTCAACATGGTTCAACTAACCTAAGCAGGGTAATTAGAATTCACTTTTAAGTGCTACCCTAGCTTGATATATGCATGTTAAGAGTGGGGATGAAGAATAGGAAAGCCATGAAGAAGCAAAGAATAACATTCCTAAATCTAGCACAAGTGCATGACAAATGAGATGAAGATGATGACAAGAAGAACATGGAGAAACAGTGAAAAGAGAAACCTAAATCTATCATATGAGGGTAACATGAAGAGAAACAGACCCCAAATTGGCATACTCATTCATCAAATAAAAACATATGAGAGATGATATGACAAGAATACTAAACTTGCACTAAAAATGAACACAAATAAGACCACCAGAATGTGAGCAAAGAAGTGAACCCCAGATTAAACACAGGATAACTTGATATAAGAGATGAACAGAGATAGCCAAGCTTTTACCAAGACTAAACACGGAAAGAGAAACAGTAGAGATACTGCAAGCCAACAAAAAGTAATCTAATGCAAAGCTGAGTGACAATTAAACATAGTATCAGAATCAAAACATGCAAGATGACAGAAGGACTACTGAAGATTAACAAGATGAAGTATTCTAGTACTAACTAAGGTTATCCAAGTCAAGTCTTCAAAAATAGAGAAACAGATTCACACAAACCAGATAAAACTTAATAACAATGACTAAACGATTAGGCATGTAAGGCATCATGAAGAGAAGAGCAATCATGCTTGTAAACCCACCAGATTAAAAGACAATATACACAGAAGATAGATAGGTATTTTAACTCACAGGAACAGAACACAACGAATCAGGATGAGCATGAGAATAAACAAGATGGAGAATATTAACACTAACATGCTCAGAAACAGAATAGTAAGAAAAGATAGGCATAATGAAATAAAAGGGATAAACAAGCAACAGAGCAATCACCAAGTATAAACCCTAAGCTATTAGCGAGAATAAACCCTAAACTATCACGTGAAAGGAAAAATCAGAGAAGAGCATCTAAACACATGCAGAAATAGCAAACAAACAACAAATGAATCAAAAAATAAAGCAGAGAGAAAGCATATTAGGGTTAGGGACTTAGCTTGCGGGGCCTGTCCCCCGAGCTTCCTATTCCCTTTTCTTTTCTTTTCTTTAATCTCTCAGACCCTCCCAGACCTTTCTTCTTGTTTCCTTTTTCTTCTTTATTCTTTTTCAGAGCTCTTTTCTTTCAATTTTTCTCTGATTTTCATTCAGGCCTAAAGACGAGGCCTTTTTGAGTTTTGATTGCAGAGGGGTGTTTTGGGGATGGTAAAGGTAAGGTCTTGATTGAGGGTTGAATTTGGGGTCGCCGGAGTTAGGGTTCCGACGACCCTTTTTGGGATATTCGAAACGTTCCAGACTTATTCGAGAGTGGTGGTTAACATGGTTGGATAGATCATGAAGAGACGGTTCGAATGGCATTAGTTTGAGATGGATCCTCATACTTTGGTGGTCACCGGTGAAGTTCCGGTGACCGGAATTTCAAAAGAAAGGGTTTGTTTTTGGGGTTCTGATAGAGAAGAAGAAACAGAAGAAGAAAAAGATGATAGGAGGGGATTAGAAGGGCCGGCGACCACCGTGGAGGGTGGTGGCCGCCATGGCCAACTAGGGTTTGCTGTGATGAAGACGAGAGAGAAGAGAGGGGTGAGGGGCGGCTAGGGTTATGATTTTGGCAAAAATGGTAACAATTTTCGGACAAGAGCCTTATATAGGCGACGAAGCTAAGGTGATCCTGGCCGTTGATCTGATGAAGATCAACGGCTGCTAATAGCGTTACTTATACGACGTCGTTTGTCACTTATGAGACTAAGGTCTCACACCCTTGGATCACATTGAATGAACGGCTGAGATCAAATCTCAGCATTAATTAATTCTCTTATAATTCCACCATTATTCTCAGCCGTTGATTTGAGGAAACGAACGGTTGAGATCATCTCTGCTTACAGCCTTTGGACCGGGTCTGTTTGGGCTTAAGGACTGGGCCAACGATTTGGACCACAATTGGCCCAGATTCAATTACACAGCATACATATATATCTTTTTTTTTGTATTTTCTGGTTTTAATGATTTTTATGTATTTTCTTTTATTCTTTTTTTTTCTTTTCTTTTATGAAAAATTATAAATCCTAATTTACTACCTACTCTAATTTCCTAGTATTTTTTGGTAATTTTCTGCTATTTTTCCTAATTTCTACTACTTAAGCTATTTTACTAATTTTCTAATTAACTAAACTAACAAATTAATTACTACTATTTTTTGATTTTTTTCTAATTTCTTACTTATTCAAACACACAAAAATATAACTAATTTCAAGCAAAGCAAGTAATTGCACTCAAAAACATATTTATTTTAATTTTGGAATTATTTGCGTGGTGCAAAAAATCATGTGCTCACATCAGTGACCCAGTACGAGCTTAGATTTACGTAGTTGGCTAGGCATGCCACATGGATGATCCCTACTGATAGGGAGATGATTAGGAGGTTCATTGATGTCCTCAACTACACCATCCGTATTCTTATGACCAGAGAGAGAGTTCTATCATCATCATTTGAGCAGGTTGTGGATATGGCACGATCCATTAAGGCGGATCATCGCCGAGAGAAGGAGGAGCGGGAAGCTAAGAGGCCTCGTGGTTCTGGCAGCTTCAGTGGTGCTCCTTCTAGAGGGAATTTCCAACAGAGCAGAGGTCGCTTATCTAGACCTTCTCATTCGGGCTGCCCTGAGCAGAGCAGAGGTTCTTATGGTCGTGGTCGACAGGGATTTCAGTAGGGTCAGTCTTCACTTAGTGAACTCCCAGCCCAGAGTGCAGCACTTCTTCAGCCCAGGGTTCTTCTGCGGCGAGAGGTTCCCTTCAGTCCCCTTCTCCAACACCAGGTGCTTGTTTTGAGCGTGGTGAGTTAGGCCACATAAGGATGCAGTGCCCTCGACTCCGTAGGGACAGGGCTCAGTAGGGGGATTAGCCCTCCTCTTCAGCACCAACTCAGGCTAGTAGAGGTGGAGGTCAGTCTTCTCGTGGTCGCCCCAGAGGCGGGGAGAGATCCAGTGGAGGCCAGGCGCGATTCTATGCACTTCCTGACAGGCGTGATGCAGTTGCCTCCGATGCAGTGATTACAGGTATCATTTCTGTCTGTCACAGAGATGCCTCTGTTCTATTTGATCCGGGGTCCATATATTCATACGTGTCCTCTTATTTTGCACATCATTTGGGTACGACTCGTGGTAGTCTTGATTTACCTGTTCATGTATCCACCCCTGTGGGTGATACGATTGTTGTGGATTATGTATATAGATCCTGTGTTATTTCTATTAGGGGTCTGGAGACCCAGGCAGATCTGTTATTATTG
Source organism: Nicotiana noctiflora (assembly GCA_032618575.1). Taxonomy (NCBI): domain Eukaryota; kingdom Viridiplantae; phylum Streptophyta; class Magnoliopsida; order Solanales; family Solanaceae; genus Nicotiana; species Nicotiana noctiflora. The sequence goes on from JASVEL010003610.1 coordinate 145,244, forward strand.
GGGATGGTGGACTTTGATGTTATATTGGGTATGGACTGGTTGTCTCCGTACCATGCTATATTGGACTGTCATGCTAAGACAGTTACATTGTTGCTTCGTGAATTAATATGCTTAAATGGGCTTCGTCCCTAGCCGTGTCATTTCGTTCTTAAAGGCTCAGAAGATGGTTGAAAAAGGGTGTTTGTCATACTTAGCTTTTGTGAGAGATGTGGGAGATGAGTCTCCTAGCATTGATTTTGTACCTGTTGTGAGGGATTTTCCAGATGTATTCCCCTCAGACATGCCGGGCATGCTGCCGAACAGGGATATTGATTTTGGCATTGACTTGGTGCCGGGAACCCAGCCCATTTCCATTCCTCCTTATCGGATGGCACCAGCTGAGTTGAAGGAATTGAAAGAGCAGCTTCATGAGCTTCTAGATAAGGGTTTCATCCACCCTAGTGTGTCCCCGTGCGGTACGCCGGTGTTATTTGTTAAAAAGAAAGATGGTTCCATGTGAATGTGTATTGATTATAGAGAGTTGAACAAGGTAAAAGTGAAGAACAAGTACCCTCTACCGTGCATTAGATGATTTGTTTGATCAGCTACAGGGTGCGAGGGTGTTTTCTAAGATTGATCTTCGTTCGAGCTATCATCAGCTGAAGATCAGGGACTCGGATATTATGAAGACTGCATTCAGGACCCAATATGGTCACTATGAGTTTCTTGTGATGTCTTTTGGGTTGACCAACGCCCCAGCAGCATTTATGCATCTGATGAATAGTGTGTTCAGACCCTATTTGGATTCATTTGTGACTGTATTCATTGATGACATTCTAGTCTACTCCCGTAGTCAGGAGGAGCATGCTCAACATTTGAGTGTTGTGTTGCAAAGATTGAGGGAGGAGAAGCTGTATGCTAAATTCTCCAAGTGCGAGTTTTGGCTCGAATCAATAGCATTTCTGGGTCATGTGGTGTCTCGTGATGGTATTCCGGTTGATCTGAAGAAGATAGAGGCGGTACAGAGTTGGCCTAGCTCAGCCACAGAGATCAGGACCTTTCTTGGCTTGGTGGGATATTATCACCGGTTTGTTTAGGGATTTTCATCCATTGCTTCTTCTTTGACTAAATAGACTTAGAAGGGGGCACCATTCGTGTAGTCGGATGAGTGCGAGGAGAGCTTTCAGAAGCTCAAGATAGCTTTGACCACAGCTCCAGTATTAGTGCTGCCATCAGCTTCAGATTTATATACCATTTATTGTGATGCCTCAAGATTGGGGATAGGTTGTGTATTGATGCAGGAAGGTAAGGTGATTGCTTATGCTTCTCGGCAGTTAAAGCCACATAAGAAGAACTATCCTGTTCATGATTTGGAGCTAGCTGCCATTGTTCATGCCTTGAAAATTTGGAGGCACTATTTGTACGGTATGTCTTGTGAGGTGTATATCGACCATCGTAGTCTCCAGCACTTGTTCAAACAGAAAGATCTTAATTTGAGACAGCGAATATGGCTTGAGTTTCTTAAGGATTGTGACATTACTATTCTATATCATCCGGGAAGGCCAATGTGGTGGACGATGCTTTGAGCCGGAAGGCGGTCAGTATGGGGAGCTTGGCATATATTCCAGCTGAGGAGAGATCATTTGCTTATGATGTTCAGGTGCTAGCCAATCGGCTAGTGAGGTTAGACATTTCAGAGCCCAGCAAGGTGTTGGCTTGTGTTGTATCTCGGTCTTCTCTATATGATCGTATTCGTGAGCGCCAGTACGATGATCCACACTTGACTGTCCTTAGGGACAGAGTTCAGCATGATGATGCTAGAGATGTCACCATTGATAGTGATGGCGTATTGAGGATGTATGGCCGGATATGTGTGCCCAATGTTGATGGCCTTCGTGAGTTAATTCTGGATGAGGCTCATAGCTCGCGGTATTCTATCCATCCAGGAGATGCGAAGATGTATCAAGACTTGAAACAACACTATTGGTGGAGAAATATGAAGATGGACATTGTTAGATATGTTGCACGGTGCCTCAACTGTCAGCAGGTTAAGTACGAGCATCAGAGGCCCGGTGGCGTATTTCAGCGCATTGATATTCCTGAGCGGAAATGGGAGAGGGTCACTATGGACTTTGTTACTGGACTCCCTCGGACGGCGAGGAAGATTGATTCTGTTTGGGTGATTGTGGATAGACTGACCAAGTCAGCTCACTTCATTCCAGTTAGTACTACCTACTCATCGGAACGGTTGGCAGCGATCTTTATTCGAGAAATTGTTAGATTGCATGGAGTCCCAGTTTCTATTATATCAGACAGAGGTACACAGTTTACTTCACAGTTCTGGAGGACATTTCAGCGGGAGTTGGGCTCCTAGGTTGAGTTGAGTACCGCATTGCATCCTCAGATGGACGGACACTCCGAGCGTACCATTCAGATATTGGAGGATATGTTGAAAGCTTGTATTATTGATTTTGGTGGTTCATGGACTGATTACTTGCCTCTAGCAGAGTTTGCCTATAACAACAGCTACCAATCCAGTATTCAAATGGCGCCATATGAGGCTTTATATAGGAGACGGTGTAGATCTCCAGTTGGTTGGTTTGAGCCCGGTGAGGCAAGGTTATTGGGGACAGAGTTAGTTCAGGTTGCTTTGGATCGAGTGAATGTTATTCAGCAGAGACTTCGCACACCTCAGTCATGCCAGAAGAGTTATGCAGACCGGAAGGTTCAAGATGTGTCTTATTGTGTGGGTGAGAAAGTCTTGCTGAAGGTTTCGCCGATGAAGGGCGTCATAAGATTTGGGAAGAAAGGGAAGCTCAGTCCGAGATTTATTGGCCCTTTTGAGATCCTCAAGAGGATTGGAGAGGTGGCGTATATGCTTTCTTTGCCACCCAGTCTATCAAGAGTTCACCCAGTATTTCACGTGTCCATGCTCCGAAAGTAGGTTGGCGACCCGTCGTATGTGTTGGACTTTAGAACTATTCAGCTTGATGATGACTTGACCTATGATGTGGAGCCTATAGCTATATTGGGTTGTCAGGTGAGAAGATTGAGGTCCAAGGATATTGCATCGGTTAAGGTTCAGTGGAGAGGTCGACCCGTGGAGGAGGCCACTTGGGAGATCGAGTGGGAGATGCGGAGCAGATATCCTCACTTGTTTGAGACTTCAGGTATGTTTCTTGACCCGCTCGAGGACGAGCATTTGCTTAAGAGAGGGAGAATGTGACGATCCGGCTCGTCGTCACGGGAATTACCACCCCGTTACCTTGCATTTATGGGTTTTATGTTTTTATATCAGTGTTAGAGTCTATCGGGTGAGTTAGGAGTGAATTGGATTGGAAAAGAGGCATAAAGCCTTTTTGAAGGAAACTTGAATATGGAAAGTCAACCTGGAGTTGACTATTTCGTTAGAGGGCTCGGAATTGGATTTTGATGATTCGGTTAGTTCCGAGAGGTGATTTGTGACTTAGGGGAGTGATCGGAATTGAATTTGGAGGTCCGGTGTAGAAATAGGCTTGAATTGGCTAAGGTTGAATTTTAGCGAAGTTCGAACGGTAGGTGAGTTTGATCCGGGGGTCGGAATGGAATTACGACAGTTTTTGTAGCTTCGTCATGTGATTTTGGATATGTCTGTAAATTTTCTGGTCATTCGGACGTCATTTGGTCGGGTTTTTGATCGAATGTGTAATTCGGAAAGTCTTAAGGAAATTAGGATTGAATCCGATGTGAATTACGAGTTTTGATGTTGTTAGACGTGTTTTGAGGACTGGAACAACTTCGAATAAGGTATTAGGATGTGATGGTGTGATTGGATAAGGTCCCGGGGGCCTCGGGGTGTTTTCGGATGGTTAAACAGGATAAAACATGAAAAAATTGCAGGTTTTCGTTTGCTGGTTCTGTTGTTTTCGCTCCTGTGGAAATGGGAGTGCAGGAGCGAGTCCGCAGGAGCGGACAAGGGGGCGCAGAAGCGCAGGTCTTCACTGAAGCGGACCTTTGTCCGCAGAAGCGGTGCCGCGGGTGCGGAATCTGGTCGTAGAAGCGGATTTGGGTCGAGGGGTGAAGGATCTGCAGGAGCGGGATTTTGGCCGCTTAAGCGAGTCCGCAGAAGCGGACTCTGAGGAGCGGAAGCGGAAAGTTCCGCAGGAGCGGACGCCCAGAAGCGGTCCGTGGCTCTCAGGAGCGGAAATGGCCAGTTAGGCCTGGTTTCGTAAAAACGACCAATTGGTCGCGGAAGCGGTTCCGCAGAGGCAAAAATTGTCCGCAGAAGCGGAAATCGCAGAGGGTTAATTATATCAGAAGTTAGAAATTTCAGAAACATTTGAAAACATTTGGGACTCGGCTTAAGAGGCGATTTGGGCGATTTTGAAGAGAAATTCAAGGGAATTCATCAGGTAATCAACTATGGACTCAAATTATGATTAGTATTGATAATATTATGCAATCATCTCATGAAAATAGAGGAATTTGGGGTATTTTACGGAGGTTTTAGCCATAGGCTTGAACTTTAGAAAAACAAGGATTTGAGTGGGCAAATGGAGTCCCAATTTGGTAAATTTTATATGGTTAGACTCGTGTTGAGACGAGGTTCAGAATATGTGATTTTCGTAATTTTTCGAGAAACGTACCGGAAGTCGGGTTTTGGCAACTTTGTGAATTTTGGTGTAAATTGAGTTGTTTTGACTGCGTATCGTTCCATTGGCCTAATTTGATGTATTTCTATATTTGATCAGATTCTACGCATGTGGAGCTTGATTCTCGTGGCAAGGGCATCGCGGACTAGTCGTCGGGCTGTATTGAGGTGAGTAATAGATGTGGGTGATGACCAGCGGGTTCGAAACCCCAGTATACCACTTTGTGACGCTGTATAGCGGCGAGACACTTACTCTCTTGTGAGTGCGGGGTCAATTGTGATTTGGGGACTATGGCTTAGTCCGACCTGTTGATATTATGTTATGATATTGGCTATTCTTGAGCCGTTGAACCTCCTTCTCGGACGATTGCATATTATATTGTGATATTGGCTACTCTTGAGCCGTTGAACCTCCTTCTCGGATAGTTGAGTACATTTATGGGCGAGGATCGTTATCATTGTCCTGTGATATTGACATGCTAGTTTTACTATCAGTCCGTAGCTATTACTATTATCATGATATTTCCAATCTCTGGAACTTGACATTTACTGTTTTCAACTGAAAAATGATAAAAGAGTTTTCAAAACTACTTTTGAGCCTGCGAGGCTGCATTTGCATATTAGCTGACTGGTAGTGGATCGGGCTGCGCGCCGCAGCGTATATTCATGATATTGTGCTTGGGCTATAGGAGCCCCTCCGGAGTCTGAACCCCCACAGTGAGCACGGGTACCCAAATTGGATCGGGCTACGCGCCATAGCGGTCATTTTATGCATTGCATTGCATTTAGCTACATCTGCTAGCTGTTATACTATGTTATTGATATTTGTTAGTTCTATACTGTTGATATTGAACTGTTACAGGGTATTGGTTACATCTTTACATAGTGCTTTATTGTGGATTTCTTATCTACGCTGTCTTACCCCCTGTTTATTACCACTGAATCTGGCAGTACTCATTTACTCCCTGCACCTTGTGTACAGATCCAGGTACCTCTCAGCAGTCCTGATCTGGTAGCTGTTCGAGGCAACTTCTATAGGATATTCGAGGTAGCTGCAGAGTCCGCAAGACCCGATATTCCTTCCCACTGTCTTTTGATTCTGTATTTGTTATTTTTTTTCGCACTTGGTATCTTATAAACCATTATTACACTCATGTTATCTGTAGAGGCTCATGACTCTTGACCCCTCGGTCTTTGGGGAGTTGTACTGATGGGGACTTGCTTCCCTGGTTTGATATTTTCATTACTGTTGACTTATAAATTGTTATGCTTAAATGGGATAAGGCGAGCTCATAGCTCCGTCATTGTTGTTGATTGGTCAGGCTGGCCTAGCAGTGTGCTGGGCGCCATCACGACCAGGTTTGGGGTTGTGACACGGAGCGACAGAAACTTCTGGAATTAAATTCCAACCCTCAGAATCAAAATCTCACTATCGGACCAGAAACTTCAAAAATTCAAACTTCGGCATTTCAAGCCTAAATAAGCTACGAACCCCCAACATTCATTCCCAATACGCTCCCAACCCCGAAATCACCTAACGAAGCTAACGGAACCATCAAATTTCCATTCTGAGGTCGTTTTCACACTGTTCCAAATACGGACCATCTTTCAACTCTTAAGCTCCCATATAGGGACTAAGTGTCCCAAAACACTCTGAATCCTAACACCAAATATCCCGGCAAACCAAAATAGCAAAAATGAACTTATGGGAAGCACTTAACGGGGGATCGGGGCGTAAATTCTAAAAATGACCAGTCGGGTCGTTACAACGATGATCTTCTAAAGGAATACGATCATACTTTATTTGAAGAAAACATGAATGTAAAATTTTTTTTATTCTTAAACCTCTTGATATATAATTTCTGTATTAATACTTTTCCACTTATAGGATGATTTTTATTTTTCATTTTTTATAACAGGATTCTCATTTCTTGGATGGAGAAAGTTCAAGTGGAGATAAGCTTTGAGGGGTAAATTTCATTAAATTAAAACTCTGTCGCCCTATTTTTTTTTGTTATGCAACTGCTATTACATTGTTTTGATTTTTCAAAGGATGTTATGGCGGAAAGTCAAGTTAAGTCTGTTTTCCAAACTCCCATTGAGAAAAGTGTATCAAAAAGTGGATCCTCCATGTTAGACGATGGAGATGCTTGCAATGCAAAAATCTCCCCTTTGAAGACATATGACAAGAATACTAGATCCGCTAATAATGCTTTAACAGTAGGAGCAGATGATAACTTCAATTCTCAATTGTCTAGCAACAAGGTTCGCAGAGTTGTAAAGAAAGAAAAGAATCCATGATTACTCTAAGTACAATTCGTCTTGGACTGGTCTTATATATTTTGTAGTTTTTTTACTTTAATGTTCTCTGTTAATGACTATTTGTACGGATGTTCTTACTTTCTTTATCAATCATGATGTTATTCTGTTACAAGTGTTATAGTTCCTTAGATGCAATTTTATAGGTTTGGTTATTGCATTTAACAGATAAATTTTTGCTTCTTTAACAATTTCTTTTACGCAGTTTTACCTAATTTGTTAATATGCGTATCAATTATTTGTCGTTGTTCTGTGTCGATGTAGTTTAAAGGTTATGTTAATTGATGGTTAGAGGTTATTCATTCTTGTTTTGCATCAATATGTAAAGCAGCATGACTCTTCTATCATTCATCACCATTTACATTAAACCTTATTCTTTTCGACAACATCCTTATAGAATATTAGAAGCTTTCCGTTTCATGTAAAATTTCTGTTGTGTATCACAGTAAAAAGTTGAAACCTTCACACTTCACAGTACTCTATTGAATTTGTATTCCATGATCGATTCGGAGGAAGAATTGATGATATGAAGTTATTCTTACCATTTTTGCTTTTCTGTTAATTTAGTTGTAAGCTCATTTGTATATATGCATATGACTATACTTAGTTCATTCTCCCACGTGTAAGAGGCTAATTATATCATTCAATAGCTGTGCGAGTTTAGGTATCATGTCGTATGGAAACTGTAACGATGATTGCCTCTTTTAAGTGTATGGTTGAAAAGAAAGTAAACCAATTCTCCAACTACCAAAGATCTGATTAACATGTGAATTGTCTAAGTAATGCACTACTGCTAGACCATAGAAAATGTCTTACTATTTAGCCCATCAACATTACATAAATCAGCTTCCTTCCGACAAATGAATGGATCTGGAAAATGGTTCTGTTTTCTATTTTCCGTAGAGCAACAGAATATTGCCATGGACAAGATTTACCACATATGAAGTGTTTACATAATCTATTTATTTTAGTTAACAGTAGTGTGATTGTTTTAGTACTTGCTGAAGCTACTTTGGTCCTAAATATGGCATATATGACGAACCATTGAAACAGAAACAAAGACGGCATAATAACTTATAATTATTAGGAGGAGTTAATAGGCACTAAGTAGTGTATGGATAAATTTAAGATGAGCATGCAGAACATACGATGCGATAATTATAAAATGGTTCTAAATGCATGTCATATTTGCATCTTATTGCCTAATTTAAGAGGTTGTGTAATTCATTCAAAGCACCCTTGGGAGTTCAAAATTAGTTATCTACTTCTATTTTAGATTGCTAATCTTCTTTAAATCTCAATAATATGCAGAAAGTTGCAATTAGAAATATGGATATGCAATAGAAAAATATTTGTTGCTGAATTGGAGGTTTAACACACATTTTCATCTTAAACATGGTAAATTCATGACTCATAGTGATATACTATCTATTCTTCGTTCATATTTCGTCATCTAGTCCAAGTCTATGCCAATATAGATGCCATGAGAACAGATACACATCCTTAAAATGTCTGCAATTTCAAGTCATGCAGCTTTTGTAGTGTATGCAATTTAAAACATGCTTTTGAAGTTAATACTACACTACTTAAACTCCCTGTAGAACTGACCGTAGATTTTTTTTTGGTTTTTTACCTTCCTATAAAAAATATAATAAAAAAGAGCAGGTCGGTACACGAAACATCCACACACAGCAGGGTTCGGGTAAGGGCCATACACCATGGGGTTGTAATGTCAGCAGTGATATAGTCTACACGTTTTGCAACTCATGCAAATGAATCTCCACGTTCGAACCCATCTTTTTTCACTTATTTCACGACATTCCACCACATTTATGGAGTGTTCGTATGAAGAAAAAAAACTGGAAACATTTTATCTTCCAAATAACTTTTTTCACACCTTTTACTATTTTCCTCACATTTTGCAATGCAGTAAATATTTATGGCAGTTAATTAATAGTCATGTTCCAATACTCAACTTCCCATCTCCCTCCACATTTACTCCCCACTTACCCACTATACTTTTAACCACTTCCCCACCCTATTAATGACATGGTAATATTACCATTATAAATAGAAAGCAATGATCTGACGTAGCTTAACTGAAAAGGTGACAGAAGAAAAAACTGGACACAATTCGGTAGACTACACAAATCAGGGTGAACTGTCAGTGATTTCATAGGTAACGTTTCTTTTAAAATTTGTTCACTAACAACGTTTAGTATACATTTCGATATATTCATGCTTCTTTTCAGATATGTCGCCTTTAGAATTTAGAGTTATTTGTTTATAGTCATGACTTAATTGTTAGCTACATTAACAATCACATGTTTTTGATTGTAATCAAGTTGTAGTGATTGTTAGTTATATGTTGTACCTATTCATACTGGTTTTTATTCTTATTTTAGATATGGATGAAGAACGATAGCATGAAATTATTCCTACTTCGACTACTCAAATTGAACGAAGGGGACAACATAAAAGGGAACGTCGTCGCAGATTTTATTCGTATAATACTTCACAGTCAAAGCGTGATGTTATCAGAAAAATTCCAAGTGCGATACAAAAAGTTTTAAGAGATCGAAGGGCGGAAAGAAGAGAAAAAGAAAAAAAATTTAGAGAGCTTAAGCCTGCAATAGATTTTCATATTTCAAATTATAAGGTTACTTGAAATGCTTTAATTGACAGTATAGACGAAATTGAACTATATGATTGGGAAGCGTTAATAATTTTAGTAGATTTACTTGGACAACCGTTAGGTAGTATTTTAACTGACATTTATAATGAAGTTTTTCCAAGTGAACCTTTTTGGGTTTATACTATTAAATTTGAAGCTGAATGGGAAAACCGGTTGTACGACTACCTGTAAAAATTTGAATTAATTAAAGTTTGTTATTTTCTTTCAACATTACCTATCATTTTACGGCAATTTGTTTTACGACAATGTGATACTCTATCAACTGCTCAAATATGAAATCATTTGTCGAACGACTTCTCCTGTTTGAAGGTAAAGACAATCTCCTAATTGTATGAATTATGAAGTACAATCTAAGTAGCATGGACCATACCAGAGAAGTCATTGCCATGTAGCTGCGTAATTCTTTTGTCATATTACTGGTATAATGTAAGGTGAAGTAGAGTTAACAATCAAGTATATAGCTATATTAATGACAATAATGAGATCATTCCTGTTCCAATTATACATGTACAATTACAATTGTCAAAGCATATGGTTCAGCATTTACACGGAAGACAATGATAATAGGCGAAGCATATGGTGCAGCATTGACATGAAAGACAGTAGGCGAAGCATATGCTGCAGCATTCAGATTACTGAAAAGTTGGTTTATTAACAGAACAATGTTGATAAAAGAAGTCATAAAATACATGAGTTGTTTGGTGTCGTAAGTAATAGCCTAACAACCTCCGCAATCGTTTTACTACACTCACACACCAATCCGTAATTAGTTTAAACTCGAACCACGATTGTTTTTTGTTCTGTACAATTCAGTAATTCTTTTTCATTATATGTTAACGGTGTAGGTAATACTTTCAAAACAGACAAGTGTGTATTTAGCTCATGGAAAACTTTCGACTAACAATACAAAGATGAATGAATGACTTTCATTATGACAAGGAAATTAGAGTAAATTATCCAATAGCAATCAAAGTAGAAGTAACAACAACATGACAAATTATACACACTGATATCGTTAACCATGTTAGATATTCAGCTGCATTCTTGAAAGGGAAATTTGGATACAGACTGTGCTTATTTATCGCACGGATGCTAATCTGGAATGACCAGATGTCACGACCCGGATTTTCCCCCAACATCGGGATCGTGATGGCGCCTAATCGTGGTAGCTAGGCAAGCCACTATTTTCACACTATCCTGTTTTTAGCAATATTTCATAATCAATTTATCAACAAAACCATAACCTTAATTAAATAAGTGCGGAAGACTTTATCAAAATAGAGATAAGCAGTTCCAAGGTAAAACAATACTGAAATCCTCTACCCAAGACGTGGAGTCACCAACTCACGAACTACTACTGAATGCTACACATAAAGGTCTGAAAGAAAATAACATAATCTGTTTGTCTCGGAGCAAAGAGACTTCAGCTAATAACATAAATAAGAGGAAGAGACGCTGCGCCTGTGGACGCCTGCAAGCTACCTCGGTCTCGATATGCTCAACTCCCACGCAAGGCTCTACTACTGCTGCTCCTGATCAAAACCTGGACATGTGCAAAAAGGCACAGAAGTGCAGTATCAGCACAATCCGACCCCATGTGCTGGTAAGTGCCTGGCCTATCACGGCAAAGTAGTGACAAGCCTAGGACCAGACACCCACATACACCGGTGTAGTTCTATATATATGTACACCACAAGATAACGAAAAATAATCAAGTAACAACTCAACAAGGAACATCGCAGAGGAACTCAACAGTTAACAACAATTATTAAATCAACAAGGAAACCAAAGTATAATGGAAAACAAGTAATATCAAATCAAGGAATAGCAAATAGTTGCACGGCATCACCCTTCGTGCTTTTACTCTCATCCTCACCAAATAAGCAAATAAAGTGCACGGCATCACCCTTCGTGCTTTTACTCTCATCCTCACATCCATGGCACGGCATGATCCTTCGTGCATGGTTCAATAACAAGGCACGACATGATCCTTCATGCATAATCAATAACATGGCACGGCATTAACCTTCGTGCATAATCAATAACAAGGCACGGCAGTAACCTTCGTACATAATCAATAAATCAAGGCACGGCATCACCCTTAGTGCATTATCACTCTTCCTCACCCAAATAACAATCACAGTTAAGGGCAGAGAAAGAAAATAATAAATCATGAACCGTCCCGACAAGGGACACAATAATCATCACAACAAAGTCTCGGCAAGGGCAATCAATATCTCACTTCACAACAAGTCCCGGAAGGGAGAACAATAACAATTCCACAACCTGGCAAGGGTTCAACAATTTATCTTTAAAATGTCTCACAACAAGTATTAACAACGACTCACAGTCATGCAAGACGCTAGTGTATGGATGCTCGTCACCACAACCCATACACCGCACTCAATCACACAACACGTAGCACATAATCCTATTCCCTCAAGCTCGCATAGAACAAACACTTACCTCTAGCCTTGAAGTCCAAATTGTTCTTCAATTATAGCTTTTCCCCCGAATTTCCGCTTTCAACTAGCTCGAATCTAACCATAATTAATTACATTACATTAATAAATATTAATTAACTTGGTTTGAATGCTTAAAAATGGTTTTCTCAAAGTTTATCCCAAAATTTCCCAAAATGCCCCTGGCCCCACGTGGTCGAAACTCGGGGTTCGGACCAAAATCCGATTACCCATTCCCCCACGAGTTCAAATATATATGATTTATTTCAAAATCGGACCTCAATTCGAGGTCCAATTACCCAATTCATGAAAACCCTAGGTTCTACCCAAAAACATGAATTTCTACCATGAAAACCTTTGATTTCTATTGAAAAACATGTTTAATGTTGTTAGGAATTGAAAGAATTAAGTAAAAAGTGACTTACAATTGCTTTGGAGTGAAATTTCTCTTGAGAGTTCGTATGTGGTGTGTGGGTTTTTGAAAGAATGAAGAATGAACTGAAAAATTCGTTTAAGTATAAAATTGCACAGCCGCGGGTATCGCAATTAAGAACATTTGTTCGCAATTGCGAACACTACAGGTTTGGTACTGTCATCGTCGCATTTGTGACATTATGTTCGCATTTGCGAACAAGGCTGGGTCAAGAGGCCTTCGCATTTGCGAAGCCAGGCTAAACACTGAAGGCCTAGTATTTTCGAGGATAACTTCGCATTTGCGAACTAATGCTCAACCCTGCCAACTTTGCATTTGCGAACCAAGGCCAGTCTGGGACTTCTCGCAATTGCGATAAAATCTTCGCATTTGCGAAGATACCAGCTGGGTGAAAAACCAGCTGTGTTAAAATTCAAAATTTGAACCAATGGCCTATCAAATCTTTATCCGAGCCCCCGGGCTCCAAACCAAACATGTACACAACATCAAAAATACATTACAAACTCGCTCGTGCGATCACATCGCCAATATAACATCGTTTTCATCAAATCAAGCCTCAAGTTCATGATTTTCATTCTTTTGGTTTTCAAAACTTTCAAACTTGGAACTCAAGGTCCAAAACATATCAAACGACATCCAAATGTCACCAAACTTTGCAGAAAGCACATATATAATATTTAAGACTTGTACCGGGCGTCGGAACCAAATTACGAGCCCGATACCAAGGTCATTTAATTCATTTTCCTTTAATAATTATAGCAAAAACAATTTCACAGAAAAATCCATAACTTAGGCTCTAGGCCTCAGAATTTGACTCCGGACGCATGTCCGAGTCCCATATTTTCCTACGGACCTTCCGGGACGGTCCGATCTTGGGTCCGGGTCCGTTTACCAAAAATATTGGCCGAAGTCAAATATATAAATATTAATATCATTTTTCTTCAAATTTCTCATAGAATTCATATATTCTATCACAAAATCTTTCCGGCTACATGCCCGGATCGTGCACGTAAATTGAGGCAACATAGAATGAGGTTTTCAAGGCCTCGGAAGTGCGGAACAAGTGAGGAAAACAAGTGATGACCCTTTGGGTCGTCACATCCTCCACCTCTAAAACAACCATTCGTCCTCGAACAGACAAGAGAAGGAAGTACCTGAGTCGGGGAACAAATGTGGGTAGCGGCTCCGCATATCGGACTCGGACTCCCAGGTCGATGCCTCAGGAGGCTGACCTCTCCACTGAACACGAACAGAAGGATAACTCTTCGACCTCAACTGTCGAACCTGCCGGTCTAGAATGGCCACCAGCTCCTCCTCGTAGGATAGATCATTGTCCAATTGGACAGTACTGAAGTCTAACACATGTGTGGGATCGCCGTGGTATCTTTGATGCATAGATACATGAAAAACTGGATGCACGGCTAATAAGCTAGGCGGCAGAGCTAGTCTGTAAGCCACCCCTCCCATTCGGTCTAGAATCTCAAATGCACCAATATACCTTGGGTTGAGCTTGCCCTTCTTCCCGAACCTCATCACGCCCTTCATAGGCGACACTCGGAGCAATATTCGCTCACCAACCATGAAATCTACATCTCGAACCTTACGATCGGCATAAGTCTTCTATCTGGACTGAGCTGAATGCAATCTCTCCTGGATAGTCTTGACCTTATCCAAGGCCTCCTGAACTAAGTCTGTACCCAACAACCGAGTCTCTCCCGGCTCAAACCATCCGACTGGAGATCGACATCGCCTTCCATACAATGCCTCATACGGGGCCATTTGGATGCTGGACTAGTAGCTGTTATTGTAGGCGAACTCTGCTAATGGCAGAAACTGGTTCCACGAGCCTCCGAAATCGATAACACAGGCTCGAAGCATGTCCTCTGTAATCTGTATAGTCCTCTCGGACTGACCATCCATCTGAGGATGAAATGCTATACTCAGCTAAACCTGGGTACCTAACTCCTACTGGACCGCTCTCCAGAACCGCGAGGCAAACTGTGTACCCCGATCGGAGATAATAGATACCGGCACCCCATGAAGTCGAACAATCTCTCTGATGTAAATATCTGCCAACCTCTCCGATGAGTAGGATACAGATACTGTAATGAAGTGTGCTGACTTGGTCAGCCTATCAACAATAACACAAATAGCGTCAAATCTCCTTCGAGTCAAAGGAAGTCCAGTAATTAAGTCCATAGTGATCCGCTCCTATTTCCACTCGGGAATTTCGATTCTCTGGAATACACCACAAGGCCTCTGGTGCTCATATTTCACCCGCTGACAGTTTAGACACCGAACGACATACGCAATGCTATCTTTCTTCATCCTGCACCACCAATAGTGCTGCCGTAAGTCCTGGTACATCTTCGCGGTGCCCGGGTGAATAGAATACCGTGAACTGTGGGCCTCCGCTAAGATCAATTCTCGAATCCCTTCAATATTGGGCACACAAACTCGACCCTGCAATCTCAATACCCCGTTATCATTTAGATTTACCTTCGTGGTACCTCCCCGCTGTACAGAATCTCTGAAGTCACGCAAATGAGGATCATCAAATTTCCTCTCACGGATACGCTCTAATAGAAAAGAACGAGCGACCGTGCAGGCCAATACCCTGCTAGGCTCAGAAATGTCTAATCTCACGAACTAGTTGGCTAAGGCCTGGACATCTAGAGCAAATGGTCTCTGACTGACCAGAATGAATGCAAGGCTACCCATGCTGGCAAGCTTTCTACTCAATGCATCGACCACCACATTGGCCTTGCCTGGGTGATATAGGATAGTAACATCATAGTCTTTTAGCAACTCTAACCATCTCCGCTGTCGTAGATTCAACTCCTTTTGCTTGAACAAGTACTCTAGGATTTTGTGATCAGTGTACACCTCACATGTCACACCATATAGATAATGCCTCCAGATCTTTAAGGCATGAACCACTGCTGCTAACTCAAGATCATGAACTGGATAATTTTTCTCATGTATTTTTAACTGCCTCGAAGCATAAGCAATAACCTTACCATCCTGCATCAATACCGCTCCAAGCCCTGTACGAGATGCGTCACAGTAAACTGTATAAGGCCATGCACCCGTAGGTAGTATCAGCACTGGTGCAGTGGTCAAGGCTGTCTTGAGCTTCTGAAAGCTCGCCTTACACTCCTCTGACCACTAGAACTGGACACCCTTCTGGGTCAACCTGGTCATCGGGGCTGTAATAGAAGAAAACCCCTATACAAATCGACGGTAGTAACTTGCTAATCCCAAGAAACTCCGGATCTCAGTCACTGAAGCTGGTCGAGGCCAATTCTGGACTGCCTCAATCTTCTTTGGGTCCACCTGAATACCTTCCACTGATACAATATGACACAGAAATGCCACCGAACTCAACCAGAACTCACATTTCGAAAATTTGGCATATAGCCGATTATCCTTCAGAGTCTGAAGAACCACTCTGAGGTGTTGCTCGTGCTCTTCCTAGCTGCGGGAGTATACCAGGATGTCATCTATAAAGACTATCACGAACAGATCTAAGTAAGGCCTGAATACCCGATTCATCAACTCCATGAATTGTGATGACCTGGCCCATCATCATGTGAGTTATCACCACGTTATCCTCGTTATATGCTTTTTAATGTTTCCATATGCATGTTTGGCGAGTTTGAATCAATTCGGATTGAGTTTAGTTAGAAATGAGACAAAACGTCTCTTAGAAGAAGGAATAATTGGGAAAAGTCAATTGGACATTGACTTGAGAGTTAGAGAGCTCAAAATCATATTCTGATGATTCGATCAGCTCCGGGATGTCATTTAAGAGCTAGGAGAGCGATTGAAAGTGAATTTGGAGGCCCGGTGTAGTTTTAGGCTTGAATTGGCTAAAGTTGAATTTCGGCGAAATCCGATCGGTAGGTGAGATTTTGATCCATGAGTCAGAATGGAATTCCGACAGTTGCGGTAGCTCCGTTAGGTGATTTTGGATGTGCCTGCAAAATTTCAAGTCATTCGGAGGCCGTCTAGTCGGGTTTTTGATCGAATATCGATTGCGGAAGTTTGAATGAAAACTTAGGCTTGAATGTGCTTGGATTCGATGTTTTACGTGTTGGAGGGCATGTTTTTATGATCGGAACAAGTTTTTATCGTGTTATGGGGTATGTTGGTGGTTTTCGTTGGGGTCCCGGGGGCCTCGGGATGAATTCGGGGGTACAAACGGACCATTTTTAGCCTAAGAGAGCAGCTGAACTGCTGCAATATCTGCAGAAAAACATTGTTCTACGCGTTCGCGTAGGGGTCCACGCGTTCGCGAAGTGTATCAAAGAGTTGGAGATTTTTGTTCATTGCGTTCACGAGGAGAGGGACGCGAACGCGTAGGGTCAGGCCTGGGGAGCATCGCGATCGCGAAGGAGTGCATGTGTTCCCGTAGGTCTGAGCGGTTGGTCATCGCGAACGCGGCTGGAAGCCACGCGTTCGCGTAGAGTAAATTCGGAGGCTGCTAATTTTGTTCATCGCGAATGCGTGGGTAGTGTCGCGTTCGCGAAGGGTTAAATGACTGGGCAGGTCCTTAAATTGCAGAACATTTCATTTACGGGTTTCACTCCTAGAAACCCCCATTGTTGAGCTCTAAAGTGAGAAAGTGACGGGAATAGATGGGAGATCATCGGGATATTGTCGGAGGTAAGTTTTGTGGCTTAATTACACGCTTTTATCATGAAATCATTGATTATTTCTATGAAAATGGAAGATTAAAGGTGGGTTTTAGCCTTAGGCCTAAAATTGTAGAAGAACACCAATTTGAGTGGGCAAATGGAGTCCGAATTTGGTAAATTTTATATGCCTAGACTTGTATTGAGATGAGGGTTCCGAATATGTAACTTTTGTAATTTTTCGAGAAGCGCACCAAAAGTCATATTTTGACAACTTTGTGGGTTTTGATTCAATTTGGGTTATTTCGAATGGGTTGCGTGAATTTGCCATATATTGATGTATTATCATTGATTTTGAGCAGATTTGGCATTCGAGGAGATTAATTTGCGAGGCAAGCGCAAGGCGGACTGAGGCTTCTACCGGTTCGAGGTGAGTGGTGGTAGTAAATAATGTACTGAGGGTTTGAAGCCCCGTACTAGCACTTCACAGTGCTATGTTGAGATGAAACACGTGTCTTGTGACGGGCGTGGTGACATTGTGATTGGGGACATGGACTTGGTCCTTCCCGGCTAATAAGTATACTATGTATTATGACTGATAATAAGATTATAACTGTATAGTTGGACTGGTAGCCATGTTTGGGGCCTTATGCCGATCTGTAGAGCATTAGGGAACCTGTAGAGCTAGGTGACCCTTATATCGTGTTGGAAACTTACACTCAGCCGTAAAACTTGCTGAATAGCCTATTAAGAGCCAGTACTAGATGTGTACTGTGGGAGATAGATTACTTAGGGTGGAAATTCCCTGATTTGGCTAAGTGGGCCTGAAAGGCCAATCCTATACTAATTGGGACAGGGTCGAGGACCCGTTTTGAGGTATTATACATATATATATATATATAAATATTGGATCGGGCTGCACGCCGCAGCAGTATATATATATTGGAACGGGCTGCATGCCGCAGCAGTATATATATTGGATCGGGCTACACGCCGCAGCAGTATATATATTGGATCGGGTTGCACGCCGCGGCAGTATATATGTTGGATCGGGATGCACGCCGTAGTATTATTGCGCTTGGGCTGTACGAGCCCCCCGGAGTCTGTACACACCCCCAGTGAGCGTCGTCGATGTTAAATAGATCGGGATGCATGCCGCAGCAGTATATATATATTGGATCGGGCTGCACGCCGCATCAGTATATATATTAGATCGGGCTGCGCGCCGCAGCGGTATTTGTATACACACTTAAATACTTATACATTATAGACATAGGTGCAGCATTATACTTATTTATATCCTTATACATACTTAAATACTTATACATTATAGACATATGTATATATCTTCATACATTGAGATGGTTGTACACCGTAGTGGTACGAGTGAGGATTTGGTCAGTGTGGGACCTTGTTGAGATAGATGTGGACCGGAGATTTGAGTACTCACTATAGTTATGACTTGCCGGTAGGGGTTGCCTTAGAACTGTTTAGTGACAGTACATGGGTTCTTACTTTTATTTATTGTTTATTATTATTACTCACTGAGTTGAAATATACTCACCCCACTCCCATGTACTTTTTGTGCAAATTCACAAGTGCTCGAGGGCAATAGAGTTGTATCTGCTGATCCTTATCTACTTTTGCGGAGACTACGAGGTAGCTGCCGGTGTCCGCAGAACCTGTTTTCTCCTTCTTTATCATTTTGTTGCTTTAAACTTGCTTAGACTTGATTGTTTTTAGGATGTTTATTCTGTATAGGCTCAGACTCATGACACCACGATATGGTTGGGACCGTATTTTGTATGTTTTTACCATCACGTTGCCGTTTTGATATGATCACTTGCTGTTTAAGTCTAACTTGATTAATTGGAATTAATAATTGGCCGGGTTAAGAGATGATATGGTCGGGCTTGCCTAGCATTGTGTTGGGCGCCATCACAACCGGGGTTTGGGTCGTGACAAGTTGGTATCAGAGCCTAGGTTAACAGGTCTCGCGAGTCATGAGCCGGTTGGTAGAGTCTCAGGACATCATTTACAAGTATTACCCACCACGAACCGACGAAAACTCATGCCCGCGACACCTTATCTCCTCGAACCGGCATCCACGCATGTCAAAACTAGTCAAAATCAGTACAAATATATCAAAATAGGCTAATGGAACATCACCCAATCGAAAGAACTCGAAAAATATCAGAAATCATGAAATTGGCAAAACCCGATTTCTCTGTCACGACCCCAAATCCGGTCGTGATGGCGCCCAACACATTGCTAAGCCAGCCTGACCAATCAATATCAACCACGGAGCTAGAAGCTCACTTTAACCCATTTAGGCATATTAATTCACAAAATAACAGTGATACATATACTGAAAACGGGGAACCAAGTCCCATAATACATCAACTCCCATAGACCAAGGGTCAAGAGTCATGAGCCTCTACCGAACATGAGTGTATAAAGGTTTACAAGATACCAAGTGCGGAAAGAAATGTCAATACAAAATCAAAAGACAGTAGGAAGGAATATCGGGTCCTGCGGACTCTGCAGCTACCTCGTATATCCCACAGATGTCGCCTCGCACAGCTACTGGATCACTGCTGAGAGGTACCTGGATCCGCACACAAGGTGCAGGGAGTAAAATGAGTACTGCCAGACTCAGTGGCAATAAACAAGGGTAAGACAGCGCAGATAAGAAATCCGCAATAAAGCACTATGTAAAGCTATAATCAGCTACCCTGTCATAGAATCAATATTCACTGTACCTGTACCAACAAATACCAATAAATAGCATAACAACTAGCAGATGTAGCTAAATGCAATGCAATGCATGATATGACCGTTACGGCGCGTAGCCCGACTCCAATTTTGGGTACCCGTGCTCGCTGTGGGGGTTCGGACTCCGGAGGGGCTCCTACAGCCCAAGCACATCTCATAGAGATATTCCTGCGGCGTGCAGTCCGATCCAACATATATCCTGCTGCGGCGCGCAGCCCGATCCACTACTAGTCAGCTAATATGCAGATACAGCCTCGCAGGCTCAAAAATAGTATTTGAAAACTCTTTTATCATTTTTCAGTTGGAAAACAGTAATGTCAAGTTCCAGAGATTGGAATTGGCATAATAACAAAAATAGCTGCGGACTAGTAGTAAACTAGCATGTCTATATGATAAGACAATGATAACGATCCTCGCGGGATCCAATAAGTGGCTCACGGCCCACATGTATACTCAACCGCCCAAGAAGGGGGTTCGACGGCTCAAGAGTGGCCATTATCACAATATATATATATGCAACCATCCGAGAAGGAGGTTCGACGGCTCTAGAATAGCCAATAATACAGTATCAACAGGTCGGACTAATATGTAGTCTCCAGTTCATGATCGACCCCGCACTCTCAAGAGTGTGCGTGTCTCGCCGCTATACAGCGTCACAAAGTGGTATACCGGGGTTTCGAACCCGCTGGTCATCACCCACATCTATTACTCACCTCGATACGGCGCGACGACTACTCCGCAATGCCCTTGCCACGAGAATCAAGCTCCGCACGCGTAGAATCTGATCCAATACAGTAGAAATACAACAAATTAGGCCAATGGGACTACACCCAATCAATACAACTCAATTTACATCAAAATTCCCAAAGTTGTCAAAACCCGACTTTCGGTACGCTTATCGAAAAATCACGAAAGTCACATATTCGGAACCCTCATCTCAATACGAGTCTAAGCATGTCAATTTTACCAAATTCGGACTCCATTTGCCCATTCAAAACCTTGATTTTCTAAAGTTCAAGCCTAGGGCTAAATCCTCCATAAATCACCCCAAATTCCTCCATTTTCATGATATAATTGCATAATATTACCAATACTAATCATAGTTTAAGTCCATAGATGATTACCCTGATGATTTCCCTTGAATTTCTCTTCAAAATCGCCCAAATCGCCTCTAAAGCCGAGACCCAAAATGTGTGAAATGTTCTGAAATTTTTCTAACTTCGGATACACTTACTTACAGCGATTTTCGCTTCTGCGGAATATTTTCCGCTCCTATGCACCCGTATCCGCGACCAAAGGGTCGCTTCAGCGGTTCCAGGCCTAGCCGGCCATTTCCGCTTCTGCGAGCGAAGGGCCGCTTAAGCGGGCCCGCTTCTGCGAAGAAGCTTCCGCTTCTGCGGACACATCCGCCTCTGCGCATCATTGACCGCTTCTGCGGTCTCGCCCAAACGGTAAAATGTCCGCTTCTGCGGACCATGCCCAATTTCTCCCCGTCCGCTTCTGCGATCACTGGCTCGCACCAGCGACCCCGCTTCAGCGGAAAGGCTTCCGCTTCTGCGTAACCACCCGCTCCTGCGCATCTCGTCCGCTTCTGCGGACACGCTCCTGCGTCCAAAATTCCGCAGGAGCGGAAACAACAGAAACAGGAGGCCAACCTGCAATTTTTCCACAATTTTCTCCCGTTTAACCATCCGAAAACACCCCGAGGCCCCCGGGACCTCATCCAAACATACCAACACATCTTAATACCTCATTTGAACTTGCTCCAATCCTCAAAACACGTCTAACAACATCAAAACCCATAATTCGCATCGAATTCAAGCCTAAATTCCTTAAAACATTCCAAATTACACATTCAATCAAAAACCCGACCAAACGACGTCCGAATGACCTGAAATTTTGCAGGCACATCCAAAATCACCTAACGGAGCTACTGCAACTGTTCGAATTCCATTCCGACCCCGGATCAAAATCTCACCTACCGTTCAGATTTCGCCAAAATTCAACCTTAGCCAATTCAAGCCTATTTCTACACCAGACCTCCAAATTCAATTCTAATCGCTCTCCTAGGTCACAAATCACCTTCCGGAACTAACCGAATCATCAGAATCCGATTCCAAGCCCTCTAACCAAATAGTCAACTCCGGGTTGACTTTTCCTTATTCAAGATTCCTTCACAAGGGCTATATGCCTCATTTTCAATCCAATTCACTCCTAACTCACCCGATAGACTTTAACACTGATATAAAATCATAAAACATGTATTTACAACATATCGGGGTGGTAATTCTCGTGACGACGGGCCGGGTCGTCACATTCTCCCCCTCTTAAGCAAACGTTTGTCCTCGAGCGGGTCAAGAAACATACCTGAAGTCTCAAACAAGTGAGGATATCTGATCCGCATCTCCCGCTCGATCTCCCAAGTGGCCTCCTCCACGGGTCGATCTCTCCACTGAACCTTAACTGATGCAATCTCCTTAGACCTCAATTTTCTCACCTGCCGTCCCAAAATGGCAATAGGCTCCACATCATAGGATAGATCACCATCAAGCTGAATGGTGCTGAAATCTAATACATGAGACGGATCTCCGATGTACTTCCGGAGCATAGACACATGGAATACTGGATGAACGCTGGATAAGCTGGGCGGTAAGGCCAACTCATATGCCACCTCTCCAACTCTCCTAAGTATCTCAAAAGGACCAATGTACCTGGGACTCAACTTTCCTTTCTTCCCAAACCTCATGACACCCTTCATAGGTGAAATCTTCAACAATACTCTGTCACCGACCATGAAAGACAACTCTCGAACTCTACGGTCCGCATAACTCTTCTGACGAGACTGTGCTGTACGAAGCCTCTCCTGGATCAACTTTGCTCTATCCAGAGCATCCTGGACTAACTCGGTCCCTATCAACCTATCCTCACCAGGCTCAAACCATCCCACGGGGGATCTACACCGCCTGCCATACAATGCCTCATACGGGGCCATCTGAATACTCGACTGATAACTGTTGTTGTAGGCAAACTCAGCAAGTGGTAGGAACTCGTCCCACGAACCACCAAAATCAATCACACAAGCTCGCAACATATCCTCCAAGATCTGAATAGTGCGCTCAGACTGTCCGTCAGTCTGGGGGTGAAATGCCGTACTCAACTCAACCCGTGTACCCATCTCTCGCTGAAATGCTCTCCAAAACTGAGAAGTGAACTGAGTACCCCTGTCGGATATGATAGACACTGGGACTCCATGCAACCGAACAATCTCTCGAATAAAGATCGCTGCCAACCGCTCCGATGAGTAGGTAGTACTAACTGGAATGAAGTGAGCTGACTTGGTCAGTCTATCCACAATCACCCATACGGAATCAAACTTCCTCGCCGTCCGAGGGAGTCCAGTAACAAAGTCCATAGTGACTCTCTCCCATTTCCACTCGGGAATAACAATGCGTTGAAATACACCACCGGGCCTCTGGTGCTCGTACTTAACCTGCTGACAGTTGAGGCACCGTGCTACATGTCTGACAATGTCCATTTTCATCTTTCTCCACCAATAGTCTTGTTTCAAATCTTGATACATCTTCGCGGCTCCTGGATGGATAGAATACCGCGAGCTATGGGCCTCCTCCAGAATCAACTCACGAAGGCCATCAACATTGGGCACGCATATCCGGCTCTGCATCCTCAATACGCCGTCACTATCAATGGTGACATCTCTAGCATCATCATGCTGAACTCTGTCCCTCAGGACAGCCAAATGTGGATCATCATGCTGGCGCTCACGAATACGATCATATAGAGATGACCGAGATACAACACAAGCCAATACCCTGCTGGGCTCCGAAATATCTAACCTCACTAGCCGATTGGCTAGCACTTGAACATCATAAGCAAATGGCCTCTCCTCAGCTGGAATATATGCCAAGCTCCCCATACTGACCGCCTTCCGGCTCAAAGCATCGGCCACCACATTGGCCTTCCCCGGATGATATAATATAGTAATGTCATAATCCTTCAGCAACTCTAGCCATCTCCGTTGTCTCAAATTAAGGTCTTTCTGTTTGAACAAGTGCCGGAGACTACGATGGTCGGTATACACCTCACAAGACACACCGTACAAATAGTGCCTCCAAATCTTCAAGGCATGAACAATGGCGGCTAGCTCCAAGTCATGAACAGGATAGTTCTTCTCATGCGGCTTCAACTGCCGAGAAGCATAAGCAATCACCTTACCTTCCTGCATCAACACACAACCTATCCCCACTCTCGAGGCATCACAATAAACAGTATATGAACCTGAAGCTGATGGCAATACTAGCACTGGAGTTGTGGTCAAAGCTATCTTGATCTTCTGAAAGCTCTCCTCGCACTCATCCAACCACACGAATGGTGCACCCTTCTGGGTCAATTTAGTCAATGAAGAAGCAATGAATGAAAATCCCTGAACAAACCGGCGATAATATCCCGCCAAGCCAAGATAGCTCCTAATCTCTGTAGATGAGGACGGTCTAGGCCAACTCTGCACCGCCTCTATCTTCTTCGGATCAACCTGAATACCATCACGAGACACCACATGTCCCGGAAATGCTACGGACTCGAGCCAAAACTCGCACTTGGAGAATTTAGCATATAGCTTCTCCTCCCTCAATCTCTGCAACACAATACTCAAATGTTGAGCATGCTCCTCCTGACTACGGGAGTAGACTAGAATGTCATCAATGAACACAATCACAAATAAATCCAAATAAGGCATGAACACACTGTTCATCAGATGCATAAATGCTGCTGGGGCGTTGGTCAGCCCAAACGACATCACAAGAAACTCATAATGACCATATCGGGTCCTGAATGCAGTCTTCATAATATCCGAGTCCCTGATCTTCAGCTGATGATAGCCTGAACGAAGATCGATCTTAGAAAACACCCTCGCACCCTGTAACCGATCAAACAAATCATCTATGCGCGGTAGAGGGTACTTGTTCTTCACTGTCACTTTGTTCAATTGCCTATAATCAATACACATTCGCATGGAACCATCTTTCTTTTTAACAAATAATACTGGTGTACCCCACGGGGACACACTAGGGCGGATGAAACCCTTATCTAGAAGCTCCTGAAGCTTCTCTTTCAGTTCTTTCAACTCAGCTGGTGCCATCCGATAAGGAGGAATGGATATGGGCTGAGTGCCGGCACCAAGTCAATGCCAAAATCAATATCCCTGTCCGGCGGCATGCCCGGCAGGTCTGAGGGGAATACATCTGGGAAGCCCCTTACAACAGGTACAGAATCAATGCTAGGAGACTCAGCTCCACATCTCTCACAAAAGCTAAGTACGATAAACACCCTTTTTCAACCATCTTCTGAGCTTTTAGGAACGAAATAACACGGCTAGGGACGAAATTGGTCGAACCCCGCCACTCGATCTGAGAAATACCAGGAATGGCCAACGTAACTGTCTTAGCATGACAGTCCAATATAGCATGGTACGGAGACAACCAGTCCATACCCAATATAACATCAAAGTCCACCATCCCCAACAATAACAAATGTGCCTGGGTCTCCAGACCCCCAATAGATATAACACAGGATCTATAGACATGATCCACGACAATCGTATCACCCACGGGGGTGGATACATGAACAAGTAAATCAAGACTACCACGAGTCGCACCCAAATGACGTGCAAAATAAGAGGACACGTAAGAATATGTGGACCCTGGATCAAATAGAACAGAGGCATCTGCGTGACGGACGGAAATGATACCTGTAATCACGCGCGTCGGAGGCAAACTGCATCACGCCTATCGGGAAGTGCATAGAATCGCGCATGGCCTCCGCCGGATCTCTCCTCGCCCCTGGGCGACCACGAGAAGGCCGACCTCCACCTCTGCTGGGCGAGATGGTCGTCGAAGAGGAGGGCGATCCCTCGCCGAGTCCTGCCCTACGTAGTCGAGGGCGATGTCTCCTCGTGTGGCCAAACTCGCCACACTCGTAACATGCACCTAGTGCTTGGAGAAGTAGGTGCTTGCACTGCGGGGCGGGAGGGCGCTAAGTGATGATTGACCTGCTCGAAACCCCTGTCGACCACGACCGTAAGAACCTCCGCTCTGCTCTGGGCGGCTCGAATGAGAAGGTCTAGATGAGCGACCTCTGCTCTGCTGGGAATGCCCTCTAGATGGAGCACCGCTGAAGCTGCCAGAACCGCGAGGCCTCTTGGCCTCCCGCTCCTCTCTCTCTCGGCGACGATCCGCCTCGATGGAGCGTGCCATATCGGCAACCTGCTCAAACGATGATGATAGAACTCGCTGGCTGGTCATAAGAATACGGATAGAGTAGTTGAGGCCATCGATGAACCTCACGATCCTCTCCCTGTCGGTGGGGATCATCCGTGTGGCATGCCTAGCCAGGCGGGTGAAACTGATGTCATACTGGGTCACGGACATGTCGCCCTGAATCAACCACTCGAGCGGGCGACGTAGCTCTCCTCGCGACGAGACCGAGGTACATATTTCTCTAGAAAGAGAGTGAGAAGCTGCTGCCATGTGAGAGGTGCTTCTCTTGGAGGCCTACGCCTCTCGAACTCCTCCCGCCGATCAAATGCGGGACCATGAGCGGAAATGTAGTAAATGAAACTCCGCCGGACTCGAGAATACCGGCCGTACGCAGCATCTTCTGACACTTATCCAAGAAACCACGGGCATCCTCGCCCTCGACGCCCCTGAAATGGGGTGGCGGAAGTCTGCCAAATCTCTCGAGGCGACGGCTGCTCGTCCTCGGGCATAACTCTGAACCATATGCTTGCGGAGGCCGGGCGCGGTGCGGTCGGAGGAATAACCGGGTGCAACTCACCGAGCGGGGACCGCCTGCGGCGTGCGAGAGTCCACGAACAACCGGGTCGGTGTGCGAGCTGCGAGGGTGCTGCGACCACCCACGGCGAGATGTCGCTACGGTGGCGGTAGCTGAAACTACCTGAGCCAAGCGGGAACACAGCGATAATATACGAGCAAGAGTCTCGCGAAGACCGGGGAATAGCAATAGATATAGTGCGGCCACTGAGCGGGACTGCCGGAGCATCGACCAGCGGGGGCTGCTCCGAGCGGTACGACGGGCGGGTCGGTGGCCGCTGCCTCGGCCGCCCTACCTCTGCCTCTAGCACGGCCGCGCCCGCGGCCTCTAACGGGTGGCAATGGAGGTCGTCCACCTCGTCTCGATGCTCGCGTTCTCGCCATCTGCGAGAGAATAGAATATAGAAGTTCTGTTCTCGGAACAACAAGATCGCACGACGGAGTTCAAGAAAAGTGAAGTTTTCCTAAAGGTTCGCAGCCTCCCGAGGATAAGTACAGGCGTCCCCGTACCGATCCACAAGACTCTACTAACCGGCTCAAGACTCGCGAGACCTGTTAACCTAGGCTCTGATACCAACTTGTCACGACCCCAAATCCGGTCGTGATGGCGCCCAGCACATTGCTAAGCCAGCCCGACCAATCAATATCAACCACGGAGCTAGAAGCTCTCTTTAGCCCATTTAAGCATATTAATTCACGAAATAACAGTGATACATATACGAAAACGGGGAACCAAGTCCCATAATACATCAACTCCCATAGACCGAAGGGTCAAGAGTCATGAGCCTCTGCTGAACATGAGTGTATAAAGGTTTACAAGATACCAAGTGCGGAAAGAAATGTCAATACAAAATCAAAAGACGGTGGGAAGGAATATCGGGTCCTGCGGACTGCGGCTACCTCGTATATCCCACGAATGTCGCCTCGCACGGCTCTTCGGATCCACTGCTGAGAGGTACACGGATCTGCGCACAAGGTGCGGGGAGTAAAATAAGTACTGCCGGACTCGGTGGTAATAAACAAGGGTAAGACGGCGCGGATAAGAAATCCGCGATAAAGCACTATGTAAAGCTATAATCGGCTACTCTGTCACAGAATTAATCTTCGTTGTACCTGTACCAACAAATACCAATAAATAGCATAACGACTAGCGAGATGTAGCTAAATGCAATGCAATGCATGATATGACCGCTACGGCGCGTGGCCCGGGCTCCAATTTTGGGTACCGGTGCTCAACTGTGGGGGTTCGGACTCGGAGGGGCTCCTACGGCCCAAGCACGTCTCATAGAGATATTCTGCGGCGTGCGGTCCGATCCAACATATATCCTGCTGCGGCGCGCGGCCCGATCCACTACTAGTCAGCTAATATGCAGATACAGCCTCGGAGGCTCAAAAATAGTTTTTGAAAACTCTTTTATCATTTTTCAGTTGGAAAACAGTAATGTCAAGTTCCAGAGATTGGAATTGGCATAATAACAAAAATGGCTGCGGACTAGTAGTAAACTAGCATGTCTATATGATAAGACAATGATAACGATCCTCGCGGGATCCAATAACTGGCTCACGGCCCACATGTATAATCAACCGCCCAAGAAGGGGGTTCCTCGGCTCAAGAGTGGCCATCATTACAGTATATATATATGCAACCATCCGAGAAGGAGGTTCGACGGCTCTAGAATAGCCAATAATACGGTATCAACAGGTTGGACTAATATGTAGTCTCCAGTTCATGATCGACCCCGCACTCTCGAGAGTGTGCGTGTCTCGCCGCTATACAGCGTCACAAAGTGGTATACCGGGGTTTCGAACCCGCTGGTCATCACCCACATCTATTACTCACCTCAATACAGCGCGACGACTATTCCGCAATGCCCTTGCCACGAGAATCAAGCTCCACACGTGTAGAATCTGATCAAATACAGTAGAAACACAACAAATTAGGCCAATGGGACGACACCCGATCAATATAACTCAATTTACATCAAAATTCCCAAAGTTGTCAAAACCCGACTTTCGGTACGCTTGTCGAAAAATCACGAAAGTCACATATTCGGAACCCTCATCTCAATACGAGTCTAAGCATATCAATTTTACCAAATTCGGACTCCGTTTGCCCATTCAAAACCTTGATTTTCTAAAGTTCAAGCCTAGGGCTAAATCCTCCATAAATTACCCCAAATTCCTCCATTTTCATGATATAATTGCATAATATTACCAATACTAATCATAGTTTAAGTCCATAGATGATTACATGATGATTTCCCTTGAATTTCTCTTCAAAATCGCCCAAATCGCCTCTAAAGCCGAGACCCAAAATGTGTGAAATGTTCTGAAATTTTTCTAACTTCTGATACACTTACTTACAGCGATTTTCGCTTCTGCGGAACATTTTCCGCTTCTACGCGCCCGTATCCGCGACCAAAGGGTCGCTTCAGCGGTTCCAGGCCTAGCCGGCCATTTCCGCTTCTGCGAACAAAGGGCCGCTTAAGCGGACCCGCTTCTGCGAAGAAGCTTCCGCTTCTGCGGACACATCCGCCTCTGCGCATCATTGACCGCTTCTGCGGTCTCGCCCAAACGGTAAAATGTCCGCTTCTGCGGACCATGCCCAATTTCTCCCCGTCCGCTTCTGCGATCACTGGCTCGCACCAGCGACCCCGCTTCAGCGGAAAGGCTTCCGCTTCTGCGTAACCACCCGCTCCTGCGCATCTCGTCCGCTTCTGCGGACACGCTCCTGCGTCCAAAATTCCGCAGGAGCGGAAACAACAGAAGCAGGATCCCAACCTGCAATTTTCCACAATTTTATCCCGTTTAACCATCCGAAAACACCCCGAGGCCCCGGGACCTCATCCAAACATACCAACACATCTTAATACCTCATTCGAACTTGCTCCAATCCTCAAAACACGTCTAACAACATCAAAACCCATAATTCGCATCGAATTCAAGCCTAAATTCCTTAAAACATTCCAAATTACACATTCAATCAAAAACCCGACCAAACGACGTCCGAATGACCTGAAATTTTGCAAGCACATCCAAAATCACCTAACGAAGCTACTGCAACTGTCGGAATTCCATTCCGACTCCCGG
>JASVEL010003611.1:0-70926 GCA_032618575.1 Nicotiana noctiflora
TGACGTGTATAGCGGCGAGACAGCACGCTCTTGAGAGTGCGGGGTCGATCGTGAAACCGGGGACTATATATTAGTCCGACCTCTTGATACTGTATTGGCTATTCCAGAGCCGTCGAACCTCCTTCTCGGATGGTTGCATATATATATATATATATTGTGATAATGGCCACTCTTGAGTCGGGAACCCCCTTCTTGGGCGGTTGAGTATACATGTGGGCCGTGAGCCGGTTATTGGATCCCGCGAGGATCGTTATCATTGTCTTATCACATAGACATGCTAGTTTTACTACTAGTCCGCAGCTATTTTTGTTATTATGCTAATTCCAATCTCCGGAACTTGATATTACTGTTTTCTAACTGAAAAATGATAAAAGAGTTTTCAAAAACTACTTTTGAGCCTGCGAGTATCAGTATCTGCATATTAGTCGACTAGTAGTGGATCGGTGCCTTACGCAGCGAGAGATATATGTTGGATCGGACCGCACGCCGCTGGTGATATCTCTATGAGATGTGCTTGGGCTGTAGGAGCCTCTCCAGTCTGAACCCCACAGTGAGCACGGGTACCCAAAATTGGAGTCGAGCTACACGCCGTAGCGGTCATATCATGCATTGCATTGCATTTAGCTACATTCTGCTAGTTGTTATGCTATTTATTGGTATTTGTTAGAACAGGTACAATGAAGATTGAATCTATGACGAGGGTAGCTGATTATAGCTTTACATAGTGTTTTATTGCGGATTTCTTATCCTGTGTTGTCTTACCCTTGTTTATTACCACTTGAGTCTGGCAGTACTCATTTTACTCACTGCACTTGTGTGCCAGATCCGAGTACCTACTCGACGATGATCCGATGAGCGTGCGAGGCGACGTTTGTGGATATCCGAGGTAGCTGCAGAGTCCGCAGAGACCAGATATTCCTTTCTACTGTCTTTTGATTCTGTATTGACATTTCTTTCCGCACTTGGTATTTTGTAAACCTTTATACATTCATGTTCAGTAGAGGCTCATGACTCTTGACCCTTCGGTCTATGGGAGTTAGTATATTTTGGGACTTGGTTTTTCCGTTGTTGTACTATTGTTTCATATTTCGAGATGCTTAAATGGGTTAAAGAGAGCTTCTAGCTCCGTTGTTTATATTGATTGGTCAGGCTGGCTTAGCAATGTGCTGGGCGCCATCACGACCAGATTTGGGGTCGTGACACCTATATCCCAATATTCTGGTTTTATGAGATTAAAAAAAACATAAATGTTAAATAGTTATTATATAGAAAGTAAAAGGATGATTTATATGAATCTTTAAATTTTGTCATACTTACCTTCATTATGCATCCAGCTTTGTACTTCATCATCTAAAAATAATAATAATTATTTATTAGAATTTAAAATTTAATATATGTGAAAGTGTTAATACATTTACACATTATGGCACCTTCATAAGTTTATATGTAAATACCTTGAAAAACATCATCATCTTCATTCACATCATGAAATTCAACATTGGATTGCATTTGACCTTGAAGAAAAAATTATAAATTAGTAAAGTTGTATGTATGATTATAAGTTGTGGTAGATTCAATGCCATACCTGGTATATCAGCATTAATGTTGTCATCTACAAATTGGATATGAAATATTAATTAGTAGTCACTTGTAAATTTAATATTGAAGAAAAATTATTTTGCAAGTCTAAATGTGAGATTGTAGAAGTGCATAATTCTTGATGGAAATTGCTAAAGCACAACTCAACCAAAAAAGAATTATATAAGTATAATTGTAAAATATAAAATATGTTGTAGTTGAAAATTAAAGAGAAGGAAATAAATGGAATAAAATTTAAAATTTAATTTAATAAATAATTATATTCGTCAACTTTTGCATATAACTTATATGATTATAAATTTAAAAATTCATTATTTATGTAATTATGTACATAATGAAGAAAAATATTAAGTTTGTCAAATGTAAAAATTAATTAAAGTAAATTAAACATGAATATTCACCTTCAAATAATGGTATCTCATTTAAATCATGTAGAAGATGCTCTTTCTGCAAATTTGAACTGGACGAACCATATAGCAAACTATGTTGTTGCATTGATCTTGGATATTGTGGCTGAGAATAAGATGATGAAACTTGTCCAAGACTATTTATGGGTGTATTATTAAATTGAGGGAAATGGAGACGATGTGTCATATCGGTAAGTGGTTGTTTCATTTTTTCTTTTTCAGAAACATTCCCTGTCAGAGTTGTATCAGCGAAATAAGTAAACAGTTAAATAAGAACTAAAAACGAACTTTTAAAACTGCACAGACATAACAAACTTATTAAACAAAATTTTCAATAATAAATTATATTCACCAATCTATTACGCATATGAGGAAAAATGTAAAAAAATTACAAATATTGTATTTTAGTTATTTGAAAGAATAGCTACTCCTTTTACTGAGTTCCTAAATTTTTCATTAACCATATAATAAAATTTAGAAAACTATTTACCGTGCATCAATGGTTGGTCATTTAAATCCGGTAAGAGATGATTCTGTTGTAATTTTGAAGGTGAAAAATCAGATTGATTGTTGTGCTGAATGTGGATTATGTGCCTCAAACTGAGATGATGAAAGTTCTTCAGAGATGTGTATGGATGCACTACATATTTGAGGAGAATTCACAAAATTTGTTATCTCCGTTAATGATTGTTCGGCTCTTCCTCTTTCCATAGCACTCCGTGTGATAGTAGTTGAATGAACAAAGTATGTAACAATAAATAGCTTAATTGTACATTTATGCAATGAAATATGAAATAATGCATATTAAGACATAATAGATATACAAAATAATAGAAATTACAAAGATAATTTGGATAAATATAATATATACGACACATATATTTAAAAGTTATACTAAAAATCCAGCATGTAATGCATATATGAAAGTGAAGAAATAATACAACAAAAATTATTTAGTAACACGCCAAATTTACATCCAAATTTTGAAAGAACTGGAATATTAGTCATGCTATAAATAATAAGTGATAAATTTCATACCGTTCAACGCTAATTTAGCCTTTTTCTACTTTGGTATGCATACAGTATTTTTTCGTCCAAGATTTTCCTTTTCTTCCATGTCAAACTGCCGTTAAAACTGAAATTGTTGCGAGATCTTGAAGAGTATTATGCAAAACTGAAGTTGAATTTTGTATAACGTGTTTGCAACCAGTGACTATTGATTACAATAATTTTAGAACTATAATTAATATAAACAAATGTAAAAACATGAAACCAAGAGTACAACATAGATATCGGAAAAATTAATGTCCTTGAAGCACGGACAAAAGGAAAAATTTAGATGAGAAATTGAAATAGGTGTTAGAAGTTAAACAGTCTACAAACAAAACCAAAAATACAGAGCTGTTGACAAAAAAATGGCATATGTTATGCACCTCTATTATCTTTCTATTATATTTAACTATCATTCACGGCAGTAGTGATATTAAGGTTAGATGTCGAAGAATTTGAGTTAACTGATATATATATATATATATATGATATATATATATATATATATCAAATTCGAAGATTTGCATCTAATATATCAAATTCTTAAAACCCTTTATATGATGTCGAAGATTTGCATCTAATATCTATAATTGAGGGGTATTCCTATGCCTTTAGTTTTGATAGTTCTATGGTGGTTCTTTCTGTAACAATCCGGCCCGTCGTTACGTGAATTACCACCCCGTTATGTTGCATTAACATATCTTTGCTTCTATATCAGTGTTAGAACATATCGGGTGAGTTAGGAGTGAATTGAATTGAAAATGAAGCAAAAAGCATGTTAGAAGGAAGTTTGAATATGGAAATTCAACCTAGAGTTGACTATCGAGTTAGAGTGCTAGGAATCAGATTCTGATGATTCGACTAGTTTCGAGGGATCATTATGACTTAGGAGAGCAATCGGAATTGAATTTGGAGGCTCGGTGTAGAAATAGGCTTGAATTGGCTAAGGTTGAACTTTGGCGAAATCCGAACAGTAGGTGAGATTTTGATCTGGGAGTCGGAATGGAATTCCGACAGTTGCAGTAGCTCCGTTAGGGGATTTTGGATATGCCTGAAAATTTTCATGTCATTCGGACGTCGTCTGGTCGGGTTTTTGATTGAATGAGCAATTCGGAAATTTTGAAGAAAACTTAGGCTTGAATCCGTGTGTAATTGGTGATTTTGATGTTTAGGATGGTGTTTTTATGATTGGAACAAGTTCGTATCGTGTTTTGGAGTATGTTGGTGGTTTTCGTTGGGGTCCCGGGGGCCTCGGGGTGAATCCGGACCATCATCCGGGCATTTTGTACTTGGCAAAGTCTGCTGTAAATTGCAGATCTCGGTGCAGAAGGCTAAGCCTTCGCGTTCGCGAGGGCAAGGCCCGCGTTCGCGAGGGCAAGGCCCGCGTTCGCGAAGGCTGGGGCACCTTGGTCATCGCGTTCGCGAGGAAGAGAGCCGCATTCGCGTAGAAGGAATCGGGGAAGCATCGCGTTCGCGATGGTGTTGGTCGCGATCGCGTAAGAGGAAATAGTGAAGAATCGCGTTCGCGTGGATGGTGGCCGCGTTCGCATAGAGGATCTCCGGATGGCTGAAGTAATGTGCATCGCGAACGCGTGGGGCATGTCACGTTCGTGAAGAGAAAATGGATCAGTGCATCGCGGACGCGTGATAGCTCATGCGAACGCAAAGAGCAAAATTGTCTGGCAGTGAAATTAAATTGCAGAACAGAGGGCTCACGGGTTCATATACCCAAAACATAATTTTGAGCCCTAGAGAGAAGAAAACACGGGAAAACGCTGGGAAATCATCGGGTATTCATCAGAGGTAAGTTTCTTGACTCAAAAACATCATTTTATGGAAGAATTAACATCAATCTTCATGAATTTGGGTAGAAATTGTGAAGGGTTGTGGCCTAGATATTGAAAACGAAAATTTGGGTTTTGAAAGGCCAATCGAACTCCGATTTTGGTAAATTTTATATGTATGGACTCGTGGCGAGACGAGGGTTATGGAAATATAAGTTTCGAAATTTTTCGAGATGTGGGCATGTGACGACCCGGCCCGTCGTCACGAGAATTACCACCCCGATATGTTGTAAATATATGTTTTATGATTTTATATCAATGTTAAAGTCTATCGGGTGAGTTAGGAGTGAATTGGATTGAAAATGAGGCATATAGCCTTTGTGAAGGAAACTTGAATAAGGAAAAGTCAACCCGGAGTTGACTATTTGGTTAGAGGGCTCGGAATCGGATTCTGATGATTCGGTTAGTTCCGGAAGGTGATTTGTGACTTAGGGGAGCGATCGGAATTGAATTTGGAGGCCCGGTGTAGAAATAGGCTTGAATTGGCTAAGGTTGAATTTTGACGAAATCCGAACGGTAGGTGAGATTTTGATCCGGGAGTCGGAATGGAATTCCGACAGTTGCAGTAGCTTCGTTAGGTGATTTTGGATGTGCCTGCAAAATTTCAGGTCATTCGGACGTCGTTTGGTCGGGTTTTTGATTGAATGTGTAATTTGTAATGTTTTAAGGAATTTAGGCTTGAATTCGATGCGAATTATGGGTTTTGATGTTGTTAGACGTGTTTTGAGGATTGGAGCAAGTTCGAATGAGGTATTAAGATGTGTTGGTATGTTTGGATGAGGTCCCGGGGGCCTCGGGGTGTTTTCGGATGGTTAAACGGGAGAAAATTGTGGAAAAATTGCAGGTTGGGATCCTGCTTCTGTTGTTTCCGCTCCTGCGGAATTTCGGACGCAGGAGCGTGTCCGCAGAAGCGGACGAGGTGCGCAGGAGCGGCTGGTTACGCAGAAGCGGAAGTCATTCCGCTGAAGCGGCATCGCTGGTGCGAGCCAGTGATCGCAGAAGCGAAGGGGAAGAAAATGGGCATGGTCCGCAGAAGCGGACATTTGACCGCTTGGGCGGGACCGCAGAAGCGGACAATGGTGCGCAGAGGCGGATGTTTCCGCAGAAGCGGAAGTGTCTTCGCAGAAGCGGGTGCGCTTAAGCGGCCCTTTTGCTTGCAGAAGCGGAAATGGTCGGCCAGGCCTGGAACCGCTGAAGCGACCCTTTGGTCGCGGATACGGGCTCGTAGGAGCGGAAAATATTCCGCAGAAGCGAAAATCGCTGTAAGTAAGTGTATCGGAAGTTAGAAAAATTTCAGAACATTTCACACATTTTGGGTCTCGGCTTTAGAGGCGATTTGGGCGATTTTGAAGAGAAATTCAAGGGAAATCATCAGGTAATCATCTATGGACTTAAACTATGATTAGTATTGGTAATATTATGCAATTATATCATGAAAATGGAGGAATTTGGGGTGATTTATGGAGGATTTAGCCCTAGGCTTGAACTTTAGAAAATCAAGGTTTTGAATGGGCACATGGAGTCCGAATTTGGTAAAATTGACATGCTTAGACTCGTATTGAGATGAGGGTTCCGAATATGTGACTTTCGTGATATTTCGACAAGCGTACCAAAAGTCGGGTTTTGACAACTTTGGGAATTTTGATGTAAATTGAGTTATATTGATTGGGTGTCGTCCCATTGGCCTAATTTGTTGTGTTTCTACTGTATTTGATCAGATTCTACACGTGCGGAGCTTGATTCTCGTGGCAAGGGCATTGCGGAATAGTCGTCGCGCTGTATTGAGGTGAGTAATAGATGTGGGTGATGACCGGCGGGTTCGAAACCCGGTATACCACTTTGTGATGCTGTATAGCGGCGAGACACGCACACTGCTGAGAGTGCGGGGTCGATCATGAGTCGGAGACTACATATTAGTCCAGCCTGTTGGCTATTCTTTGTATTATTGGCTATTCTAGGGACGTCGAACCTCCTTCTCGGATGGTTGCATATATATATATATATTGTGATAATGGCCACTCTTGAGCGGTTGAACCCCTGCTTGGGCGGTTGAGTATACATGTGGGCCGTGAGCCGGTTATTGGATCCGCGAGGATCGTTATCATATAGACATGCTAGTTTACTACTAGTCCGCGCTATTTTTGTTATTATGCCAATTCGAATCTCTGGAACTTGATATTACTGTTTTCAAGCTGAAAAATGATAAAAGAGTTTTCAAATACTATTTTTGAGCTTGCGAGGCTGTATCTGCATATTAGTCGACTAGTAGTGGATCGGGTGCGCGCCGCAGCGAGGATATATGTTGGATCGGACTGCACGCCGCGGAATATCTCTATGAGATGTGCTTGGGCAGTAGGAGCCCCGGAGTCTGAAACCCCACGGTGAGCACGGGTACCCAAAATTGGAGTCGAGCTACGCGCGTAGCGGTCATATCGTACATTGCATTGCATTTAGCTACATCTGCTATTTGTTATGCTATTTATTGGTATTTGTTGGTACAGTACAGTGAAGATTGATTCTATGACAGGGTAGGTGATTATAGCTTTACATAGTGCTTTATTGCGGATTTCTTATCTGTGTTGTCTTACACTTGTTTATTACCACTGAGTTTGGCGGTACTCGTTTTACTCACTGCACCTTGTGTGCAGATCCAGGTACCTCTCAGCAGTGATCCAGTAGCTGTGCGAGGCGACATCTGTGGGATATACGAGGTAGGTGCAGAGTCCGCAGGACCCGATATTCCTTCCTATTGTCTTTTGATTTTGTATTGACATTTCTTTCCGCACTTGGTATCTTGTAAACCTTTATACACTCATGTTCAGTAGAGGCTCATAACTCTTGAACCTTGGTCTATGGGAGTTAATGTATTATGGGACTTGGTTCCCCGTTTTCAGTATATGTATCATTGTTATTTTGTGAATTAATATGCCTAAATGGGTTAAAGTGAGCTTCTAGCTCCGTGGTTGATATTGATTGGTCAGGCTGGCTTAGCAATGTGCTGGGCGCCATCACGGCCGGATTTGGGGTCGTGACAAGTTGGTATCAGAGCCTAGGTTTACTAGGCCTCATGAGTCTTGAGCCGGTTAGTAGAGTCTTGTGGATCGGTACGAGGACGCCTGTACTTATCCTTGGGAGGCTGCGAACCTTTAGGAAAACTTCACTTTTTTTGAACTCTGTCGTGCGATCTTGTTGTTACGAGAACTGAACTTCTATATTCTATTCTCTCGCAGATGGCGAGAACGCGAGCATCGAGACGAGGTGGACGACCTCCATTGCCACCTGTTAGAGGCCGTGGGTGCGGTCGTGCTAGAGTTAGAGGTAGGGCGGCTGAGGCAGTGCCAGCTGACCCGCCTGTGGTACCAGTTCAGGAGCAGCCCCCAGTGGTTGATGCTCCAGCAGCCTCAGTTCAGGGCCAGACTATATCTATTGCTATTCATGGTCTTCAGGAGACTCTTGCTCAGATATTATCAGTGTGTTCCGGTTTGGCTCAGGTAGTTTCAGCTACCGCTACTGTAGCGACATCTCAGTCAGGGGGTGGTCAGCAGACCCCTGCAGCTCGCACACCTGATCCGGTTTTTCAGGGACTTCAGACGCCAGAGGCAGTCCCCGCTCAGGTAGTTGCACCGGTTATTCCTCCAGCTGCACCAGCTCCGGCTCCAGAGCATATGGTTCAGGTTATGCCCGAGGACGAGCAGCGTCGCCTTGAGAGATTTGGTAGACTTCAGCCACCCCATTTCAGTGGCGTTGAGGGCGAGGATGCCCAGGGTTTCTTGGATAAATGTCAGAAGATGCTGCGTACGGCTGGTATTCTTGAGTCCAGCGGAGTTTCATTTACTACATTTCAGTTCACTGGTCCCGCGTTTGATTGGTGGGAGGAGTTTGAGAGGCGTAGGCCCTAGGCATGCCATATGGATGATCTCGACAGACCGGGAGAAGATCAGGAGGTTCATTGATGGCCTTAACTATTCCATTCGCATTCTGATGACCAAAGAGAGAGTACTATCATCATCTTTTGAGCATGTTGTGGATATGGCATGCTCCATTGAGGGGGATCGTTGCCGTGAGGGGGAGTAGCGGGAGGCAAAGAGGCCTCAAGGTTCTGGTAGCTTTAGTGGTGCTCCATCTAGAGGGCAGTTTCAGCAGGGCAGAGGTCGCTTATCTAGACCTTCTCAGTCAGGCCGCCCTGAGCATAGCAGAGCTTCTTCTTCTGGTCGTGGCCGCCAGGGTTTCTAGCAGGGCCAGTCTTCACTTAGTGCCCTCCCAGCTCAGGGTACAACACCTGCTTCTTCAGCCCAGGGTTCATCTGCGGCGAGGGGTTCCCTTCAGTCCCCTTCTCCAGCGCCAGGTAGCTATTTTGAGTGTGGCGAGTTTGGCAACATGAGGAGGCAGCTCCCTCGACTTCGTAGGGATAGGTCTCAGCAGAGGGATCAACCCTCCTCTTCAGCACCATCTCAGGCTAGTAGAGGTGGAGGTCAATCTTCTTGAGGTCTCCCCAGAGGTGAGGAGCAATCTAGTGGGGGCCAGGCACAATTCTATGCACTCCCTGATAGGCGTGATGCGGTTGCCTCCGATGCTGTGATTACAAGTATCATTTCTATCTATCACAGAGATGCCTCTATTTTATTTGATCCCGGGTCCACATATCTGTATGTGTCTTCTTATTTTGCACACCATTTAGGTGTGACCCGTGGTAGTCTTGATTTGCCTGTTCATGTATCCACCCCCGTGGGTGATACGATTGTTGTGGATCATGTCTATAGATCCTGTGTTATATCTATTGGGGGTCTGGAGACCCAGGCAGATTTGTTATTGTTCGGGATGGTGGACTTTGATGTTATATTGGGTATGGACTGGTTGTCTCCGTACCATGCTATATTGGATTGTCATGCTAAGACAATTACGTTG
The DNA here is from genome assembly GCA_032618575.1 of Nicotiana noctiflora. Taxonomy (NCBI): domain Eukaryota; kingdom Viridiplantae; phylum Streptophyta; class Magnoliopsida; order Solanales; family Solanaceae; genus Nicotiana; species Nicotiana noctiflora. The sequence continues at coordinate 9,806 of JASVEL010003611.1, forward strand.
GCCATTCCTGGTATTTCTCAGATTGAGTGGCGGGGTTCGACCGATTTCGTCCCTAGCCGTGTTATTTCGTTCTTAAAATCTCAGAAGATGGTTGAAAAAGGGTGCTTATCGTACTTAGCTTTTGTGAGAGATGTGGGAGCTGAATCTCATAGCATTGATTCTGTACCTGTTGTGAGGGACTTCCCAGATGTATTCCCCTCAGACCTGCCGGGCATGCCGCCGGACAGGGATATTGATTTTGGCATTGACTTGGTGCGGGCACTCAGCCTATATCTGTTCCTCCTTATCGGATGGCACCAGCTGAGTTGAAAGAACTGAAAGAGCAGCTTTAAGAGCTTCTGGATAAGGGTTTCATCCGCCCTAGTGTGTCCCCGTGGGGTGCGCCGGTATTATTTGTTAAAAAGAAAGATGGTTCCATGCGAATGTGTATTGATTATAGGCGATTGAACAAAGTGACAGTGAAGAACAAGTACCCTCTACCGCGCATAGATGATTTGTTTGATCAGTTACAGGGTGCGAGGGTGTTTTCTAAGATCGATCTTCGTTCAGGCTATCATCAGCTGAAGATCAGGGACTCGGATATTATGAAGACTGCATTCGGGACCCGATATGGTCATTATGAGTTTCTTGTGATGTCGTTTGGGCTGACCAACGCCCCAGCAGCATTTATGCATCTGATGAACAGTGTGTTCGGGCCTTATTTGGATTTATTTGTGATTGTGTTCATTGATGACATTCTAGTCTACTCCCGTAGTCAGGAGGAGCATGCTCAGCATTTGAGTATTGTGTTGCAGAGATTGAGGGAGGAGAAGCTATATGCTAAATTCTCCAAGTGCGAGTTTTGGCTTGAGTCCGTAGCATTTCTGGGACATGTGGTGTCTCGTGATGGTATTCAGGTTGATCAGAAAAAGATAGAGGCGGTGCAGAGTTGGCCTAGACCGTCCTCAGCTACAGAGATCGGGAGTTTTCTTGGCTTGGCGGGGTATTATCGCCGGTTTGTTCAGGGATTTTCATCCATTGCTTCTTCATTGACTAAATTGACCCAGAAGGGTGCACCATTCGTGTGGTCGGATGAGTGCGAGGAGAGCTTTCAGAAGCTCAAGACAGCTTTGACCACAGCTTCAGTGTTAGTATTGCCATCAGCTTCAGGTTCGTATACCGTTTATTGTGATGCCTCGAGAGTGGGGATAGGTTGTGTGTTGATGCAGGAAGGTAAGGTAATTGCTTATGCTTCTCGGCAGTTGAAGCCACATGAGAAGAACTATCCTGTTCATGACTTGGAGTTAGCCGCCATTGTTCATGCATTGAAGATTTGGAGGCACTATTTGTACGGCGTGTCTTGTGAGGTGTATACCGACCATCGTAGTCTCCAGCACTTGTTCAAAGAGAAAGACCTTAATTTGAGACAGCGGAGATGGCTAGAGTTGCTGAAGGATTATGACATTACTATATTATATCATCCGGGGAAGGCCAATGTGGTGGCCGATGCTTTGAGCCGGAAGGCGGTCGGTATGGGGAGCTTGGCATATATTCCGGCTGAGGAGAGGCCATTTGCTCATGATGTTCAGGTGCTAGCCAATCGGCTAGTGAGGTTAGATATTTCGGAGCCCAGCAGGGTATTGGCTTGTGTTGTATCTCGGTCATCTCTATATGATCATATTCGTGAGCGCCAGTATGATGATCCACATTTGGTTGTCCTGAGGGACAGAGTTCAACATGATGATGCTAGAGATGTCACCATTGATAGTGACGGCGTATTGAGGATGCAGGGCCGGATATGCGTGCCCAATGTTGATGGCCTTCGTGAGTTAATTCTGGAGGAGGCCCATAGCTCGTGGTATTCTATCCATCCAGGAGCCGCGAAGATGTATCAAGACTTGAAACAACATTATTGGTGGAGAAAGATGAAGATGGACATTGTTAGACATGTAGCACGGTGCCTCGACTGTCAGCAGGTTAAGTACGAGCATCAGAGGCCCGGTGGCGTGTTTCAGCGTATTGATATTCCCGAGTGGAAGTGGGAAAGGATCACTATGGACTTTGTTATTGGACTCCCTTGGATAGCGAGGAAGTTTGATTTACTTTGGGTGATTGTGGATAGGCTGACCAAGTTAACTCACTTCATTCCTGTTAGTACTACCTACAAATCAGAGCGGTTGGCAGCGATCTTTATTTGAGAGATTGTTTGGTTGCATGGGGTCCCAGTGTCTATCATATCCGACAGGGGTACTCGGTTCACTTCTCGGTTTTGGAGAGCATTTCAGCGAGAGATGGGTACACGGGTTGAGTTGAGTACAGCATTTCACCCCCAGACAGACGGACAGTCTGAGCGCACTATTCAGATCTTGGAGGATATGTTGCGAGCTTGTGTGATTGATTTTGGTGGTTCGTGGGATGAGTTCCTACCACTTGCCGAGTTTGCCTACAACAACAGTTATCAGTCGAGTATTCAGATGGCCCCGTATGAGGCATTGTATGGCAGGCGGTGTAGATCCCCCGTGGGATGGTTTGAGCCTGGTGAGGTTAGATTGATAGGGACCGAGTTAGTCCAGGATGCTCTGGATAGAGCAAAGTTGATCCAGGAGAGGCTTCGTACAGCACAGTCTCGTCCAGAAGAGTTATGCGGACCGTAGAGTTCGAGAGTTGTCTTTCATGGTTGGTGACAGAGTATTGTTGAAGATTTCACCTATGAAGGGTGTCATGAGGTTTGGGAAGAAAGGAAAGTTGAGTCCCGGGTACATTGGTCCTTTTGAGATACTTAGGAGAGTTGGAGAGGTGGCATATGAGTTAGCCTTACCGCCCAGCTTATCCAGCGTTCATCCAGTATTCCATGTGTCTATGCTCCGGAAGTACATTGGAGATCAGTCTCATGTATTAGACTTCAGTACCATTCAACTTGATGGTGATCTATCCTATGATGTGGAGCCTATTGCCATTTTGGGACGTCAGGTGAGAAAATTGAGGTCTAAGGAGATTGCATCAGTTAAGGTTCAATGGAGAGGTCGACTCGTGGAGGAGGCCACCTGGGAGATCGAGCGGGAGATGCGGAGCAGATATCCTCACTTATTTGAGACTTCAGGTATGTTTCTTGACCCGCTCGAGGACGAGCGTTTGCTTAAGAGGGGGAGAATGTGACGACCCGGCCCGTCGTCACGAGAATTACCACCCCGATATGTTGTAAATACATGTTTTATGATTTTATATCAGTGTTAAAGTCTATCGGGTGAGTTAGGAGTGAATTGGATTGAAAATGAGGCATATAGCCCTTGTGAAGGAAACTTGAATAAGGAAAAGTCAACCCGGAGTTGACTATTTGGTTAGAGGGCTTGGAATCGGATTCTGATGATTCGGTTAGTTTCGGAAGGTGATTTGTGACTTAGGGGAGCGATCGGAATTGAATTTGGAGGCCCGGTGTAGAAATAGGCTTGAATTGGCTAAGGTTGAATTTTGACGAAATCCGAACGGTAGGTGAGATTTTGATCCGGGGGTCGGAATGGAATTCCGACAGTTGCAGTAGCTCCGTTAGGTGATTTTGGATGTGCCTGCAAAATTTCGGGTCATTCGGACGTCGTTTGGTCGGGTTTTTGATTGAATGTGTAATTTGGAATGTTTTAAGGAATTTAGGCTTGAATTCGATGCGAATTATGGGTTTTGATGTTGTTAGACGTGTTTTGAGGATTGGAGCAAGTTCGAATGAGGTATTAAGATGTGTTGGTATGTTTGGATGAGGTCCGGAGGGCCTCGGGGTATTTTCGGATGGTTAAACGGGAGAAAATTGTGGAAAAATTGCAGGTTGGGATCCTGCTTCTGTTGTTTCCGCTCCTGCGGAATTTTGGACGCAGGAGCGTGTCCGCAGAAGCGGACGAGATGCGCAGGAGCGGGTGGTTACGCAGAAGCGGAAGCCCTTCCGCTGAAGCGGGGTCGCTGGTGCGAGCCAGTGATCGCAGAAGCGGACGGGGAGAAAATGGGCTGGTTCCGCAGAAGCGGACGTTTGACCGTTTGGGCGAGACCGCAGAAGCGGTCGAGGATGCGCAGAGGCGGATTTGTCCGCAGAAGCGGAAGCTTCTTCGCAGAAGCGGGACCGCTTAAGCGGCCCTTTGTTCGCAGAAGCGGAAATGGCCGGCTAGGCCTGGAATCGCTGAAGCGACCCTTTGGTCGCGGATACGGATGCGTAGAAGCGGAAAATATTCCGCAGAAGCGAAAATCGCTGTAAGTAAGTGTATGAGAAGTTAGAAAAATTTCAGAACATTTCACACATTTTGGGTCTCGGCTTTAGAGGCGATTTGGGCGATTTTGAAGAGAAATTCAAGGGAAATCATTCAGGTAATCATCTATGGACTTAAACTATGATTAGTATTGGTAATATTATGCAATTATATCATGAAAATGGAGGAATTTGGGGTGATTTATGGAGGATTTAGCCCTAGGCTTGAACTTTAGAAAATCAAGGTTTTGAATGGGCAAATGGAGTCCGAATTTGGTAAAATTGATATGCTTAGACTCGTATTGAGATGAGGGTTCGAATATGTGACTTTCGTGATTTTTCGACAAGCGTACCGAAAGTCGGGTTTTGACAACTTTGGGAATTTTGATGTAAATTGAGTTATATTGATTGGGTGTCGTCCCATTGGCCTAATTTGTTGTGTTTCTACTGTATTTGATCAGATTCTACACGTGCGGAGCTTGATTCTCGTGGCAAGGGCATTGCGGAATAGTCGTCGCGCATTGAGGTGAGTAATAGATGTGGGTGATGACCAGCGGGTTCGAAACCCCGATATACCACTTTGTGACGTTGTATAGCGGCGAGACACGCACACTCTTGAGAGTGCGGGGTCGATCATGAACTGGAGACTACATATTAGTCCAACCTGTTGATATTGTATTATTGGCTATTCTAGAGCCGTCGAACCTCCTTCTCGGATGGTTGCATATATATATATTGTGATAATGGCCACTCTTGAGCCGAGGAACCCCCTTCTTGGGCGGTTGAGTATACATGTGGGCCGTGAGCCAGTTATTGGATCCGCGAGGATCGTTATCATTGTCTTATCATATAGACATGCTAGTTTACTACTAGTCCGCAGCTATTTTTGTTATTATGCTAATTCCAATCTCTGGAACTTGATATTACTGTTTTCCAGCTGAAAAATGATAAAAAGAGTTTTCAAAAACTACTTTTGAGCCTGCAAGGCTGTATCTGCATATTAGCTGACTAGTAGTGGATCGGGCTGCACGCCGCAGCGAGATATATGAGAACAAATACTCTGAGGTAAGATATTTGGTATACTGTACTTTCTGTATTTAATACTCCCTCGGTTCCAATCTATGTGAACTTGTTTGACTGAACACAAAATTTAAGTAAGAAATGAAAGACTTAAAATTTATGATCCTAAACAAACTCAAATGAGATCCAGGGTATTTGTATGGTTATAAAAGCTTCTTAATAAGGGTAAAGTTGTAAGTTTAAGCTAAATTGTTACCAAATTAAGAAATGGCTCATTCTTTTTGGAACGGACCAAAAAGGAAATAAGTTCAAATAAACTGGAATAAACGGGATACTAATAAGGGAAGATGAGAGAAAAAAATAAGGTAAACGATGCAACCACACCAAATCAATGTTACTTTTCATCAAGTACCAATGATTTAGCGATACAATATAGTATAATTTAAGTATCAATTAAAATAAATATTGCATTTAAAATAACAATACAATACGTAATGTAAGGGCTAAAAAAAATAGAACTCTAAAAGGAAAGAATATTAAGATAAAGAAATTGACCATTAAAAGGAAAGAATAAAGAGCAAAATTAGGAAATCACTCTGACAATGCAGCAAACCCACCAATCTTTAGCCCCTCTCAAAGATACTGCTATGACTAAGATCACACTGTGTCAAGATATAATATATTCAGATGAATTCCAAAGAATTGAACGACTGCTGCAAATGCCACACGCTTAAGCACCCATACTCAGTTTTAAGGAAATACAGCATGATGCACTAAATATATGACTTGTATAACAATAAGCTCCGTCAGAATAATCAAAGTTTCATGACTACACGTAAATGTGAGTATTCCAGAGTGTACAAAATCCTGTGTAACCAGAAATTTACACGAGGGGATTCAAAATGATTCTAGGATATCACGGTTGGAATCAAACGCCTCCTATACTTGAATTTTTCTACATGTCAAGGGAATTCAACAGCTCGAACATAACCGAAAAAGATCATTTCTACTCTATTTACATAGTTTAATTTTCCAGTAAATGAAGTCCAACACCTTTTAACTTAAGCAGCAGAAAAACTCGGCATATAAGATAAGTGTGCATCAAGTACAACAACAAAACCAATGTGTAATCCTACAAATTGGGTGTGAGGAGGGTAGTGCATGTAAGCAGACCTTACCCCTACCTTGATTAGAAAGGTTGTTTAAGATAGACGCTCAGCTCAAGAGAGGCATAAATGTGCACCAAGTAAATATCCAAATGTAAAAGTCTCAGCAAGCACCAAAAAAGAATCGTGCAAAGTAATTCTACAGGAACAGAGGCCAGAGGAGAGGAGATAAAAGGTTGGGATGTTGCACCATAAATAGAATGAAGGTGAAGTGAGATAAGATGGAGCTGTGGTGCTTAATGGAACAATGTGATATCTAGGTCTCGGTCTCCCTGGAAAAAGGTATGACAAACAGATATATAACCATACAATTAAACAAGGATGGCTGACATGAAAAAAATGCTAAAATCGTTCCGTGCAATAGAACATATTTAAGGATAGAATGACTGCCTAACTGACTATATTATATGGAAGCAAGTGTCATCTCACATGGGCTCAAAAAGTTCACAAGATAAAAGTCAATGAAGAACATATTAAAAGAGATGTATGATCCTATAAAGCTGGACAATTGATTTTCATAAGGTAAATTGGAAAAAATTACAGTGCAGGTAGCACATGTAGAGGATAAAGAGAGAGAAGATCGCCTGAGATAGCTTTGCCATGAGTTACGCAAACCTCCAAATGCACTGGTCTATAGGTTTCAGAATACAATAATTGAGATTTTAACAAGGGATAAGATACACCTAATCTCACATGGAGAAAAAAAACTCTTTTAACACCTACGTGTTTGAAAGCAATGTACACTTCGTTAAGAACAAAACAAAATGGAAGAATAGATCTTTATGAGTGATGTAAATTAGTTGAAGGACAACCCAAGCTCAAAAACTGAGAAAGACAACATTTTAGTTTTTTTTTTCTGGAATAGGAAATGATAATTGAACTTTGTTCTGGTGGAATTTCTACTTCTGCTGCTTGCTTCCACCATACAGATAGGATACATGATTTGCAATATATGATGTCAATGTCACGAAACTAAGCACCCACTCACAATCCATGTAACATGTGTATGCATTTGATTGCAAACTTTTTATAGAGTCAATCACATTCGAACAAACAGAGTAAGCAAAACTAAAGATCCAAGATAAACCACTTCACTTATAATAAAACTAAAGAAGCAAATAACATGCATGAACTAACCTGAAAACGAAACTCTAACTTGCAAGATTGATCATAAGTTCATTAACACGAAGAAGATATTGTCTTGAGAGACAAGAACATATGAACCAAAAAGGTAGAAAAGTTCAAAGGCTAGGTACCCAAAAGTTTACATCAAAAAGAACAAAATAATCCATCAACATCTAGTTACTTCTCCTTGCATCAACCACCAATTTGTAATGCTCCCTAACCAAATCTATGCGCTTGAGCATTAAGTCATCCTCATCATTGTGCAGTTTCTTCCACTTCTCCTCCAACACCTTAGCCTTGTCACTAGCAATCAAACTCATATTCTCCTTAAACATATCAATACCTTTCGGAAAGATAGAAGACATGGCCGGCAAACTAAAGGATGCAGCTAAATTTGGATACTTAGACCGAAAATCCTGTCGATCATCACCCTTTAATTCAATATCCTCCTTATCTACCTCTTTTACAGAGGCACGTTTCTCATCTTCCTTAGGCTTCTCATCATCCTTCGATTTAGTCAAGGTACTAACTTTAGCACTTTTCTTAGGTTCAGCAGTACTCCTCTTAACAAGATCAACAATCATTTTAGCTTTCCCATCAGTGTCATTGTTAACAATCTCATTAACTCCATTAGTATTACTAGTTCCAGTATCACCCCAAATCTTCTTAGAAAACTCAAACATTAAATAATCATGAGGCTTAGAAAAAACTGGGTCGTCACTAGTTTTCACATTAGTTAAAAATTTCTTTTTTAACCTTCTAAGTTTTTCAGAAACTTGACTTTTTGAAACTTCAACTTGTAATTTACCTTTAATAAAGTCATGAAAAGCAGACATATCAGTAGCATTTGGTTCAGAATCTTTTTGGGCTTTGAATTCAGCCATACCTTTGAGTAAAGCAAGCTGATCTTCATCACTCCATAGCCTGCTAGGTGTAGTAGCAGCTGATTTCTTCTCCTCAGAAACCTTACTATCCTCTTCAGAAATCTTGGGCTTTTTATTGGGCCTTGAGTGTTTTTCTCTTTGGGCCTGTTGTTGTTGGGTTTGTTGAGGCCTCTTTGGAAGGGATTTTGCTGCGGGAACACTGGGCTTGACGGTGAAGTTGGAAGCAGAAGGGGAAGGTTTGGATTGACCTGCCTCCGAATCGGAATCGGATCCTGACCCATCTTCAGTTCCGGATTCAGAAGAAGAAGATTGAGGTTTTTTTTGTGGGGTTTGAAGGGGGTTTTGGGAAGTGGGTTTTTTTTCAAGAGGAGGAGCTGTTTTGGGTTCTTCTTCGTCACTTTCTTCATCTTCATCTTCTTCTTCGGTTTGTGCTTCTTCTTCTTCTGCTTGTTGTGGGTCCCTTTCTTCAGAAGAGGAAGCAGAAGGAGGCTGGTCTACTAAGCGAGATTTGCGTTTGGGAGCCATAGTTTTAGAAGAGAGCAAACGAATAGAAGAAGATTTTTGGGTTTTGGCCGTCAGTTGTGTGCCTTTTTAAAGGTCAAGACATAAGATATTGTGTAGGGTTTTCAACTTTAACTATATGCACGTAAAGGTGGCTAGGCTCATTGTGTTTATCAATCGGAAATGGGTTCCTAATTAGGGTTTGATGCATATTTTTATACCTATAATACCCTTTCAGTAACCTTTTGAATATTTGTCTCCTATCATTAAATATTTATCTTCCCAATACATGGAAGATCTCAAGGGTTCAAACCCTATTTTTCATAAAAAAAAATTTTGTAGTATACACCCATATAATTCAAAATAATTTATTTATATACATGTATTTAATTGTGCATTTTGTATATGTTTAGTATTTGTGTGTGTATTTCGTATATTTTTTCGTAGCTCATCAAAATTCAATTTTGAATTGGAGTTCTTGATTAAACTTATCAAATCAAAAAAAAAAAAAAATCAAGCCTTGATTTTCCCACAAAAGCTATACTCTTTTTTTAAGCCATAGCTATAGTCTTTTGATTCCTTTTCAAAAGCTATAGTACTTTTTTGGTTACAACAAGAATAATTAATTTACTTTATTACTGGATTATTCACAGGAAATTGACTTTACCTTTAGAAGGATGTCATTATTAATATTATATTCATTATGTCCGATTGGTTAAGAAAATAATCTCAATATAAAATTTTAGATAATGTAATAAAAATGTTTGGTTAGAGGATTGGAAAAAAGTTAAAGTTTGGTTGAGAATACACAAAAAAATAATAATCATGTAGTTAATACAGCCATTCGGTTTGTAATATTAAGAAGATTTATTTACTGTTCTTTTGAATGTCACATAATGTGGTAAGAATATATGTATCAGAAATATGTGAAACGAACAATATTTACAGATGGTGCTTGCCCTTAAAGAAGGTAACTGTTACGTAACTCTGTTTTAGTTTAGATAACACATTTCGTTTATCAAGAGTCAATTTAACTGAACTTTGAAGTTAAATTGGATTCATTTAACTTAGTACTTTAAATTTAAATATTTAAAAACTACATAAAAGTACTATAAGTTGCAATTTTTCTCATGTCAATGTGATAAAAAAATATTTTAAAATATCGGTCAAACTTCACACAATTTAACTCTCGATAAGCGAAATATGTCATCTAAATTCAAACTAATGGAGTAATATTTAATGCATTATTACTCTCTCCATATTAATTCCAATATTATTACTCCATGTCTCCCTCCGGTCCAAAATAAGTGATTTTTTGGTTTTTTTTTTGTGGTCCAAAATTAGTGATTTTTTCATATTTTAAGAATTAATTAGTTATTTTTTCCTACACTGCCATTGGAGTAAATAGTGTTGGAGCATGTGTTAGGAGTGTTTATGTGAGATAGTAAAGGTTAATATGTTCAATTTTATTGCTAATTAATGTTAGAAGGTGAATTTCTTAATCTGTGTGAAAACATCCAAAAAATTACTTATTTTGGGCATGAGGGAGTATATAATATTGAGAAATCTTCATAAAACACGATCTTTTAGTAGTAATTAGACATTTATAGATACTATTTTCCATATTATGGATTATAGATATCTTTTATGTGGTTATATGATGTATTTGATGTATTTAAGCTATTGTATTCGTGAATACAGTAGCAAAAATTGGCATGAATCAGGGAATTCCATCTAATCAGTTGTTATATTCGAATGTATTCAAATGTATTCATGGCGTGAAACATGGGATTACAACCGGACAGATTACTGTATTCGATTGTATTCATGGCGTGAAAAGGGGGATTACACTATTATTAAAAGAAAAGTGTATCAATTAACATAATAGACTCCCAATATAACTCAATTATAACACACAAAATTTATATTTCCGGTTATAATTAAACTCAATTACACTATTTCATTTTTTTGCTCGTTATATATAAATAAAATTTAGTAGACGATATATAATTTCATTACGGTCATACATATCAGCCACTAATTCTTCGTAGCAACTATAAATTCAATTTCTTTAAGTAGATATTGATACTAGTTAATTACATAATTCCGCTTTATATATAGTTCCAATAAATGTCTATATATATATATATATATATATATATATTTATCGATCATAAATTACGTTTATAGTGGTTGCACTAGCCAATTGACACCAATCGTTATATTTTGGGATATAATTAGCAATGTAATTATAAAATATAAATAATAAGTAGATATTGACGCTAATTAGTTACATTGTTGCGCTTCATTTATAAATAATAAATATCTACTTATTATTTATATTTCACAATAAAATTGCTAATTAAATCCTAAAATATACCGATTGGTGTCAATTGACTAGTGGAACCATAGTAAACGTAATTTATGGTCGCTTTCAATATCTACTTCTTATATATATAAAGCGCAGCAATGTAATTAACTAGCATCAATATCTACTTATTATTTATATTTTATAATTAATTGCTAATTATATCCAAAATATAACGATTGGTGTCAATTGACTAGTGGAACCATAGTAAATGTAATTATATGGTCGTTATCAATATACGCATGACCTTAATGAATGAAATTATATGTAGGCTACTACACACACACACACACACACACACACACACACACACACACACACACACACACACACACACACACGCACACACACATATATATATATATATATATATATATATATATATATATATATATATATATATATATATATATATATATATATAGACAGTTCAATGTAACTATATATAAAGCACAACAATGTAATTAACAAGTATCAATATCTACTTATTATTTATATTTCATAATTAAATTACTAATTATATCCCAAAATACAACGATTGGTGTCAATTGACTAGTGGAACCATAGTAAACGTAATTTATGGTCGCTATCAATATCTACTTTCGTGGTGGCACCGGACACCGCTGTTAGGCAAGCCAACTGAAATACTTAATTAAATTCTTGTGCGAGGTCGCCTGTGTTCCAAGAGCCCCTAACAAAATCCGCTTCTGTGGCTCCATTTTCCACTTATGCGGGGTCGCTTCTGCGGTTAACCCACCGCATAAGCGATAATATCATCAACCAGACCTTCGCTATATTAAGTTCCAAATTTCGATCCGTTAATCACCCGAAATCCACCCGAGGCCCCCGGGACCTCAACCAAACTTGCCAACCAATCCCAAAACACATTACGGACTTGCTTGAGGCTTCAAATCACATTAAACAACGCTAAAATCATGAATCAACCTCCAATCCAAGCTTTATGAACTTTAGAACTTTTAACTTCTACTTTCGATGCTTAAACCTATCAAATCACGTCCGATTGACCTCAAATTTTGCACACAAGTCATATTTGACATTACGGACTTACTCCTACTTCGGCAATCTGATTCCGACCACGACATCAAAAAGTCTACTTCCGGTCAAACTTCTCAAAAACCTTCAAATTTCTATCTTTAGCCAAATGGCTTCAAAATAACCTACGGACCTCCGAATTCACTTTTGATCGCGCTCCCAACTCCAAAACTACCATACGGAGCTGATCCTAGTCTTAGAATCCCAAACAAATATCGATAACAATGAAATGCACTTCAAGCCAAACTTATAAAATTTCTTCCAAAATGCCAACTTCCACAATAGGCACCTAAATGCTCCCCGACCATCCAAAACCCGATCCGGGCATACATTGTAACGACCTGACCCGTCGTTACGGGAGTTACTACCCCATTTTCCTCATTTTATAATTTAACATGTTAATTTATATGTGTTTGGAGAGTTAGAAGTAAATCGGATGGAATCTAGTTAGAAATGAGGCAATAAACCTCTTTATGAGAATAATAGTTTGGAAAAGTTAACCGAATGTTGACCACTAATTTAGAAAGCTCGGAATGAATTTATGATGATTCAACTAGTTTCGGGGGATGATTTATGACTTAGGAGAGCAATCGGAATCGAATTCGGAGGTCCGGTGTAGATTTAGACTTGAATTGGCTAAGGTTGAATTTTGGCGAATGCCGGACGGTAGGTGAGATTTTGATCCGGGGCTCGGAATGAAATTCTGGGAGTTGCAGTAGCTCCGTTAGATAATTTTGGATATGCAAGCAAAAGTTTAGGTCATTCGGAGGTGTTTAGGTCGGGTTTTAGATCAAATGTAAGTTTCGGAAGTTTTAATGAAATTTAGGCTTGAATCCGTGAGAATTTGGTGATTTTGATGTTTATGATGGTGTTTTTATGTTGCGGGCAAGTTTGAATGAGGTAATGTGACATATTTGTGCTTTTGGTTGAGTTCCCGAGGGTCTCGGGGTGATTCCGAATGGTTAAACGGACCATTTTTGGCCTTAGAACACAACAGAATTGCTGTTGTAAAATTGCAGGTTCGATGTTCATCACGTTCGCGTGGGAAGTATCGCGAACGCGTAGAGGAAAATTGGAGACCTGGAAATTTGGCCTTCGCGATCGCGTAACTAAGCGACGCGTTCGCGTAGAGTAAGCTCGAGAGGCATCGCGTTCACGCACGTACTGTCGCGTTCGCATAGGGCAATCGGAGGATTTCAAAAATTTGTTCATCGCTTTCGCGGGAAGGGGGTCGCAAACGTGAAGAAGGAAAATTAGGCCTAACAGAGGGGTTTTAATAACAGAACACCTTCGAGCAAAACCTATTTTTTTCACCATTTGTGAGCGATTTAGAGAGTTTTTGGACGGGAAGTAAGAGGATTTTGTCGGAAAAACGTTGGAGGTAAGTTTCTTGACTCAAAAACACGATTTTATGCTAGAATCAACACCAAAACTCATGAAATTGGGTGGAATTTGTGAAGAACTATGGCCTAGATTATGAAAACGAATTTTTGGATTTTGAAAGGCCATTCGAACTCCGATTTCGATAAATTTTATATGCACGGACTCGTGGCGAGATGAGGAATCCTTTGGTATAATTTTTGGAGTTTTTCGAGAAGTGGTCCTGGGGTCCGGGTTTTACCAACTTCGTGTATTATTGCGTTTTTCAAGTAATTTTGATTGGGTTATGTTTCTTTGACCCATATTTATGTAATTGTTGTGGTTTTGACTAGATTCGATGTATGAGACTGCAAAAGTCGTCACGGGATTTACCACCCCGTTATGTTGTAAATACATGTTTTATGATTTTATATCCGTGTTAGAGTCTATCGGGTGAGTTAGGAGTGATTGGGATTGGAAATGAGGCATATAGCCTTTGTGAAGGAAACTTGAATAAGGAAAGTCAACCCGGAGTTGACTATTGGGTTAGAGGGCTCGGAATCGGATTCTGATGATTCGGTTAGTTCCGGGAGGTGATTTGTGACTTAAGGGAGCGATCAGAATTGAATTTGGAGGCCCGGTGTAGAAATAGGCTTGAATTGGCTAAGGTTGAATTTTGGCGAAATCGAAACGGTAGGTGAGATTTTAATCCGGGGGTCGGAATGGAATTCCGACAGTTGCAGTAGCTCCGTTAGGTGATTTTGGATGTGCCTGCAAAATTTCAGGTCATTCGGACGTCGTTTGGTGGGGTTTTTGATTGAATGTGTAATTCGGAATGTTTTAAGGAATTTAGGCTTGAATTTGATGAGAATTATGGGTTTTGGTGTTATTAGACGTGTTTTGAGGATTGGAACAAGTTCGAATAAGGTATTAAGATGTGTTGGTGTGTTTGGATGAGGTCCCGGGGCCTCGGGTGTTTTCGAATGGTTAAACGGAAGAAAAATCATGGAAAATTGCAGGTTGGGATTCTGTTTCTGTTGTTTCCGCTCCTGCGGAATTATGGGCGCGGGAGCGAGTCCGCAGAAGCGGACGAGGGCGCAGGAGCGCTTGGTTACGCGGAAGCGGAAGATGTCCGCATGAGCGGCATCGCCGGTGCGAGTCGGTGATCGCAGAGCGGACGAGAAGAAAATGGGAAGGTCCGCGAAGCGGACACTCGACCGCTCGGGCGAGAGGAGTGTCCGCAGGAGCGGACTGCGGTGCGCGAAGCGGATGTTTTCGCCGAAGCGGACGTTTCATCGCAGAAGCGGACGCGCTTAAGCGGTCCTTTGCTCGGAGAAGCGGAATTGGCCGGCTAGGCCCTGGAACCGCCGAAGCGACCCTTTGGTCGCGGATACGGACTCGTAGGAGCGGAAATGTTTCCGCAGAAGCGAAAATCGCTGTAAGTTAAGTGTATCCGAAGTTAGAAAAATTTCAGAACATTTCACACATTTGGGTCTCGGCTTTAGAGGCGATTTGGGCGATTTTGAAGAGAAACTCAAGGAAAATCATCAGGTAATCAACTATGGACTTAATCTATGATTAGTATTGGTAATATTATGCAATTATATCATGAAGATGGAGGAATTTGGGGTAATTTATGGAGGATTTAGCCCTAGGCTTGAACTTTAGAAAATCAAGGTTTTGAATGGCCAAATGGAGTCCGAATTTGGTAAAATTGATATGCTTAGACTCGTATCGAGATGAGGGTTCCGAATATGTGACTTTTGTAATTTTTCGATAAGCGTACCGAAAGTCGGATTTTGACAACTTTGGGAATTTTGATGTAAATCGAGTTGTATTGATTGGGTGTCGTCCCATTGGCCTAATTTGTTGTATTTCTACTGTATTTGATCGGATTCTACGCGTGCGGAGCTTGATTCTCGTGGCAAGGGCATTGCGGAGTAGTCGTCGCGCCGTATTGAGGTGAGTAATAGATGTGGGTGATGACCAGCGGGTTCGAAACCCCGGTATACCACTTTGTGACGCTGTATAGCGGCGAGACACGCACACTCTTGAGAGTGCGGGGTCGATCATGAACCTGGAGACTATATATTAGTCCGACCTGTTGATACTGTATTATTGGCTATTCTAGAGCCGTCGAACCTCCTTCTCGGATGGTTGCATATATATATATATATTGTGATAATGGCCACTCTTGAGCCGAGGAACCCCTTCTTGGGCGGTTGAGTATACATGTGGGCCGTGAGCCAGTTATTGGATCCCGCGAGGATCGTTATCATTGTCTTATCATATAGACATGCTAGTTTACTACTAGTCCGCAGCTATTTCTGTTATTATGCTAATTCCAATCTCTGGAACTTGATATTACCGTTTTCCAACTGAAAAATGATAAAAAGAGTTTTCAAAAACTACTTTTGAGCCTCGCGAGGCTGTATCTGCATATTAGCTGACTAGTAGTGGATCGGGCTGCACGCCGCGGCGAGATATATGTTGGATCGGACTGCACGCCGCAGGAATATCTCTATGAGATGTGCTTGGGCTGTAGGAGCCCCTCCGGAGTCTGAACCCCCACAGTGAGCACGGGTACCCAAAATTGGAGTCGAGCTACGCGCCGTAGCGGTCATATCATGCATTGCATTGCATTTAGCTACATCTGCTAGTTGTTATGCTATTTATTGGTATTTTGTTGGTACAGGTACAGTGAATATTGATTCTATGACAGGGTAGCTGATTATAGCTTTACATAGTGCTTTATTGCGGATTTCTTATCTGCGCTGTCTTACCCTTGTTTATTACCACTGAGTCTGGCAGTACTCATTTTACTCCCCGCACCTTGTGTGCAGATCCAGGTACCTCTCAGCAGTGATCCAGTAGCTGTGCGAGGCGACGTTTGTGGATATTCGAGGTAGCTGCAGAGTCCGCAGGACCCGATATTCCTTCTCACTGTCTCTTGATTTCATATTGACTTTTCTTTCCGCACTTGGTATCTTGTAAACCTTTATACACTCATGTTCAGTAGAGGCTCATGACTCTTGACCCTTCGGTCTATGGGAGTTGATGTATTATGGGACTTGGTTTTCCCCGCTGTTGGTATAAGTATTACTATTGTTTTATATTTTGAAATGCTTAAATGGGTTACAGAGAGCTTCTAGCTCCATTGTTAATATT
Organism: Nicotiana noctiflora; assembly: GCA_032618575.1. Lineage (NCBI taxonomy): Eukaryota > Viridiplantae > Streptophyta > Magnoliopsida > Solanales > Solanaceae > Nicotiana > Nicotiana noctiflora. Next base: position 26,654 of record JASVEL010003611.1, read on the forward strand.
GATTGGTCAGGCTGGCTTAGCAATGTGCTGGGCGCCATCACGATCGGATTTTGGGTCGTGACAAGTTGGTATCACAGCCTAGGTTTACTAGGCCTCATGAGTCTTGAGCCGGTTAGTAGAGTCTTGTGGATCGGTACGGGGACGCCTGTACTTATCCTCGGGAGGTTGCGAACCTTTAGGAAACACTTCACATTTCTTGGAATTCTTATCGTGCGCACTTGATTCGGCTTGGGATATAATTTTTGAAATTCCTTCCGCACGTCTGTGTACGCTTCGAGCGCTCAGTAGTGTAATTGCCTTATGGCTTGTGATTTCCTCGAACGAGGGCGAGATATAATCTCCATGAGTTCATGTTGGGCCAGTCGGGAGGACTTGAGGCCAGATCCTTGTCTATGGCTTGAGCACCAAGGTAATAATTTTGCGAGTCGGTATTATGATAATGTATTGAGGGTTTGAAACCCCACATTTACACTATATAGTGCTGTGCTGAGATGGAACACGCGTCATGTGACGAGTGTGGTGGTATTGTGACCGGGGATTTGGACTTGATCCTTCCCAATTGATAAATTACTGTGTAAAGTGACTAAGACGGGGCTTATATCTATGTACTCGGTCAAGTAGCCATGTTTGGGGCCTTGTGCCGATCTGTAGATTATTAGGGAGGCTTACTAATGGATGAGTTGTTAATTGTTCGACTCTTATCTAAACTGTTGTGTAGCCCCGAGCTATGGGCGTGGTGAATATTTATCATATCTCGTAATTGGAAGGTAAAATGCCTTATTTGTAGTGGAACAAGTTTAAACTCGGGAAGACTAAAGTGATTTTGCTATGTGTATCCTGGTGGAAGGTATTGTGATGAAATGCTAAATTGAGAAAGAGGTATGTGGATTGATTCTCATGTGTAATTGAAAGGTAGTTGATATGTGTTATGATTCGAGCAGGTACAACGCATGTTCGTGTACCAATTATGATAATATGAATTGTGTAGTATCGAGATTTAATGTTGTTGAAATACATTGTGATGTCTTGTTGAGCTGTGAATGTATTGCTAGGATGGTTTTGGTGATTCTCTGGCAGGTGGATAGGCCAAATTACAAAGGAAACTCTGCCGAAATTTTTTGAAAATTTGGGACTTAGAAAAGATTTGGTCACCTAAAGAAGGGGCATAACTGTTGTGTGTGAACGAATGCAAGAATTGATGATTCGAATCTCCGCCGAAGCTTGTAAATGACTTGAGTTTAATCTAACTAGAACTTTGTTGCATCATTTGAGTAAGAAGGCTATGAGTGGCTAAAAGTGCTTCGATGTATGACTCCGAGCTAAGTTGGGGAGGTTGTTATTGGTTAACTGATTGCACTGTTGTGTGCAGTGTTGGTTCTGTCTCTAGGTATGTTGGGAAATTTTGATAAAGGTTATGATGCTTCGTAGATGTGAAGAAATACTAGGATGTTGTGAATTTATGTTGGTAAAGAATGTTCGGTGTATAGAAACAAAAGATAGCTAATTGTACCTGTAAGTAATCATGTTCTGTGATGTCAGAATTCTTACAAGACACGAGTGGTTCTATTCAATAAGACAGTTGAATTATAATTGAATAAGGGTGAATGACGCCCGAGAATGGTTTGCAATGTTCAAGATTTTGCTTGTAACAGTCAGGTGCCCTAAGAATTGTGTATGTGGTAAAAGGCGGTGGTTTCGTTAGAAAAGATCAAGGCTTGTGTTATATCATGTGAATGATGGAATTTTGTGTATCCGTATTGGGAAGTAATGATAACAAATTTAAAGGAATCGCATGAAGTTCTTCAAATAAAGTGTGGTGGAATGTGGTACTTCTGGGAACACTGAGAGAGTATTCAGTGGCCTATGGGTCTTAGACCGTGTGGTCTTGTGTACGAGTCTTGTGTGGTTAAAAAGGGTTGAGGCATTGTCGTGCTACGGTAAAGACTGATATGAAATTTGAGATGAATCAGAAAGGAAACTGGGTAAAAGGAACAACTTGTTAATAAACCAGAATGGTATAAAAAGGAATACGATTAATTCCTGGTATGCGGTTGAAGTAATGAGTCTTGCAGACATTGTGCAGCAAAGCTCTTGAGTGCTGGCAGTTGTACAACTCGATATGGGTATAAGGATTTAGTCCGGGCAGTTAACTTATGCAATGTAATTAGGGAGAAAGGGTTTATGATGTGTTTTACCGTGGTTTGAAAATGAGTGTAATTTTTCCTGTTGGTATGCAAGGCTTGGAATGTGTAATGAGTTTTCTCTATATGGGATCATGAAAGCCCTTGACTAGTTGAGTGCGCCGATGTTTGTGGCGTAGGAAAGGAATATGAATTTCCATGTTATCTTAGTGTGGTATGGTATATGCGATGCATTATGGAAAGCTGATAATGGCATATTCAAGGTTTTGAGATCAGTTCATAATATATGGGAAGTCAATAAAATTATTGAGTAGCGCGGACAGCTGCAGGTGATTTAAGAATCGATCTTTCTGGTGATTTAAGAAAATGGTACTGCTATTCTAGTAATTTGGCAAGGTATATGGTGCAAAGGGACAAGGTAATGTAAACCTGATAATATCTAGGGGTATAGTGGTGTTCGCTTGTCGGATCGACTGTGATGATCGAATTGATGATGGCATAGGGAAATTTCTTAAATGGCTTTCGTGGTACGAATGGGCGTTTGATGTGCGTTATGTATTCGTAGGGTGGAGTGTGGAAACAGGTATAGTGATTCAGGCGTTATATATGTGTTGGAGACTGGAAGTTCTCGTAATCCGCCTATGCAGTGGTTGTATATCGTGTGTATCAGCACCGTTTAGTGGTTAATGGAAAAATTGGAAGCCCTAATGGCTCTCTTATTACTTGATATGATGAATTTGGGTTATGATACCTTATTTCAGACTGGTTGACATAAGTCGGGTCGTCTAGACTAATGTGATATGGACTATGTCGGAAAATGGCACAAATTGCGTAGCAGAGAGCATCCGAGTATGCTCCAACAGAGTAGTTGTACCCAGGACCAACGGACGGTTGGTAGGCATTGCTTTGTCAGTTGGACCTTTGTGGCGGATGTCAGTGTAGAGGTATCTACCAGTGATTTAGTTCCGGTAGTGAGGAACTTTGTCGGATGTGTTTCTTGTGTCCGAGCTTGAGGCTATATATATGTTTACTGTAATGAGCAATTCGACTCGATGTGCATTTCTTTTGCGAGGTATGGTATCTGGATCGGGTGGCACGCCGCCACGGGTATGTCATTGGAGCGGGTTGCACGCCGCAACGAAATATTGTGAAAATATAGTTAGTTATCTGCTACCTGGTATACAATACTTCCTGACTTCTGAGGAAAAGTCCGTATTGAGTATCGCTTGGTGAATGGCACATCGGTTGTGTTCTTTCAGGATTTGATAGCATACGTTAATTGTTTCACCGTGGGTGAGGTTGATTGCTTGGGTTCAGACCTAAATATGTGCGTGGCTGATCGTTTGAGCTTGGGAAATTGGGGTGCTTCTTGAGTAATAATGTTTGGATAGAATCATGAATCGTGGCAAGGCCACGTGATGTTATGACCTTTCGAGAAGGAGTCATGTACTCTATTTCTATAATGCGAGACGCGATCTCAGTTCTATGTTATGATGGCACAAAGGAATTGAATTACAGCTCTCTTGTTGAAGACAGTTGTCATGATTTGAGTATGTTCGGATGTCTCTATTGGAGCCTGTGTTGTGCTCATCGTGGCTTAGGCCGGTGTTGAGGTGTCATATCACCAGTGCGGTGTGTCATAATCGAAATGGTCGTTGGAGCCAATAAGGAATGTGAGTATATGTGATTTCAGCTGGTTAGAAAGGTAATACCGAGATTTGGGTCCGAAATTTGTTGTGGTATCAGTTAAAAGTGAAATGGATTCATGAATGGTTGACCTGAGAGATGGGTTCGATATATCGCGTGTTCGGTTACCGTGGGCGTGATATGAAGGTGTTGGAACAAGACTCTATCTAATGAAAAAGGTTTTTCAGTTGGTATTTGGTTATCGTGAGAAATTATTGTGATTAGAGACTATTGTCTCGAGCGATTGGGTTGTTTGATACATCATATGATCTCACCGGAGTAGTGAATATGGGTTATTGCAGTGGATTCTAGTGTATCGTGAATATAGACATGGGATTAGCAATTGGTATATGATTTCGGAAAGTGCAATGTGGTTTATGGTTCAGATGGTCTGTGAGATTTCAACTATATGGTGTTGTCAGACTTATGTGAGATAGGATGACGTATGATCGCTCGAATATATGCTTGGTAAGGTCTTTTAGCTATGGAATTGCTTCCTGTACAACTCTGGGTACGCTCGAGGACGAGCGATTGTTTTAGTTGGGGAGAATGTGACGACCCGGCCCGTCGTCACGGGAATTACCACCATGTTATGTTGTAAATACATGTTTTATGATTTTATATCCGTGTTAGAGTCTATCGGGTGAGTTAGGAGTGATTGGGATTGGAAATGAGGCATATAGCCTTTGTGAAGGAAACTTGAATAAGGAAAGTCAACCCGGAGTTGACTATTGGGTTAGAGGGCTCGGAATCGGATTCTGATGATTCGGTTAGTTTCCGGGAGGTGATTTGTGACTTAGGGGAGCGATCGGAATTGAATTTGGAGGCCGGTGTAGAAATAGGCTTGAATTGGCTAAGGTTGAATTTTGGCGAAATCCGAACGGTAGGTGAGATTTTGATCCGGGGGTCGGAATGGAATTCCGACAGTTGCAGTAGCTTCGTTATGTGATTTTGGATGTGCCTGCAAAATTTCAGGTCATTCGGACGTCGTTTGGTCGGGTTTTTGATTGAATGTGTAATTCGGAATGTTTTAAGGAATTTAGGCTTGAATTTGATGAGAATTATGGGTTTTGGTGTTATTAGACGTGTTTTGAGGATTGGAACAAGTTCGAATAAGGTATTAAGATGTGTTGGTGTGTTTGGATGAGGTCCCGGGGGCCTCGGGGTGTTTTCGAATGGTTAAACGGAAGAAAAATCATGGAAAATTGCAGGTTGGGATTCTATTTCTGTTGTTTCCGCTCCTGCGGAATTATGGGCGCAGGAGCGAGTCCGCAGAAGCGGCCAAGGGGCGCAGGAGCGCTTGGTTACGCAGAAGCGGAACACTTTCCGTTGAAGCGGCATCGCTGGTGCGAGCCAGTGATCGCAGAAGCGGACGAGAAGAAAATGGGAAGGTCCGCAGAAGCGGACACTTGACCGCCTGGGCGAGTCAAGTGTCCGCAGGAGCGGACTCTGGTGCGCAGAAGCGGATGTTTTCGCCGAAGCGGACGTTTCATCGCAGAAGCGGACGCGCTTAAGCGGTCCGTTGCTCGCAGAAGCGGAATTTGGCCGGCTAGGCCTGGAACCGCTGAAGCGACCCTTTGGTCGCGGATACGGACTCGTAGGAGCGGAAATGTTTCCGCAGAAGCGAAAATCGCTGTAAGTTAAGTGTATCAGAAGTTAGAAAAATTTCAGAACATTTCACACATTTGGGTCTTGGCTTTAGAGGCGATTTGGGCGATTTTGAAGAGAAACTCAAGGGAAATCATCAGGTAATCAACTATGGACTTAATCTATGATTAGTATTGGTAATATTATGCAATTATATCATGAAGATGGAGGAATTTGGGGTAATTTATGGAGGATTTAGCCCTAGGCTTGAACTTTAGAAAATCAAGGTTTTGAATGGCCAAATGGAGTCCGAATTTGGTAAAATTGATATGCTTAGACTCGTATCGAGATGAGGGTTCCGAATATGTGACTTTTGTAATTTTTTGATAAGCGTACCGAAAGTCGGATTTTGACAACTTTGGGAATTTTGATGTAAATCAAGTTGTATTGATTGGGTGTCGTCCCATTGGCCTAATTTGTTGTATTTCTACTGTATTTGATCAGATTCTACGAGTGCGGAGCTTGATTCTCGTGGCAAGGGCATTGCGGAGTAGTCGTCGCGCCGTATTGAGGTGAGTAATAGATGTGGGTGATGACCAGCGGGTTCGAAACCCCGGTATACCACTTTGTGACGCTGTATAGCGGCGAGACACGCACACTCTTGAGAGTGCGGGGTCGATCATGAACCGGAGACTATATATTAGTCCGACCTGTTGATACTGTATTATTGGCTATTCTCGAGCCGTCGAACCCCCTTCTCGGATGGTTGCATATATATATATATATATTGTGATAATGGCCACTCTTGAGCCGAGGAACCCCCTTCTTGGGCGGTTGAGTATACATGTGGGCCGTGAGCCAGTTATGGGATCCCGCGAGGATCGTTATCATTGTCTTATCATATAGACATGCTAGTTTACTACTAGTCCGCAGCTATTTTTGTTATTATGCTAATTCCAATCTCTGGAACTTGATATTACTGTTTTCCAACCGAAAAATGATAAAAAGAGTTTTCAAAAACTACTTTTGAGCCTGCGAGGCTGTATCTGCATATTAGCCGACTAGTAGTGGATCGGGCTGCGCGCCGCAGCGAGATATATGTTGGATCGGACTGCACGCCGCAGGAATATCTCTATGAGATGTGCTTGGGCTGTAGGAGCCCCTCCGGAGTCTGAACCCCCACGGTGAGCACGGGTACCCAAAATTGGAGTCGGGCTACGCGCCGTAGCGGTCATATCATGCATTGCATTGCATTTAGATACATCTGCTAGCTGTTATGCTATTTATTGGTATTTTGTTGGTACAGGTACAGTGAATATTGATTCTATGACAGGGTAGCCGATTATAGCTTTACATAGTGCTTTATTGCGGATTTCTTATCTGCGTTGTCTTACCCTTGTTTATTACCACCGAGTCTGGCAGTACTCATTTTACTCCCTGCACCTTGTGTGCAGATCCAGGTACCTCTCAGCAGTGATCCAGTAGCTGTGCGAGGCGACGTTTGTGGATATTCAAGGTAGCTGCAGAGTCCGCAGGACCCGATATTCCTTCTTATTGTCTTGATTTTGTATTGACTTTTCTTTCCGCACTTGGTATCTTGTAAACCTTTATACACTCATGTTCAGTAGAGGCTCATGACTCTTGACCCTTCGGTCTATGGGAGTTAGTATATTTTGGGACTTGGTTTTCCCCGCTGTTGGTATAAGTATTACGATTGTTTCATATTTTGAAATGCTTAAATGGGTTACAGAGAGCTTCTAGCTCCATTGTTAATATTGATTGGTCAGGCTGGCTTAGCAATGTGCTGGGCGCCATCACGACCGGATTTGGGGTCGTGACAGAAATATTTTTTTTGCTAGTTTGTTCCATGACTCTAAATTTTCTTCTTAAAATCCTGCAGGTTTGCACTGCTTTAAAATAAAAACAGATGGTCAATTAAATTGCAACATTGTATGACATTTGAATTTCTCTACTTCATTACTTTTCCACAAACCTGGCATAAGAAGGTTTAGTTTAACTTGAAAAGAAGAGTTGAAATGGATGGCATCGAATTGTAAAGGTAAAACTCCCACTGCACATGTGTTCAGAATATAACAGTGAGTGGGAGTGTATATCAAATTTGGAAACAGAGAAATCACAGGATCTTTCAAGGCAAATGGGAATTGTACTGAATCTACTGTTTGACCGATCATTTACCATATATTATCTAGAGGAAATTTGCAACCTAGCATAATGATACAATTGCAATCCATAAATTTCAATCATGTTTATACTTTTAGCTATGAAGAAAAGTAATAGGAGGTAAATAGTTGTAGTCATGTAAAACTGTTTTTACTGTAATGATATATTGCAGCATCATCGATGAGTTTGTATTTTTGAAAATTTATATCATTCCTATTGCAACATATCCAACTACAAAGATTGGTTTCGTCGCACAAAGATGAAAACCACCCATATATTATCAGTTTCTACATGACACTACTTTGATAACAATTCCAAATGTATCACCAAGAATTCAGCAATATAAACGAAGCCTTGATTCTCATGGTTTCCAAGAGCAATTAATTGAGAATTAGACTTACTTCTTGTACCATAGAAAGAAGCGGCAATTAATTGAGAATTAGACTTACTTCTTGTACCATAGAAAGAAGCAGATACGTCAAAATATAATTTTTTTCAAATTTTCCCATTGAATTTATATAGTTTGAACATTTCAAGTGTCAAATAAATTGTATAGAAGGAAAGCACGGAGTTGTAGAGATTAAAGCCATGAACATACCTTCACTTATGATTTAAATTTTTTGCCTTGCTATATTTTGCATCTAACTCGTCTGCAAAACAAAATAATAGTTCAATATCCAAACACATATCATAGTGAAAAAAGCAAAACATTCAATCTTTGTAATTACTGTATAACCAAATATTAAATTTGTTCATACTATCTTATAAATTAAGAATCTCACTCTTTCAAAGGAAAATTAGAAAAAGATAAAATGCAGAAAATAAGAAAACAAAAAGGAATTGCATTTACTTACTCATTTGTAATAGAATGTTGAAAAATCCAGCTTATAATCTGTTGAAATTGACATAATTGAATCATTATATATGTATATTTGTAATATTTATAAAGAATATAATTTATATACAGAATAGCAAAATAAAGACCATATAAGAAAATAGCAGAAAAGTAAAGCGTGCCTATTACATACTTGACATATGTTGTGAACAACTATTGTTGCAGATGGTTAATGAATCTCAGTAACAAAATTTGTACTTAAAACTCAAAAAAGATATTAATTATCTCTTGGGTAGAGGTAAGGCATGTCTACATATTACCCTCCCCAGACCCCACTTTGTGGGAATATACTGGGTTGTTGTTGTTGTTGTTGTTGTTATCTTTTGAGTGTCAGAGTAAATTTCGGAAAACTTCTTTAAATACAACATTTGTAGCTTCAGTAGTTATATTCCCATCATCATCACAAACCAATATTTTTAATCCCTTTCTACTCGTCACTCGAGAAAGAGCAACATATAGTTGTCCATGTGTAAAAACTGGTTTTTTCAAAAATAATCCAACATGAGACAATGACTGTCCTTGTCTTTTGTTGATTGTCATTGCAAAAGAGACAATGATTGGAAATTGTCTTCGCTGGAACTTGAACGGAATTCTAGCATCAGATGGCGTCAATGTCATTCTTGGAATAAACACTTTATGTCCAGCCATGTGTCCCGCTAAAACCTTTGCTTCAATAACTTGATTTCCAAGTTTAGTTATGATCAATCTTGTTCCATTACATAACCCTACTGATTGATCAATATTTCTTAATAACATTACCGGAATACCAACCTTTAGCGTAAGAGCATGATTTGGAACTCCGGAACATTTAATTGTATTTAAGAATTCTGGAGTGTGTACATGTTCCAATGCTGAATAAGTACTGTCAGAATTGCAGATTGTATCAGAACTCAAATATAATTTCTCAGAACTTTCATTAAGAGAAATCATATATTTGTTGATTGACTCCACCATATCAAGAGTTGGAGTAAGAATGGCTCTTTCTTGTAGGTATCATATATCATTGAACCGACTATTGAAATTAGGATACGTACTTTCTACAATTGCAGATGTTGGATCAACAGTTTGTTTTATCAAAAGATCATCTGGTATTTGGACTTTATCATTGTCATCAACAGAAGTGACAATTATACCATCCCCAATTCCCAAAATCCAATCTGAAAAAACTCTCAACTCATCTAGATGTGTCCCTATTTCATTACCTTGCAATCTCATGTTTTTTGTCAACTTTAACAATTGACAGTGAGGCCACAAATAAGAAGAATTGAGAGAAGCATTGACAATATCTGCTCTACTACCTTTTGGAATAACAGGTAATATTTGTCTGAAGTCACCACCAAGAACAATTGTTTTACCTCCAAATGGTCGGTGTAAATTGGATGCATGTTTAAACCTACGAATATCTCTTAAAGTTTTATCAAGAGCTTCAAAACAATATCTATGCATCATGGGTGCCTCATCCCAAATAATCAACTTTGCCTTGATTATTTAATTTGCTAGAGGAGTACCTTGCTTTATATTACATGTTGAATCTTCAGTTACATTTAGAGGAATCACAAATCTTGAATGAGCTGTTCGACCACCTGGTAACAACAAAGATGCAATCCCGCTAGCTGTAACAGTTAGCACAATATCTCCTCTAGATATTATGGCAGAAGATAAATTTCTCCAAATAAAAGTCTTTCATGTTTCTCAAAAACCATATAAGAAGAAGAACCCACATTTGTCTTCATTCACAGCTGTTATTATTTTTTCATACACTGATTTCTGCTCATCTGTCAAATTCTTTACTAATTTTTGATGTTCCTCTGCCAAAGCGCATTTATTATAACGCAATTCATCCCGTATTAATCTATTACTGCTATCAACCTCTTCCGAATTATAAACAGGCCTTGGCATTGTTGGAAAATCAAAAAAACATTTTCCACAACCTTTCAAAAAAGTTTCAATCTTTTGCAAACAACGATTTTTCAATTCTTGATCTGTTAGGTGAGCTTCTGAAATTACATTACAATGTAAAATAATTAAATACAATTAATCCATATCATTAATGCAATTTTTAACCATTAAATACATACCCGGGTGATCCAATATTCTTCTTTCTTCATAAAGGATATCTTCTTATAGTAAATGCCATGTTGCTTGCAAAACACTTTCTGGACGTGACATTGAATTTGACAAAAGCAGCATAGCAAATAATTGTCTAAGATATGAAGCCGTTCCCCAATTACTTGCTTCCATGATAGCATCAACGTATTCCTTATCATCATCTAATAAACCCAAAGCATAATATGCATCTCTAAATGTCTCATGATAAGAACCGTTGATTTTTTTTAAATCCTCAAAGACTTTTGGACCTTTAACTACATTCAACAACAATCGAAGGTAATATTTCTCTCCAGAGGAAGGTGGAACAAAGAATATTCTCCCAATAGAAAATGCAGAAGTTTTTCTTTTTTTCCATCTTTTTAGGTTTTGTTTCCACACAAACTTTAGAGGGAATTCAGCATAAGTCAATTCTCTTGCTTTAGGAAAAGTCTTATTAGCTTCAAACCAACTTAGAAACATAGATTCCTTAACGGTTGGTCTATTGACAACTGCATCAATTGGATCATTATCCGAAAATATAACCGTCTGATTATTTGGCAGATGAAAAGATAGCCTTTCTACAGATGGTTCTCTATAGTGGATTGGGAATTTAAAAATTCTCCAAGCAACTTCACAAGGTGATATGTATCGGCAATCATAATACATATTTATTTCATCAACTAACCACAAATCTTCATTATTCACACTTTGAGAAAAAGCTGCGGTGACATGATCATTACCTTTACTAACATACTTAAATAAGTACTTAATGGATCGTGATTGATTACACCACTCCACATTAATGTGTGCACCATACTTCAATAATAAATATCTGTTGTGTGGTACAACATACCTATTATCCAACGCAATACCTACTCTATTTGCAGTTCTACCATAATCCCTTCTTCTATAAATTGGATACCCATCTTCATCAAGTCTGGTTGATGACACAAATTTTTTTGGAAAGTGCTTTGTGCATCTACCATTTTGCATACAAGGAGAAGATTTTCTAGCAGTACCACAAGGACCATGCATCATGAAATTTGTAATAGCATTATAATAATAAGGATCTACATTTTTATCTGGTAATTTTGTTGAAATAATTCCATCAATATCTCCGACAGTTGGGTATTTATTCACAAGAAAAAGCAAGATGTGTGCATGAGGCAATCCCCATTTTTGAAATTCAACTGTATATATCATTGAAGAATAAAGACGTAATTAGATTGTTAAGTTTTTATATTTTTTTTAATATTATCATATAACAAAATAAATATACAAACATAATACTTATGTAAAAAATGATAAATTTACCTGCTTTTACTTCTCCAAAAACCTTATTGTCGCGTAGATCTTTTATCATGCGATCGAGCTTGATTTTGAAAACCCTTGTTAAAATGCCGGGCCTATCTTCAGGAGATAAGCCTCAACTCTCAACAAATCAATTAATCTCCCGCCACTTTGGGTTGCAAGTAAAAGTGATAAACAAATCAGGGTACCCACCCACTTGCTAATTACCATGGCATCTTGATAATTTTGCAACATGTAACGTGCGCCTCCCGTAAAGCTAGAAGAGAGTATAACTCTTTGTCCTTGAGAAGAAGGTTCTATGTCCCCATGTAAAACAACACCTTGTAACCCATTATAAAAGTGTGCTCTCAATTGTCTTTGATGAAGCCTAATGAACCTCAATCGAGAAGATTCCATCATTGTATAACCATCTACCAAGAATTGTTGAAATAATCTTCTAGCCGAAACAATTGAAGGAACTTCATCCTTCCTTTCTTGAATTTTATATGATAAATACTCACGTGTGCTAACACATTTCCTTCCTCCAGCTGAATCATCAACATCACTCAAAGAAATATCTTCTCGGTATCCGTCTTCACCATAAGGAAATAATAATGGATATTGCAAACCTAAGTAGGCTCCATTTAATTCATTTATCCTTTGTAGTTGTCCAGATTGGGTTTCAACTATTATATCTCTATCAGACTTTGTTTGTTCAAAATCTCCAACAATCAAAGCAGCTACCTCTGAAATTGTTGGTAAATTGTATCTTCTCCCATCAGAGCCTCTTTTCCCAATCAATCTAAGTCTAACATTTGAGGTCCCGTCATTTTAAAATTGATCTCTAACCATTCGAAATGACTTTGCAAGAACATTATGTTCATCAATCATTTGCCTCAAGTCATTCACAATTTCAGTGTGAAGTTGATTGTTCATTTAACCGCGGTTGTGAAGGAAAATATTGAGTTCAACTAAATATTTACATATTAAAATAAAAAGAATTTTAATAATTTTTAACTTAGAAATTCTAAATGTTAACCTGATTGCATGAATTCTATTTTCCACCTCATTCTCAGTACCATAGATATACAATTGAGCAAATTTGGGAGGAGATCCTTCCGGAGGCAATAAGCTTCCAATCTGATGATAATTTTGCCCAGACAATCTGAATGTTCTAGGTCCCTTTGTTTTGTTAACAGAAAAATCCACCTATCCTCCCATTGATGTAAATGCAAATATAGAATTATATGTTCGAATGTTCTCTCTGAAATGTTTGCTTTTTGCACCTTCATGAAATTATGTTTTGTTAAATAACATATATATATGCAATAATTATACTATCGTTGTTTTAATTAAAGGAAATCATGTATTAACCCGATCCAAATAATAAATCCTTCAAAATCGAAGGGGGCTCCTTTGGATTTGGTAGCTTGATTTTACCACGACCACAACACAAAGTGAAAATTGGTTTTTTCTTTTTATACTTCTTCTTAACTCTTTCCTCAAACCAAAAATATTCCCCACAATATTCACATTCATAATTGGCATCTCCTATATCCCAATATTCTGGTTTTATGAGATTAAAAAAACATAAATGTTAAATAGTTATTATATAGAAAGTAAAAGGATGATTTATATGAATCTTTAAATTTTGTCATACTTACCTTCATTATGCATCCAGCTTTGTACTTCATCATTTAAAAATAATAATAATTATTTATTAGAATTTAAAATTTAATATATGTGAAAGTGTTAATACATTTACACATTATGGCACCTTCATAAGTTTATATGTAAATACCTTGAAAAACATCATCATCTTCATTCACATCATGAAATTCAACATTGGATTGCATTTGACCTTGAAGAAAAAATTATAAATTAGTAAAGTTGTATGTATGATTATAAGTTGTGGTAGATTCAATGCCATACCTGGTATATCAGCATTAATGTTGTCATCTACAAATTGGATATGAAATATTAATTAGTAGTCACTTGTAAATTTAATATTGAAGAAAAATTATTTTGCAAGTCTAAATGTGAGATTGTAGAAGTGCATAATTCTTGATGGAAATTGCTAAAGCACAACTCAACCAAAAAAGAATTATATAAGTATAATTGTAAAATATAAAATATGTTGTAGTTGAAAATTAAAGAGAAGGAAATAAATGGAATAAAATTTAAAATTTAATTTAATAAATAATTATATTCGTCAACTTTTGCATATAACTTATATGATTATAAATTTAAAAATTTATTATTTATGTAATTATGTACATAATGAAGAAAAATATTAAGTTTGTCAAATGTAAAAATTAATTAAAGTAAATTAAACATGAATATTCACCTTCAAATAATGGTATCTCATTTAAATCATGTAGAAGATGCTCTTTCTGCAAATTTGAACTGGACGAACCATATAGCAAACTATGTTGTTGCATTGATCTTGGATATTGTGGCTGAGAATAAGATGATGAAACTTGTCCAAGACTATTTATGGGTGTATTATTAAATTGAGGGAAATGGAGACGATGTGTCATATCGGTAAGTGGTTGTTTCATTTTTTCTTTTTCAGAAGCATTCCCTGTCAGAGTTGTATCAGCGAAATAAGTAAACAGTTAAATAAGAACTAAAAACGAACTTTTAAAACTGCACAGACATAACAAACTTATTAAACAAAATTTTTAATAATAAATTATATTCACCAATCTATTACGCATATGAGGAAAGATGTAAAAAAATTACAAATATTGTATTTTAGTTATTTGAAAGAATAGCTACTCCTTTTACTGAGTTCCTAAATTTTTCATTAACCATATAATAAAATTTAGAAAACTATTTACCTTGCATCAATGGTTGGTCATTTAAATCCGGTAAGAGATGATTCTGTTGTAATTTTGAAGGTGAAAAATCAGATTGAAAATGTTGTTGTGCTGAATGTGGATTCTGTGCCTCAAACTGAGATGATGAAAGTTCTTCAGAGATGTGTATGGATGCACTACATATTTGAGGAGAATTCACAAAATTTGTTATCTCCGTTAATGATTGTTCGGCTCTTCCTCTTTCCATAGCACTCCGTGTGATAGTAGTTGAATGAACAAAGTATGTAACAATAAATAGTTTAATTGTACATTTATGCAATGAAATATGAAATAATGCATATTAAGACATAATAGATATACAAAATAATAGAAATTACAAAGATAATTTGGATAAATATAATATATACGACACATATATTTAAAAGTTATACTAAAAATCCAGCATGTAATGCATATATGAAAGTGAAGAAATAATACAACAAAAATTATTTAGTAACACGCCAAATTTACATCCAAATTTTGAAAGAACTGGAATATTAGTCATGCTATAAATAATAAGTGATAAATTTCATACCGTTCAACGCTAATTTTGCCTTTTTCTACTTTGGTATGCATACAGTATTTTTTCGTCCAAGATTTTCCTTTTCTTCCATGTCAAACTGCCGTTAAAACTGAAATTGTTGCGAGATCTTGAAGAGTATTATGCAAAACTGAAGTTGAATTTTGTATAACGTGTTTGCAACCAGTGACTATTGATTACAATAATTTTAGAACTATAATTAATATAAACAAATGTAAAAACATGAAACCAAGAGTACAACATAGATATCGGAAAAATTAATGTCCTTGAAGCACGGACAAAAGGAAAAATTTAGATGAGAAATTGAAATAGGTGTTAGAAGTTAAACAGTCTACAAACAAAACCAAAAATACAGAGCTGTTGACAAAAAAATGGCATATGTTATGCACCTCTATTATCTTTCTATTATATTTAACTATCATTCACGGCAGTAGTGATATTAAGGTTAGATGTCGAAGAATTTGAGTTAAATGATATATATATATATATATATCAAATTCGAAGATTTGCATCTAATATATCAAATTCTTAAAACCCTTTATATGATGTCGAAGATTTGCATCTAATATCTATAATTGAGGGGTATTCCTATGCCTTTAGTTTTGATAGTTCTATGGTGGTTCTTTCTGTAACAACCCGGCCCGTCGTTACATGAATTACCACCCCGTTATGTTGCATTAACATATCTTTGCTTCTATATCAGTGTTAGAACATATCGGGTGAGTTAGGAGTGAATTGAATTGAAAATGAAGCAAAAAGCATGTTAGAAGGAAGTTTGAATATGGAAATTCAACCTAGAGTTGACTATCGAGTTAGAGTGCTAGGAATCAGATTCTGATGATTCGACTAGTTTCGAGGGATCATTATGACTTAGGAGAGCAATCGGAATTGAATTTGGAGGCCCGGTGTAGAAATAGGCTTGAATTGGCTAAGGTTGAATTTTGGCGAAATCCGAACAGTAGGTGAGATTTTGATCTGGGAGTCGGAATGGAATTCCGACAGTTGCAGTAGCTCCGTTAGGGGATTTTGGATATGCCTGAAAATTTTCATGTCATTCGGACGTCGTCTGGTCGGGTTTTTGATTGAATGAGCAATTCGGAAATTTTGAAGAAAACTTAGGCTTGAATCCGTGTGTAATTGGTGATTTTGATGTTTAGGATGGTGTTTTTATGATTGGAACAAGTTCGTATCATGTTTTGGAGTATGTTGGTGGTTTTCGTTGGGGTCCGGGGGCCTCGGGGTGAATCCGGACCATCATCCGGGCATTTTGTACTTGGCAAAGTCTGCTGTAAATTGCAGATCTCGGTGCAGAAGGCTAAGCCTTCGCGTTCGCGAGGGCAAGGCCCGCGTTCGCGTAGGCTGGGGCACCTTGGTCATCGCGTTCGCGAGGAGGAGAGCCGCATTCGCGTAGAAGGAATCGGGGAAGCATCGCGTTCGCGATGGTGTTGGTCGCGATCGCGTAAGAGGAAATAGTGAAGAATCGCGTTCGCGTGGATGGTGGCCGCGTTCGCATAGAGGATCTCCGGATGGCTGAAGTAATGTGCATCGCGAACGCGTGGGGCATGTCACGTTCGCGAAGAGAAAATGGATCAGTGCATCGCGGACGCGTGATAGCTCATGCGAACGCAAAGAGCAAAATTGTCTGGCAGTGAAATTAAATTGCAGAACAGAGGGCTCACGGGTTCATATACCCAAAACATAATTTTGAGCCCTAGAGAGAAGAAAACACGGGAAAATGCTGGGAAATCATCGGGTATTCATCAGAGGTAAGTTTCTTGACTCAAAAACATCATTTTATGGAGGAATTAACATCAATCTTCATGAATTTGGGTAGAAATTGTGAAGGGTTGTGGCCTAGATATTGAAAACGAAAATTTGGGTTTTGAAAGGCCAATCGAACTCCGATTTTGGTAAATTTTATATGTATGGACTCGTGGCGAGACGAGGGTTATGGAAATATAAGTTTCGAAATTTTTCGAGATGTGGGCCTGTGACGACCCGGCCCGTCGTCATGAGAATTACCACCCCGATATGTTGTAAATACATGTTTTATGATTTTATATCAGTGTTAAAGTCTATCGGGTGAGTTAGGAGTGAATTGGATTGAAAATGAGGCATATAGCCCTTGTGAAGGAAACTTGAATAAGGAAAAGTCAACCCGGAGTTGACTATTTGGTTAGAGGGCTCGGAATCGGATTCTGATGATTCGGTTAGTTCCGAAAGGTGATTTGTGACTTAGGGGAGCGATCGGAATTGAATTTGGAGGCCCGGTGTTGAAATAGGCTTGAATTGGCTAAGGTTGAATTTTGACGAAATCCGAACGGTAGGTGAGATTTTGATCCGGGGGTCGGAATGGAATTCCGACAGTTGCAGTAGCTCCGTTAGGTGATTTTGGATGTGCCTGCAAAATTTCGGGTCATTCGGACGTCGTTTGGTCGGGTTTTTGATTGAATGTGTAATTTGGAATGTTTTAAGGAATTTAGGCTTGAATTCGATGCGAATTATGGGTTTTGATGTTGTTAGACGTGTTTTGAGGATTGGAGCAAGTTCGAATGAGGTATTAAGATGTGTTGGTATGTTTGGATGAGGTCCGGAGGGCCTCGGGGTATTTTCGGATGGTTAAACGGGAGAAAATTGTGGAAAAATTGCAGGTTGGGATCCTGCTTCTGTTGTTTCCGCTCCTGCGGAATTTTGGACGCAGGAGCGTGTCCGCAGAAGTGGACGAGATGCGCAGGAGCAGCTGGTTACGCAGAAGCGGAAGCCATTCCGCTGAAGCGGGGTCGCTGGTGCGAGCCAGTGATCGCAGAAGCGGAGGGGAGAAATTGGGCATGGTCCGCAGAAGCGGACATTTGACCGCTTGGGCGGGACCGCAGAAGCGGACAATGGTGCGCAGAGGCGGATGTTTCCGCAGAAGCGGAAGTGTCTTCGCAGAAGCGGGTGCGCTTAAGCGGCCCTTTTGCTTGCAGAAGCGGAAATGGTCGGCCAGGCCTGGAACCGCTGAAGCGACCCTTTGGTCGCGGATACGGGCTCGTAGGAGCGGAAAATATTCCGCAGAAGCGAAAATCGCTGTAAGTAAGTGTATCGGAAGTTAGAAAAATTTCAGAACATTTCACACATTTTGGGTCTCGGCTTTAGAGGCGATTTGGGCGATTTTGAAGAGAAATTCAAGGGAAATCATCAGGTAATCATCTATGGACTTAAACTATGATTAGTATTGGTAATATTATGCAATTATATCATGAAAATGGAGGAATTTGGGGTGATTTATGGAGGATTTAGCCCTAGGCTTGAACTTTAGAAAATCAAGGTTTTGAATGGGCAAATGGAGTCCGAATTTGGTAAAATTGACATGCTTAGACTCGTATTGAGATGAGGGTTCCGAATATGTGACTTTCGTGATTTTTCGACAAGCGTAACGAAAGTCGGGTTTTGACAACTTTGGGAATTTTGATGTAAATTGAGTTATATTGATTGGGTGTCGTCCCATTGGCCTAATTTGTTGTGTTTCTACTGTATTTGATCAGATTCTACACGTGCGGAGCTTGATTCTCGTGGCAAGGGCATTGCGGAATAGTCGTCACGCTGTATTGAGGTGAGTAATAGATGTGGGTGATGACCAGCGGGTTCGAAACCCCGGTATACCACTTTGTGACGCTGTATAGCGGCGAGACACGCACACTCTTGAGAGTGCGGGGTTGATCATGAACTGGAGACTACATATTAGTCCAACCTGTTGATATTGTATTATTGGCTATTCTAGAGCCGTCGAACCTCCTTCTCGGATGGTTGCATATATGTATATATATATTGTGATAATGGCCACTCTTGAGCCGAGGAACCCCCTTCTTGGGCGGTTGATTATACATGTGGGCCGTGAGCTAGTATTGGATCCCGCGAGGATCGTTATCATTGTCTTATCATATAGACATGCTAGTTTACTACTAGTCCGCAGCTATTTTTGTTATTATGCTAATTCCAATCTGTGGAACTTGATATTACTGTTTTCCAACTGAAAAATGATAAAAGAGTTTTCAAAAACTATTTTTGAGCCTGCGAGGCTGTATCTGCATATTAGCTGACTAGTAGTGGATCGGGCTGCGCGCCGCGGCGAGATATATGTTGGATCGGATTGCACGTTGCAGGAATATCTCTATGAGATGTGCTTGGGCTGTAGGAGCCCCTCCGGAGTCTGAACCCCCACAGTGAGCACGGGTACCCAAAATTGGAGTCGGGCTACGCGCGTAGCGGTCATATCATGCATTGCATTGCATTTAGCTACATCTGCTAGCTGTTATGCTATTTATTGGTATTTGTTGGTACAGGTACAGTGAAGATTGATTCTATGACAGGGTAGCCGATTATAGCTTTACATAGTGCTTTATTGCGGATTTCTTATCTGCGCTGTCTTACCCTTGTTTATTACCACTGAGTCTGGCAGTACTCATTTTACTCACTGCACCTTGTGTGCAGATCCAGGTACCTCTCAGCAGTGATCCAGTAGCTGTGCGAGGCGACATCTGTGGGATATACGAGGTAGGCTGCAGAGTCCGCAGGACCCGATATTCCTTCCTACTGTCTTTTAATTTTGTATTGACATTTCTTTCCGCACTTGGTATCTTGTAAACCTTTATACACTCATGTTCAGTAGAGGCTCATGACTCTTGACCCTTGGTCTATGGGAGTTGATGTATTATGGGACTTGGTTCCCCGTTTTCGTTACATATATCGCTGTTATTTCTTGAATTAATTTGCTTAAATGGGTTAAAGAGAGCTTCTAGCTCCGTTGTTGATATTGATTGGTCAGGCTGGCTTAGCAATGTGCTGGGCGCCATCACGACCGGATTTGGGGTCGTGACAAGTTGGTATCAGAGCCTAGGTTTACTAGGCCTCGTGAGTCTTGAGCCGGTTAGTAGAGTCTTGTGGATCGGTACGGGGACGCCTGTACTTATCCTCGGGAGGCTGCGAACCTTTAGGAAAACTTCACTTTTCTTGAACTGTGTCGTGCGATCTTGTTGTTCTGAGAACTGAACTTCTATATTCTATTCTCTCGCAGATGGCGAGAACGCGAGCATCAGGACGAGGTGGACGACCTCCATTGCCAACTGTTAGAGGCCGTGGGCGCGGTCGTGCTAGAGTTAGAGGTAGGGCAGCTGAGGCAGTGCCAGCTGACCCGCCTGTTGTACCGGTTCAGGAGCAGCCCCCAGTGGTTGATGCTCCAGCGGTCCCAGTTCAGGGCCGGACTATATCTATTGCTATTCCTGGTCTTCAGGAGACTCTTGCTCGGATATTATCGGTGTGTTCCGGTTTGGCTCGGGTAGTTTCGGCTACCGCTGCGCAGCGACATCTCGGTCGGGGGTGGTCGGCGGACCACTGCGGCTCGCACGCCGACCGGTTGTTCGGGGACTTCGGACGCTGAGCGGTCCCCGCTCGGTGGTTGCGCGGTTATTCCTCCGAGTGCACCGGCTCCGGCTCCGAGCATATGGTTCGAGGTTATGCCGAGGACGAGCGGCGTCGCCTTGAGAGATTTGGTAGACTTCGGCCACCCCATTTCGGTGGCGTTGAGGGCGAGGATGCCCGGGGTTTCTTGGATAAGTGTCAGAAGATGTTGCGTACGGCTGGTATTCTTGAGTCCGGCGGAGTTTCATTTACTACATTTCAGTTCACTGGTCCCGCATTTGATTGGTGGGAGGAGTTTGAGAGGCGTAGGCACGCAAGAGCAGCACCTCTCACATGGCAGCAGTTCTCTACTCTCTTTCTAGAGAAATATGTACCTCAGTCTCGTCGCGAGGAGCTACGTCGCCAGTTCGAGTGGTTGATTCAGGGCGACATGTCTGTGACCCAGTATGAGCTTAGATTCACTCGGTTGGCTAGGCATGCCACATGGATGATCCCCACTGATAGGGAGAGGATCAGGAGGTTCATTGATGGCCTCAACTACTCTATCCGTATTCTTATGACCGGCGAGCGAGTTCTGTCATCATCGTTTGAGCAGGTAGCTGATATGGCACGCTCCATTGTGGCGGATCGTCGCCGAGAGAGAGAGGAGCGGGAGGCCGAGAGGCCTCGTGGTTCACAGGTAGTTTCGGTGGTGCTCCGTCTGAGGGCATTCCCGGCGGAGCGAGAGGTCGCTCGTCTGGACCCTCTCGTTCGGGCCGCCCGAGAGCGAGCGGAGGTTCGCATGGTCGTGGTCGACGGGGGTTTCAGCAGGGACAATCATCACTCAGCGCCCTCCTAGGCCCAGAGTGCGGCACCTACTTCTCCGGCACTAGGTGCATGTTATGAGTGTGGTGAGTTTGGCCACGTGAGGAGACATTGCCCTCGACTACGTAGGGGCGGGACTCAGCAGAGGGATCAGCCCTCCTCTTCGGCACCATCTCGGTCTAGTAGAGGTGGAGGTCGGTCTTCTCGTGGTCGCCCCGGGGGCGAGGAGAGATCTGGTGGAGGCCAGGCGCGATTCTATGCACTTCATGATAGGCGTGATGCGGTTGCCTCCGATGCGGTGATTACAGGTATCATTTCTGTCGTCACAGAGATGCCTCTGTTCTATTTGATCCGGGGTCCACATATTCATACGTGTCCTCTTATTTTGCACGTCATTTGGGTGCGACTCGTGGTAGTCTTGATTTACTGGTACATGTATCCACCCTCGTGGGTGATACGATTGTTGTGGATCATGTACTATAGATCTGTGTTATATCTATTGGGGGTACGGAGACCCGAGCGGTTTGTTATTGTTGGGGATGGTGGACTTTGATATTATATTGGGTATGGAGTGGTTGTCTCCGTACCATGCTATATTGGAACTGTCATGCTAAGACGATTACGTTGGCCATTCCTGGTATTTCTCGGATTGAATGGCGGGGTTCGACCGATTTCGTCCCTAGCCGTGTTATTTCGTTCCTAAAAGCTCGAGAAGATGGTTGAAAAAGGGTGTTTATCGTACTTAGCTTTTGTGAGAGATGTGGGAGCTGAATCTCCTAGCATCGATTCTGTACCTGTTGTGAGGGATTTCCCAGATGTTTTCCCCTCAGACCTGCCGGGCATGCCGCCGGACAGGGATATTGATTTTGGCATTGACTTGGTGCCGGGCACTCAGCCCATATCCATTCCTCCTTATCGAATGGCACCAGCCGAGTTGAAAGAACTAAAAGAGCAGCTCCAAGAACTTCTGGATAAGGGTTTCATCCGCCCTAGTGTGTCCCCGTGGGGTGCGCCGGTATTATTTGTTAAAAAGAAAGATGGTTCCATGCGAATGTGTATTGATTATAGGCGATTGAACAAAGTGACAGTGAAGAACAAGTACCCTCTACCGCGCATAGATGATTTGTTTGATCAGTTACAGGGTGCGAGGGTGTTTTCTAAGATCGATCTTCGTTCGAGCTATCATCAGTTGAAGATCAGAGACTCAGATATTATGAAGACTGCATTCAGGACCCGATATGGTCATTATGAGTTTCTTGTGATGTCGTTTGGGCTGACCAACGCCCCAGCAGCATTTATGCATCTGATGAACAGTGTGTTCAGGCCTTATTTGGATTCATTTGTGATTGTGTTCATTGATGACATTCTAGTCTACTCCGTAGTCAGGAGGAGCATGCTCAGCATTTGAGTATTGTGTTGCAGAGATTGAGGGAGGAGAAGCTATATGCTAAGTTCTCAAAATGCGAGTTTTGGCTCGAGTCCGTAGCATTTCTGGGACATGTGGTGTCTCGTGATGGTATTCAGGTTGATCAGAAAAAGATAGAGGCGGTGCGGAGTTGGCCTAGACCGTCCTCAGCTACAGAGATCAGGAGTTTTCTTGGCTTGGCGGGGTATTATCGCCGGTTTGTTCAGGGATTTTCATCCATTGCTTCTTCATTGACTAAATTGACCCAGAAGGGTGCACCATTCATGTGGTCGGATGAGTGCGAGGAGAGCTTTCAGAAGCTCAAGACAGCTTTGACCACAGCTCTAGTGTTAGTATTGCCATCAGCTTCAGGTTCATATACCGTTTATTGTGATGCCTCGAGAGTGGGGATAGGTTGTATGTTGATGCAGGAAGGTAAGGTGATTGCTTATGCTTCTCGGCAGTTGAAGCCACATGAGAAGAACTATCCTGTTCATGACTTGGAGCTAGCCGCCATTGTTCATGCATTGAAGATTTGGAGGCACTATTTGTACGGTGTGTCTTGTGAGGTGTATACCGACCATCGTAGTCTCCAGCACTTGTTCAAACAGAAAGACCTTAATTTGAGACAGCGGAGATGGCTAGAGTTGCTGAAGGATTATGACATTACTATATTATATCATCCGGGAAGGCCAATGTGGTGGCCGATGCTTTGAGCCGGAAGGCGGTCAGTATGGGGAGCTTGGCATATATTCCAGCTGAGGAGAGGCCATTTGCTTATGATGTTCAGGTGCTAGCCAATCGGCTAGTGAGGTTAGATATTTCGGAGCCCAGCAGGGTATTGGCTTGTGTTGTATCTCGGTCATCTCTATATGATCATATTTGTGAGCGCCAGTATGATGATCCACATTTGGCTGTCCTGAGGGACAGAGTTCAGCATGATGATGCTAGAGATGTCACCATTGATAGTGACGGCGTATTGAGGATGCGGGGCCGGATATGCGTGCCCAATGTTGATGGCCTTCGTGAGTTGATTCTGGAGGAGGCCCATAGCTCGCGGTATTCTATCCATCCGGGAGCCGCGAAGATGTATCAAGATTTGAAACAGCACTATTGGTGGAGAAAGATGAAAATGGACATTGTCAGACATGTAGCACGGTGCCTCAACTGTCAGCGGGTTAAGTACGAGCATCAGAGGCCCGGTGGTGTATTTCAGCGCATTGATATTCCTGAGTGGAAATGGGAGAGGATCACTATGGACTTTGTTACTGGACTCCCTCGGACGGCGAGGAAGTTTGATTCTGTATGGGTGATTGTGGATAGACTGACCAAGTCAGCTCACTTCATTCCAGTTAGTACTACCTACTCATCGGAGCGGTTGGCGGCGATCTTTATTCGAGAGATTGTCCGGTTGCATGGAGTCCCAGTGTCTATCATATCCGACAGGGGTACTCAGTTCACTTCTCAGTTTTGGAGAGCATTTCAGCGAGAGATGGGTACGCGGGTTGAGTTGAGTACAGCATTTCACCCCCAGACAGACGGACAGTCTGAGCGCACTATTCGGATCTTGGAGGATATGTTGCGAGCTTGTGTGATTGATTTTGGTGGTTCGTGGGATGAGTTCCTACCACTTGCGAAGTTTGCCTACAACAACAGTTATCAGTCGAGTATTCAGATGGCCCCGTATGAGGCATTGTATGGCGGGCGGTGTAGATCCCCCGTGGGATGGTTTGAGCCTGGTGAGGTTAGATTGATAGGGACTGAGTTAGTCCAAGATGCTCTGGATAGAGCAAAGTTGATCCAGGAGAGGCTTCGTACAGCACAGTCTCGTCAGAAGAGTTATGCGGACCGTAGAGTTCGAGAGTTGTCTTTCATGGTTGGTGACAGAGTATTGTTGAAGGTTTCACCTATGAAGGGTGTCATGAGGTTTGGGAAGAAAGGAAAGTTGAGTCCGAGGTACATTGGTCCTTTTGAGATACTTAGGAGAGTTGGAGAGGTGGCATATGAGTTGGCCTTACCGCCCAGCTTATCCAGCGTTCATCCAGTATTCCATGTGTCTATGCTCCGGAAGTACATTGGAGATCCGTCTCATGTATTAGATTTCAGCACCATTCAGCTTGATGGTGATCTATCCTATGATGTGGAGCCTATTGCTATTTTGGGTCGTCAGGTGAGAAAATTGAGGTCCAAGGAGATTGCATCGATTAAGGTTCAGTGGAGAGGTCGACCCGTGGAGGAGGCCACTTGGGAGATCGAGCGGGAGATGCGGAGCAGATATCCTCACTTGTTTGAGACTTCAGGTATGTTTCTTGACCCGCTCGAGGACGAACGTTTGCTTAAGAGGGGAGAATGTGACGACCCGGCCCGTCGTCACGAGAATTACCACCCCGTTATGTTGTAAATGCATGTTTTATGATTTTATATCAGTGTTAAAGTCTATCGGGTGAGTTAGGAGTGAATTGGATTGAAAATGAGGCATATAGCCCTTGTGAAGGAATCTTGAATAAGGAAAAGTCAACCCGGAGTTGACTATTTGGTTAGAGGGCTTGGAATCGGATTCTGATGATTCGGTTAGTTTCGGAAGGTGATTTGTGACTTAGGGGAGCGATCGGAATTGAATTTGGAGGCCCGGTGTAGAAATAGGCTTGAATTGGCTAAGGTTGAATTTTGACGAAATCCGAACGGTAGGTGAGATTTTGATCCGGGGGTCGGAATGGAATTCCGACAGTTGCAGTAGCTCCGTTAGGTGATTTTGGATGTGCCTGCAAAATTTCGGGTCATTCGGACGTCGTTTGGTCGGGTTTTTGATTGAATGTGTAATTTGGAATGTTTTAAGGAATTTAGGCTTGAATTCGATGCGAATTATGGGTTTTGATGTTGTTAGACGTGTTTTGGGGATTGGAGCAAGTTCAAATGAGGTATTAAGATGTGTTGGTATGTTTGGATGAGGTCCCGGGGGCCTCGGGGTGTTTTCGGATGGTTAAACGGGAGAAAATTGTGGAAAAATTGCAGGTTGGGATCCTGCTTCTGTTGTTTCCGCTCCTGCGGAATTTTGGATGCAGGAGCGTGTCCGCAGAAGCGGACGAGATGCGCAGGAGCGGGTGGTTACGCAGAAGCGGAAGCCTTTCCGCCGAAGCGGGGTCGCTGGTGCGAGCCAGTGATCGCAGAAGCGGACGAGAGAAAATGGGCATGGTCCGCAGAAGCGGACACTCGACCGCTTGGGCGAGACCGCAGAAGCGGTCAATGGTGCGCAGAGGCGGATGTTTCCGCAGAAGCGGAAGCTCCTTCGCAGAAGCGGGCCCGCTTAAGCGGCCCTTTGTTCGCAGAAGCGGAAATGGCCGGCCAGGCCTGGAACCGCTGAAGCGACCCTTTGGTCGCGGATACGGGCTCGTAGGAGCGGAAAATATTCCGCAGAAGCGAAAATCGCTGTAAGTAAGTGTATCGGAAGTTAGAAAAATTTCAGAACATTTCACACATTTTGGGTCTCGGCTTTAGAGGCGATTTGGGCGATTTTGAAGAGAAATTCAAGGGAAATCATCAGGTAATCATCTATGGACTTAAACTATGATTAGTATTGGTAATATTATGCAATTATATCATGAAAATGGAGGAATTTGGGGTGATTTATGGAGGATTTAGCCCTAGGCTTGAACTTTAGAAAATCAAGGTTTTGAATGGGCAAATGGAGTCCGAATTTGGTAAAATTGACATGCTTAGACTCGTATTGAGATGAGGGTTCCGAATATGTGACTTTCGTGATTTTTCGACAAGCGTACCGAAAGTCGGGTTTTGACAACTTTGGGAATTTTGATGTAAATTGAGTTATATTGATTGGGTGTCGTCCCATTGGCCTAATTTGTTGTGTTTCTACTGTATTTGATCAGATTCTACGCGTGCAGATCTTGATTCTCGTGGAAAGGGCATTACGGAGTAGTCGTCGCGCTGTATTGAGGTGAGTAATAGATGTGGGTGATGACCGGCGGGTTCGAAACCCCGGTATACCACTTTGTGACGTTGTATAGCGGCGAGACACGTACTCACTTGTGAGTGCGGGGTCGATTGTGATTGGAGACTACATATTAGTCCAACCTGTTGATATTGTATTATTGGCTATTCTAGAGCCGTCGAACCTCCTTCTCGGATGGTTGCATATATATATATTGTGATAATGGCCACTCTTGAGCCGAGGAACCCCCTTCTTGGGCGGTTGAGTATACATGTGGGCCGTGAGCCAGTTATTGGATCCGCGAGGATCGTTATCATTGTCTTATCATATAGACATGCTAGTTTACTACTAGTCCGCAGCTATTTTTGTTATTATGCTAATTCCAATCTCTGGAACTTGTTATCATGATATTTCCAATCTCTGGAACTTGACATTTACTGTTTTCAACTGAAAAATGATAAAAGAGTTTTCAAAACTACTTTTGAGCCTGCGAGGCTGCATTTGCATTTCGCTGATTGGTAGTGGATCGGACTGCACACCGCAGCATATATTCATGATATTGTGCTTGGGCTGTAGGAGCCCCTGTGGAGTCTGAAACCCCACGGTGAGCACGGGTACCCAAATTGGATCGGGCTACGCGCCGTAGCTGTCATTTCATGCATTGCATTGCATTTAGCTACATCTGCTAGCTGTTATGCTATTTATTGGTATTTGTTGGTACAGGTACAGTGAAGATTGATTCTATGACAGGGTAGCTGATTATCGCTTTACATAGTGCTTTATTGCGGATTTCTTATCTGCGCTGTCTTACCCTTGTTTATTACCACTGAGTCTGGCAGTACTCATTTTACTCCCTGCACCTTGTGTGCAGATCCAGGTACCTCTCAGCAGTGATCCAGTAGCTGTGCGAGGCGACATCTGTGGGATATACGAGGTAGGTGCAGAGTCCGCAGGACCCGATATTCCTTCCTACTGTCTTTTGATTTTGTATTGACATTTCTTTCCGTATTTGGTATCTTGTAAACCTTTATACACTCATGTTCAGTAGAGGCTCATAACTCTTGAACCTTGGTCTATGGGAGTTAATGTATTATGGGACTTGGTTCCCCGTTTTCAGTATATGTATCATTGTTATTTTGTGAATTAATATGCCTAAATGGGTTAAAGTGAGCTTCTAGCTCCGTGGTTGATATTGATTGGTCAGGCTGGCTTAGCAATGTGCTGGGCGCCATCACGACCGAATTTGGGGTCGGGGCTCGGGTTTTGCCAATTTCATGATTTCTGATATTTTTCGAGTTCTTTCGATTGGGTGATGTTCCATTAGCCTATTTTGATATATTTGTACTGATTTTGACTAGTTTTGACATGCGTGGATGCCGGTTCGAGGAGATAAGGTGTCGCGGGCATGAGTTTTCGTCGGTTCGTGGTGGGTAATACTTGTAAATGATGTCCTGAGACTCTACCAACCGGCTCATGACTCGCGAGACCTGTTAACCTAGGCTCTGATACCAACTTGTCACGACCCAAACCCCGGTTGTGATGGCGCCCAACACAATGCTAGGCAAGCCCGACCATATCATCTCTTAACCCGGCCAATTATTAATTCCAATTAATCAAGTTAGACTTAAACAGCAAGTGATCATATCAAAACGGCAACGTGATGGTAAAAACATACAAAATACGGTCCCAACCATATCGTGGTGTCATGAGTCTGAGCCTATACAGAATAAACATCCTAAAAACAATCAAGTCTAAGCAAGTTTAAAGCAACAAAATGATAAAGAAGGAGAAAACAGGTTCTGCGGACACCGGCAGCTACCTCGTAGTCTCCGCAAAAGTAGATAAGGATCAGCAGATACAACTCTATTGCCCTCGAGCACTTGTGAATTTGCACAAAAAGTACATGGGAGTGGGGTGAGTATATTTCAACTCAGTGAGTAATAATAATAAACAATAAATAAAAGTAAGAACCCATGTACTGTCACTAAACAGTTCTAAGGCAACCCCTACCGGCAAGTCATAACTATAGTGAGTACTCAAATCTCCGGTCCACATCTATCTCAACAAGGTCCCACACTGACCAAATCCTCACTCGTACCACTATGGTGTACAACCATCTCAATGTATGAAGATATATATATATTCCTA
Source organism: Nicotiana noctiflora (assembly GCA_032618575.1). NCBI lineage: Eukaryota > Viridiplantae > Streptophyta > Magnoliopsida > Solanales > Solanaceae > Nicotiana > Nicotiana noctiflora. The sequence continues at coordinate 55,624 of JASVEL010003611.1, forward strand.
TGTCTAAAACTTATAAGTATCTGAATGAGTATAATGTTGCGGCGTGCAGATACCTATGTCTATAATGTATAAGTATTTAAGTGTGTATACAAATACCGCTGCGGCGCGCAGCCCGATCTAATATATATACTGATGCGGCGTGCAGCCCGATCCAATATATATATACTGCTGCGGCATGCATCCCGATCTATTTAACATCGACGACGCTCACTGGGGGTGTGTACAGACTCCGGGGGGCTCGTACAGCCCAAGCGCAATAATACTACGGCGTGCATCCCGATCCAACATATATACTGCTGCGGCGTGCAACCTGATCCAATATATATACTGCTGCGGCGTGTAGCCCGATCCAATATATATACTGCTGCGGCATGCAGCCCGTTCCAATATATATATACTGCTGCGGCGTGCAGCCCGATCCAATATTTATATATATATATATATGTATAATACCTCAAAACGGGTCCTCGACCCTGTCCCAATTAGTATAGGATTGGCCTTTCAGGCCCACTTAGCCAAATCAGGGAATTTCCACCCTAAGTAATCTATCTCCCACAATACACATCTATTACTGGCTCTTGGTATGCTATTCAACTAGTTTTACGGCTGAGTGTAAGTTTCCGACACGATATAAGGGTCACCTAGCTCTACAGGTTCCCTAATGCTCTACAGATTGGCACAAGGCCCCAAACATGGCTATTAGCCCAACTATACAGTTATAATCTTATTATCAGTCATAATACATAGTATACTTATTAGCCGGGAAGGACCAAGTCCATGTCCCCAATCACAATGTCACCACGCCCGTCACAAGACACGTGTTTCATCTCAACATAGCACTGTGAAGTGCTAGTACGGGGCTTCAAACCCTCAGTACATTATTTACTACCACCACTCACCTCGAACCGGTAGAAGCCTCAGTCCGCCTTGCGCTTGCCTCGCAAATTAATCTCCTCGAATGCCAAATCTGCTCAAAATCAATGATAATACATCAATATATGGCAAATTCACGCAACCCATTCGAAATAACCCAAATTGAATCAAAACCCACAAAGTTGTCAAAATATGACTTTTGGTGCGCTTCTCGAAAAATTACAAAAGTTACATATTCGGAACCCTCATCTCAATACAAGTCTAGGCATATAAAATTTACCAAATTCGGACTCCATTTGCCCACTCAAATTGGTGTTCTTCTACAATTTTAGGCCTAAGGCTAAAACCCACCTTTAATCTTCCATTTTCATAGAAATAATCAATGATTTCATGATAAAAGCGTGTAATTAAGCCACAAAACTTACCTCCGACAATATCCCGATGATCTCCCATCTATTCCCGTCACTTTCTCACTTTAGAGCTCAACAATGGGGGTTTCTAGGAGTGAAACCCGTAAATGAAATGTTCTGCAATTTAACAACCTGCCCAGTCATTTAACCCTTCGCGAACGCGACACTACCCACGCATTCGCGATGAACAAAATTAGCAGCCTCCAAATTTACTCTACGCGAACGCGTGGCTTCCAGCCGCGTTCGCGATGACCAACCGCTCAGACCTACGGGAACACATGCACTCCTTCGCGATCGCGATGCTCCCCAGGCCTGACCCTACGCGTTCGCGTCCCTCTCCTCGTGAACGCAATGAACAAAAATCTCCAACTCTTTGATACACTTCGCGAACGCGTGGACCCCTACGCGAACGCGTAGAACAATGTTTTTCTGCAGATATTGCAGCAGTTCAGCTGCTCTCTTAGGCTAAAAATGGTCCGTTTGTACCCCCGAATTCATCCCGAGGCCCCCGGGACCCCAACGAAAACCACCAACATACCCCATAACACGATAAAAACTTGTTCCGATCATAAAAACATGCCCTCCAACACGTAAAACATCGAATCCAAGCACATTCAAGCCTAAGTTTTCATTCAAACTTCCGCAATCGATATTCGATCAAAAACCCGACTAGACGGCCTCCGAATGACTTGAAATTTTGCAGGCACATCCAAAATCACCTAACGGAGCTACCGCAACTGTCGGAATTCCATTCTGACTCATGGATCAAAATCTCACCTACCGATCGGATTTCGCCGAAATTCAACTTTAGCCAATTCAAGCCTAAAACTACACCGGGCCTCCAAATTCACTTTCAATCGCTCTCCTAGCTCTTAAATGACATCCCGGAGCTGATCGAATCATCAGAATATGATTTTGAGCTCTCTAACTCTCAAGTCAATGTCCAATTGACTTTTCCCAATTATTCCTTCTTCTAAGAGACGTTTTGTCTCATTTCTAACTAAACTCAATCCGAATTGATTCAAACTCGCCAAACATGCATATGGAAACATTAAAAAGCATATAACGAGGATAACGTGGTGATAACTCACATGATGATGGGCCAGGTCATCACAATTCATGGAGTTGATGAATCGGGTATTCAGGCCTTACTTAGATATGTTCGTGATAGTCTTTATAGATGACATCCTGGTATACTCCCGCAGCTAGGAAGAGCACGAGCAGCACCTCAGAGTGGTTCTTCAGACTCTGAAGGATAATCGGCTATATGCCAAATTTTCGAAATGTGAGTTCTGGTTGAGTTCGGTGGCATTTCTGTGTCATATTGTATTAGTGGAAGGTATTCAGGTGGACCCAAAGAAGATTGAGGCAGTCTAGAATTGGCCTCAACCAGCTTCAGTGACTGAGGTCCGGAGTTTCTTGGGGTTAGCAGGCTACTATCGTCGGTTTGTAAAGGGGTTCTCTACTATTGCAGCCCCGATGACCAGGTTGACCCAGAAGGGTGCCAAGTTCCTGTGGTAAGATGAGTGTAAGGCGAGCTTTCAGAAGCTCAAGACAGCCTTGACTATAGCACCAGTGCTGATATTACCTACGCGTGCAGGGCCTTACACAGTTTACTGTGATGCATCTCGTACAGGGCTTGGAGCGGTATTGATGTAGGATGGTAAGGTTATTGCTTATGCTTCGAGACAGTTAAAAATACATGAGAAGAATTATCCAGTTCATGATCTTGAGCTAGCAGTAGTGGTTCATGCCTTAAAGATCTGGGGGCATTATCTATATGGTGTGACGTGTGACGTTTACACTGATCACAAAAGCCTACAGTACTTGTTCAAGCAAAAGGAGTTGAATCTACGACAGCGGAGATCGTTAGAGTTGCTGAAGGACTATGATGTTACTCTCATATATCACCCATGTAAGGCCGATGTGGTGGTCGATGCATTGAGTAGAAAGTCTGCCAGCATGGGTAGTCTTGCATTCTTTCCAGTCAGTCAGAGACCATTTGCTCTAGATGTCCAGGCCTTAGCCAACTAGTTCGTGAGATTAGACATTTCTGAGCCTAGCAGGGTATTGGCCTGCACGGTCGCTCGTTCTTTTCTATTAGAGCGTATCCGTGAGAGGAAATTTGATGATCCTCATTTGCGTGACTTCAGAGATTCTGTACAGCGGGGAGGTACCACGAAGGTAAATCTAAATGATAACGGGGTATTGAGATTGCAGGGTCGAGTTTGTGTGCCCAATATTGAAGGGATTCGAGAATTGATCTTAGCGGAGGCCCACAGTTCACGGTATTCTATTCACCCGGGCACCGCGAAGATGTACCAGGACTTACGGCAGCACTATTGGTGGTGCAGGATGAAGAAAGATAGCATTGCGTATGTCGTTCGGTGTCTAAACTGTCAGCGGGTGAAATATGAGCACCAGAGGCCTTGTGGTGTATTCCAGAGAATCGAAATTCCCGAGTGGAAATAGGAGCGGATCACTATGGACTTAATTACTGGACTTCCTTTGACTCGAAGGAGATTTGACGCTATTTGTGTTATTGTTGATAGGCTGACCAAGTCAGCACACTTCATTACAGTATCTGTATCCTACTCATCGGAGAGGTTGGCAGATATTTACATCAGAGAGATTGTTCGACTTCATGGGGTGCCGGTATCTATTATCTCCGATCGGGGTACACAGTTTGCCTCGCGGTTCTGGAGAGCGGTCCAGTAGGAGTTAGGTACCCAGGTTTAGCTGAGTATAGCATTTCATCCTCAGATGGATGGTCAGTCCGAGAGGACTATACAGATTACAGAGGACATGCTTCGAGCCTGTGTTATCGATTTCGGAGGCTCGTGGAACCAGTTTCTGCCATTAGCAGAGTTCGCCTACAATAACAGCTACTAGTCCAGCATCCAAATGGCCCCGTATGAGGCATTGTATGGAAGGCGATGTCGATCTCCAGTCGGATGGTTTGAGCCGGGAGAGACTCGGTTGTTGGGTACAGACTTAGTTCAGGAGGCCTTGGATAAGGTCAAGACTATCCAGGAGAGATTGCATTCAGCTCAGTCCAGATAGAAGACTTATGCCGATCGTAAGGTTCGAGATGTAGATTTCATGGTTGGTGAGCGAATATTGCTCCGAGTGTCGCCTATGAAGGGCGTGATGAGGTTCGGGAAGAAGGGCAAGCTCAACCCAAGGTATATTGGTGCATTTGAGATTCTAGACCGAATGGGAGGGGTGGCTTACAGACTAGCTCTGCCGCCTAGCTTATTAGCCGTGCATCCAGTTTTTCATGTATCTATGCATCAAAGATACCACGGCGATCCCACACATGTGTTAGACTTCAGTACTGTCCAATTGGACAATGATCTATCCTACGAGGAGTAAAATTTTGCACAAAAATCCCAAATGACATAACGAAACTATAGAGTTTTCCTTCTATGCATGTTTAGTGGAGAGGTCAGCCTCCTGAGGCATCGACCTGGGAGTCCGAGTCCGATATGCGGAGCCGCTACCCACATTTGTTCCCCGACTCAGGTACTTCCTTCTCTTGTCTGTTCGAGGACGAATGGTTGTTTTAGAGGTGGAGGATGTGACGACCCAAAGGGTCATCACTTGTTTTCCTCACTTGTTCCGCACTTCCGAGGCCTTGAAAACCTCATTCTATGTTGCCTCAATTTACGTGCACGATCCGGGCATGTAGCCGGAAAGATTTTGTGATAGAATATATGAATTCTATGAGAAATTTGAAGAAAAATGATATTAATATTTATATATTTGACTTCGGCCAATATTTTTGGTAAACGGACCCGGACCCAAGATCGGACCGTCCCGGAAGGTCCGTAGGAAAATATGGGACTCGGACATGCGTCCGGAGTCAAATTCTGAGGCCTAGAGCCTAAGTTATGGATTTTTCTGTGAAATTGTTTTTGCTATAATTATTAAAGGAAAATGAATTAAATGACCTTGGTATCGGGCTCGTAATTTGGTTCCGACGCCCGGTACAAGTCTTAAATATTATATATGTGCTTTCTGCAAAGTTTGGTGACATTTGGATGTCGTTTGATATGTTTTGGACCTTGAGTTCCAAGTTTGAAAGTTTTGAAAACCAAAAGAATGAAAATCATGAACTTGAGGCTTGATTTGATGAAAACGATGTTATATTGGCGATGTGATCGCACGAGCGAGTTTGTAATGTATTTTTGATGTTGTGTACATGTTTGGTTTGGAGCCCGGGGGCTCGGATAAAGATTTGATAGGCCATTGGTTCAAATTTTGAATTTTAACACAGCTGGTTTTTCACCCAGCTGGTATCTTCGCAAATGCGAAGATTTTATCGCAATTGCGAGAAGTCCCAGACTGGCCTTGGTTCGCAAATGCAAAGTTGGCAGGGTTGAGCATTAGTTCGCAAATGCGAAGTTATCCTCGAAAATACTAGGCCTTCAGTGTTTAGCCTGGCTTCGCAAATGCGAAGGCCTCTTGACCCAGCCTTGTTCGCAAATGCGAACATAATGTCACAAATGCGACGATGACAGTACCAAACCTGTAGTGTTCGCAATTGCGAACAAATGTTCTTAATTGCGATACCCGCGGCTGTGCAATTTTATACTTAAACGAATTTTTCAGTTCATTCTTCATTCTTTCAAAAACCCACACACCACATACGAACTCTCAAGAGAAATTTCACTCCAAAGCAATTGTAAGTCACTTTTTACTTAATTCTTTCAATTCCTAACAACATTAAACATGTTTTTCAATAGAAATCAAAGGTTTTCATGGTAGAAATTCATGTTTTTGGGTAGAACCTAGGGTTTTCATGAATTGGGTAATTGGACCTCGAATTGAGGTCCGATTTTGAAATAAATCATATATATTTGAACTCGTGGGGGAATGGGTAATCGGATTTTGGTCCGAACCCCGAGTTTCGACCACGTGGGGCCAGGGGCATTTTGGGAAATTTTGGGATAAACTTTGAGAAAACCATTTTTAAGCATTCAAACCAAGTTAATTAATATTTATTAATGTAATGTAATTAATTATGGTTAGATTCGAGCTAGTTGAAAGCGGAAATTCGGGGGAAAAGCTATAATTGAAGAACAATTTGGACTTCAAGGCTAGAGGTAAGTGTTTGTTCTATGCGAGCTTGAGGGAATAGGATTATGTGCTACGTGTTGTGTGATTGAGTGCGGTGTATGGGTTGTGGTGACGAGCATCCATACACTAGCGTCTTGCATGACTGTGAGTCGTTGTTAATACTTGTTGTGAGACATTTTAAAGATAAATTGTTGAACCCTTGCCAGGTTGTGGAATTGTTATTGTTCTCCCTTCCGGGACTTGTTGTGAAGTGAGATATTGATTGCCCTTGCCGAGACTTTGTTGTGATGATTATTGTGTCCCTTGTCGGGACGGTTCATGATTTATTATTTTCTTTCTCTGCCCTTAACTGTGATTGTTATTTGGGTGAGGAAGAGTGATAATGCACTAAGGGTGATGCCGTGCCTTGATTTATTGATTATGTACGAAGGTTACTGCCGTGCCTTGTTATTGATTATGCACGAAGGTTAATGCCGTGCCATGTTATTGATTATGCACGAAGGATCATGCCGTGCCTTGTTATTGAACCATGTACGAAGGATCATGCCGTACCGTGGATGTGAGGATGAGAGTAAAAGCACGAAGGGTGATGCCGTGCACTTTATTTGCTTATTTGGTGAGGATGAGAGTAAAAGCACGAAGGGTGATGCCGTGCAACTATTTGCTATTCCTTGATTTGATATTACTTGTTTTCCATTATACTTTGGTTTCCTTGTTGATTTAATAATTGTTGTTAACTGTTGAGTTCCTCTGCGATGTTCCTTGTTGAGTTGTTACTTGATTATTTTTCGTTATCTTGTGGTGTACATATATATAGAACTACACCGGTGTATGTGGGTGTCTGGTCCTAGGCTTGTCACTACTTCGCCGGGATAGGCCAGGCACTTACCAGCACATGGAGTCGGATTGTGCTGATACTGCACTTCTGTGCGTTTTTGCACATGTCCGGGTTTTGATCAGGAGCAGCAGTAGTAGAGCCTTGCGTGGGAGTTGAGCATATCGAGACCGAGGTAGCTTGCAGACGACCGCAGGCCCGGCGTCTCTCTCTTGATTTATGTTACTAGCTGTAGTCTCTTTGCTCCGAGACAAACAGAATTATGTTATATTTCTTTCAAACTCTTATGTGTAGTATTCAGTAGTAGTTCGTGAGTTGGTGACTCCACGTCTTGGGTAGAGGATTTCAGTATGATTTTCACCTTGGAACTGCTTATCTCTATTTTGATAAAGTCTTCCGCACTTATTTAATTAAGGTTATGGTTTTGTTGATAAATTGATTATGAAATATTGCTAAAAACAGGATAGTGTGAAAATAGTGGCTTGCCTAGCTACCACGATTAGGCGCCATCACGATCCCGATGTTGGGGGAAAATCCGGGTCGTGACATCTGGTCATTCCAGATTAGCATCCGTGCGATAAATAAGCACAGTCTGTATCCAAATTTCCCTTTCAAGAATGCAGCTGAATATCTAACATGGTTAACGATATCAGTGTGTATAATTTGTCATGTTGTTGTTACTTCTACTTTGATTGCTATTGGATAATTTACTCTAATTTCCTTGTCATAATGAAAGTCATTCATTCATCTTTGTATTGTTAGTCGAAAGTTTTCCATGAGCTAAATACACACTTGTCTGTTTTGAAAGTATTACCTACACCGTTAACATATAATGAAAAAGAATTACTGAATTGTACAGAACAAAAAACAATCGTGGTTCGAGTTTAAACTAATTACGGATTGGTGTGTGAGTGTAGTAAAACGATTGCGGAGGTTGTTAGGCTATTACTTACGACACCAAACAACTCATGTATTTTATGACTTCTTTTATCAACATTGTTCTGTTAATAAACCAACTTTTCAGTAATCTGAATGCTGCAGCATATGCTTCGCCTACTGTCTTTCATGTCAATGCTGCACCATATGCTTCGCCTATTATCATTGTCTTCCGTGTAAATGCTGAACCATATGCTTTGACAATTGTAATTGTACATGTATAATTGGAACAGGAATGATCTCATTATTGTCATTAATATAGCTATATACTTGATTGTTAACTCTACTTCACCTTACATTATACCAGTAATATGACAAAAGAATTACGCAGCTACATGGCAATGACTTCTCTGGTATGGTCCATGCTACTTAGATTGTACTTCATAATTCATACAATTAGGAGATTGTCTTTACCTTCAAACAGGAGAAGTCGTTCGACAAATGATTTCATATTTGAGCAGTTGATAGAGTATCACATTGTCGTAAAACAAATTGCCGTAAAATGATAGGTAATGTTGAAAGAAAATAACAAACTTTAATTAATTCAAATTTTTACAGGTAGTCGTACAACCGGTTTTCCCATTCAGCTTCAAATTTAATAGTATAAACCCAAAAAGGTTCACTTGGAAAAACTTCATTATAAATGTCAGTTAAAATACTACCTAACGGTTGTCCAAGTAAATCTACTAAAATTATTAACGCTTCCCAATCATATAGTTCAATTTCGTCTATACTGTCAATTAAAGCATTTCAAGTAACCTTATAATTTGAAATATGAAAATCTATTGCAGGCTTAAGCTCTCTAAATTTTTTTTCTTTTTCTCTTCTTTCCGCCCTTCGATCTCTTAAAACTTTTTGTATCGCACTTGGAATTTTTCTGATAACATCACGCTTTGACTGTGAAGTATTATACGAATAAAATCTGCGACGACGTTCCCTTTTATGTTGTCCCCTTCGTTCAATTTGAGTAGTCGAAGTAGGAATAATTTCATGCTATCGTTCTTCATCCATATCTAAAATAAGAATAAAAACCAGTATGAATAGGTACAACATATAACTAACAATCACTACAACTTGATTACAATCAAAAACATGTGATTGTTAATGTAGCTAACAATTAAGTCATGACTATAAACAAATAACTCTAAATTCTAAAGGCGACATATCTGAAAAGAAGCATGAATATATCGAAATGTATACTAAACGTTGTTAGTGAACAAATTTTAAAAGAAACGTTACCTATGAAATCACTGACAGTTCACCCTGATTTGTGTAGTCTACCGAATTGTGTCCAGTTTTTTCTTCTGTCACCTTTTCAGTTAAGCTACGTCAGATCATTGCTTTCTATTTATAATGGTAATATTACCATGTCATTAATAGGGTGGGGAAGTGGTTAAAAGTATAGTGGGTAAGTGGGGAGTAAATGTGGAGGGAGATGGGAAGTTGAGTATTGGAACATGACTATTAATTAACTGCCATAAATATTTACTGCATTGCAAAATGTGAGGAAAATAGTAAAAGGTGTGAAAAAAGTTATTTGGAAGATAAAATGTTTCCAGTTTTTTTTCTTCATACGAACACTCCATAAATGTGGTGGAATGTCGTGAAATAAGTGAAAAAAGATGGGTTCGAACGTGGAGATTCATTTGCATGAGTTGCAAAACGTGTAGACTATATCACTGCTGACATTACAACCCCATGGTGTATGGCCCTTACCCGAACCCTGCTGTGTGTGGATGTTTCGTGTACCGACCTGCTCTTTTTTATTATATTTTTTATAGGAAGGTAAAAAACCAAAAAAAAATCTACGGTCAGTTCTACAGGGAGTTTAAGTAGTGTAGTATTAACTTCAAAAGCATGTTTTAAATTGCATACACTACAAAAGCTGCATGACTTGAAATTGCAGACATTTTAAGGATGTGTATCTGTTCTCATGGCATCTATATTGGCATAGACTTGGACTAGATGACGAAATATGAACGAAGAATAGATAGTATATCACTATGAGTCATGAATTTACCATGTTTAAGATGAAAATGTGTGTTAAACCTCCAATTCAGCAACAAATATTTTTCTATTGCATATCCATATTTCTAATTGCAACTTTCTGCATATTATTGAGATTTAAAGAAGATTAGCAATCTAAAATAGAAGTAGATAACTAATTTTGAACTCCCAAGGGTGCTTTGAATGAATTACACAACCTCTTAAATTAGGCAATAAGATGCAAATATGACATGCATTTAGAACCATTTTATAATTATCGCATCGTATGTTCTGCATGCTCATCTTAAATTTATCCATACACTACTTAGTGCCTATTAACTCCTCCTAATAATTATAAGTTATTATGCCGTCTTTGTTTCTGTTTCAATGGTTCGTCATATATGCCATATTTAGGACCAAAGTAGCTTCAGCAAGTACTAAAACAATCACACTACTGTTAACTAAAATAAATAGATTATGTAAACACTTCATATGTGGTAAATCTTGTCCATGGCAATATTCTGTTGCTCTACGGAAAATAGAAAACAGAACCATTTTCCAGATCCATTCATTTGTCGGAAGGAAGCTGATTTATGTAATGTTGATGGGCTAAATAGTAAGACATTTTCTATGGTCTAGCAGTAGTGCATTACTTAGACAATTCACATGTTAATCAGATCTTTGGTAGTTGGAGAATTGGTTTACTTTCTTTTCAACCATACACTTAAAAGAGGCAATCATCGTTACAGTTTCCATACGACATGATACCTAAACTCGCACAGCTATTGAATGATATAATTAGCCTCTTACACGTGGGAGAATGAACTAAGTATAGTCATATGCATATATACAAATGAGCTTACAACTAAATTAACAGAAAAGCAAAAATGGTAAGAATAACTTCATATCATCAATTCTTCCTCCGAATCGATCATGGAATACAAATTCAATAGAGTACTGTGAAGTGTGAAGGTTTCAACTTTTTACTGTGATACACAACAGAAATTTTACATGAAACGGAAAGCTTCTAATATTCTATAAGGATGTTGTCGAAAAGAATAAGGTTTAATGTAAATGGTGATGAATGATAGAAGAGTCATGCTGCTTTACATATTGATGCAAAACAAGAATGAATAACCTCTAACCATCAATTAACATAACCTTTAAACTACATCGACACAGAACAACGACAAATAATTGATACGCATATTAACAAATTAGGTAAAACTGCGTAAAAGAAATTGTTAAAGAAGCAAAAATTTATCTGTTAAATGCAATAACCAAACCTATAAAATTGCATCTAAGGAACTATAACACTTGTAACAGAATAACATCATGATTGATAAAGAAAGTAAGAACATCCGTACAAATAGTCATTAACAGAGAACATTAAAGTAAAAAAACTACAAAATATATAAGACCAGTCCAAGACGAATTGTACTTAGAGTAATCATGGATTCTTTTCTTTCTTTACAACTCTGCGAACCTTGTTGCTAGACAATTGAGAATTGAAGTTATCATCTGCTCCTACTGTTAAAGCATTATTAGCGGATCTAGTATTCTTGTCATATGTCTTCAAAGGGGAGATTTTTGCATTGCAAGCATCTCCATCGTCTAACATGGAGGATCCACTTTTTGATACACTTTTCTCAATGGGAGTTTGGAAAACAGACTTAACTTGACTTTCCGCCATAACATCCTTTGAAAAATCAAAACAATGTAATAGCAGTTGCATAACAAAAAAAAATAGGGCGACAGAGTTTTAATTTAATGAAATTTACCCCTCAAAGCTTATCTCCACTTGAACTTTCTCCATCCAAGAAATGAGAATCCTGTTATAAAAAATGAAAAATAAAAATCATCCTATAAGTGGAAAAGTATTAATACAGAAATTATATATCAAGAGGTTTAAGAATAAAAAAAATTTTACATTCATGTTTTCTTCAAATAAAGTATGATCGTATTCCTTTAGAAGATCATCGTTGTAACGACCCGACTGGTCATTTTTAGAATTTACGCCCCGATCCCCCGTTAAGTGCTTCCCATAAGTTCATTTTTGCTATTTTGGTTTGCCGGGATATTTGGTGTTAGGATTCAGAGTGTTTTGGGACACTTAGTCCCTATATGGGAGCTTAAGAGTTGAAAGATGGTCCGTATTTGGAACAGTGTGAAAACGACCTCAGAATGGAAATTTGATGGTTCCGTTAGCTTCGTTAGGTGATTTCGGGGTTGGGAGCGTATTGGGAATGAATGTTGGGGGTTCGTAGCTTATTTAGGCTTGAAATGCCGAAGTTTGAATTTTTGAAGTTTCTGGTCCGATAGTGAGATTTTGATTCTGAGGGTTGGAATTTAATTCCAGAAGTTTCTGTCGCTCCGTGTCACAACCCCAAACCTGGTCGTGATGGCGCCCAGCACACTGCTAGGCCAGCCTGACCAATCAACAACAATGACGGAGCTATGAGCTCGCCTTATCCCATTTAAGCATAACAATTTATAAGTCAACAGTAATGAAAATATCAAACCAGGGAAGCAAGTCCCCATCAGTACAACTCCCCAAAGACCGAGGGGTCAAGAGTCATGAGCCTCTACAGATAACATGAGTGTAATAATGGTTTATAAGATACCAAGTGCGAAAAAAAATAACAAATACAGAATCAAAAGACAGTGGGAAGGAATATCGGGTCTTGCGGACTCTGCAGCTACCTCGAATATCCTATAGAAGTTGCCTCGAACAGCTACCAGATCAGGACTGCTGAGAGGTACCTGGATCTGTACACAAGGTGCAGGGAGTAAAATGAGTACTGCCAGACTCAATGGTAATAAACAGGGGTAAGACAGCGTAGATAAGAAATCCACAATAAAGCACTATGTAAAGATGTAACCAATACCCTGTAACAGTTCAATATCAACAGTATAGAACTAACAAATATCAATAACATAGTATAACAGCTAGCAGATGTAGCTAAATGCAATGCAATGCATAAAATGACCGCTATGGCGCGTAGCCCGATCCAATTTGGGTACCCGTGCTCACTGTGGGGGTTCAGACTCCGGAGGGGCTCCTATAACAGCCCAAGCACAATATCATGAATATACGCTGCGGCGCGCAGCCCGATCCACTACCAGTCAGCTAATATGCAAATGCAGCCTCGCAGGCTCAAAAGTAGTTTTGAAAACTCTTTTATCATTTTTCAATTGAAAACAGTAAATGTCAAGTTCCAGAGATTGGAAGTATCATGATAATAGTAATAGCTACGGACTGGTAGTAAAACTAGCATGTCAATATCACGGGACAATGATAACGATCCTCGCAGGATCTCAATAACTGGCTCACAACCCATAAGTATACTTAACCATCCAAGAAGGAGGTTCAACGGCTCAAGAGTAGCAAATATCATAATACAGTATCAAGAAGTCAGACTAAGCCATAGTCAACAGGTCGGACTAAGCCATAGTCCCCAAATCACAATTGACCCCGCACTCACAAGAGAGTAAGTGTCTCGCCGCTATACAGCGTCACAAAGTGGTATACTGGGGTTTCGAACCCGCTGGTCATCACCCACATCTATTACTCACCTCAATACAGCCCGACGACTAGTCCGCGATGCCCTTGCCACGAGAATCAAGCTCCACATGCGTAGAATCTGATCAAATATAGAAATACATCAAATTAGGCCAATGGAACGATACGCAGTCAAAACAACTCAATTTACACCAAAATTCACAAAGTTGCCAAAACCCGACTTCCGGTACGTGTCTCAATACAAGTCTAGGCATATAAAATTTACCAAATCGGACTCCATTTGCCCACTCAAATCCTTGTTTTTCTAAAGTTCAAGCCTAGGGTTTGCCCACTCAAAACCTTGATTTTCTAAAGTTCAAGCCTAGGGCTAAATCCTCCATACATTACCCCAAATTCCTCCATTTTCATGAGATAATTGCATAATATTATCAATACTAATCATAATTTGAGTCCATAGTTGATTACCCGATGAATTCCCTTGAATTTCTCTTCGAAATCGCCCAAATCGCCTCTAAAGCCGAGACCCCAAATGTTGAAATGTTTCTGAAATTTCTAAGCTCTGATATTATTAATCCTTCTGCGATAATTAACCCTCTGCGATTTTCGCCTCTGCAGAACCGCTTCCGCGACCAACTGGTCGCTTCTGCGAACACAGGCCTAACTGGCCATTTCCGTTCCTACGAGCCACAGACCGCTTCTGCACGTCCGCTCCTGCGAAACTTTCCGCTTCCGCGCCTCAGAGTCCGCTTTTGCGGACTCGCTTAAGCGGCCAAAATTCCGCTTCTGCGGATCCTTCACCCCTCGACCCAATTCCGCTTATGCGGTCTCATCCTCGCTCCTGCGACGCCGCCTCAGCGAACATGTTTCCGCTTCTACGAAGCCAAGCGCCTCTGCGCCCCCCTGTCCGCTCCTGCGGACTCGCTCCTGCGCCCCCATTTCCGCAGGAGTGAAAACAACATAACAGAATCAAAAACCTGCAATTTTTTCATGTTTTATCCTGTTTAACCATCCGAAAACACCCCGAGGCCCCCGGGACCTTATCCAATCACACCATCACATCCTAATACCTTATTCGAAGTTGTTCCAGTCCTCAAAACACGTCTAACAACATCAAAACTCGTAATTCACATCGGATTCAATCCTAATTTCCTTAAGACTTTCCGAATTACACATTCGATCAAAAACCCGACCAAATGACGTCCGAATGACCAGAAAATTTACAGACATATCCAAAATCACATGACGAAGCTACAAAAACTGTCGTAATTCCATTCCGACCCCCGGATCAAACTCACCTACCGTTCGAACTTCGCTAAAATTCAACCTTAGCCAATTCAAGCCTATTTCTACACCGGACCTCCAAATTCAATTCCGATCACTCCCCTAAGTCACAAATCACCTCTCGGAACTAACCGAATCATCAAAATCCAATTCCGAGCCCTCTAACGAAATAGTCAACTCCAGGTTGACTTTCCATATTCAAGTTTCCTTCAAAAAGGCTTTATGCCTCTTTTCCAATCCAATTCACTCCTAACTCACCCGATAGACTCTAACACTGATATAAAAACATAAAACCCATAAATGCAAGGTAACGGGGTGGTAATTCCCGTGACGACGAGCCGGATCGTCACATTCTCCCTCTCTTAAGCAAATGCTCG
>JASVEL010003612.1:0-38420 GCA_032618575.1 Nicotiana noctiflora
GTGCAGATCCAGGTACATCAGAGCAGGCTCGTGCTAGGTGATTTCCGCAGCTTTTTTTTTTCTAGAGACCTCGAGGAATGATCTGCTACGTCCGGAGATCCGGAGGCTTTCCTCTATTCTAGTAGTACTAGTTGACATTTTTCTTCATTTCGTTGTTAGATACTCTTTACACATAGAGCCACGGTTGTATTTTCTCTTTTAGTCTGTGTTACCGTGGGGTTCCGGATCTTGGTAGTGTTTTATTCATTGCGTGACGGATGTATGTGCCAAGCGGCACGGATTACATATCTCTTGTGTAGACGCGTTTTGGGGTAGCGTGGCTCCCCAGGAACAAATCCGTGCGGGCGGGTAGCCCAGAGCGGACAATATCTACACAGTGTTCACCAGGGCCGTTACAGTTGGTATCAGAGCTCTAGGTTCATAGGAGTCACGGGACACAGACCGGTTACTTAGAGTCTCGCTGATCGATACGGAGACGTCTGTATTTATCTACGAGGGGCTATGTAACTGTTTAGGAAACTCTTCATTTCTTTTCTGATTCCTTATTGTGCGACATTTTTGGCATCAAAAATCTAAACTACTGCTTTCTATTCTCTCACGGATGGTGAGGACACGAGCTACTCGCGATGATCAGGTACCCGCGCCCCCTGTTGCTGCCGTCAGAGGTCCTGGGGCCATGGTAGAGGATGAGGACGCGCCCGAGGTGCAGCCACAGCACCTGCGCGCGCTGTCGCTGAGGGGCCGCCGGTGGATCAGGTTGGAGAATAGGCACCTAGTACACCGACTACAGCTGCTACTACTCTAGCACTCCAGGAGACCCTGGTCCGGTTCATGAATATGTATACCACTTTAGCTCAGGCAGGGTTGCTTCCTCTCACTGCAGCTACATCTCAGTCCGAGGGGAGAGGCCCAAACTCTCGCAGCCGCTACACCTGAGCAATGAGTGCCAGTGGGACAGGTTCCAGAGATTATTGTTATGCCTCATGCCGCTCCAGCACAGCCCGGAGGTGGGCCGGCTGCCTCCGAGGACGACGAGCGTAGATTGGAGAGGTTCAAGAAATATGATCCTCCAGTGTTCAATGGTTTGGCTACAAATGATGCATTGTGTTTTCTGGAGGAGTGTCATCATATTCTTCGTACTATGGGGATTGTGGAGACCAGCGGGGTTTCCTTCACTGCTTTTCGGTTTCGTGGGGCCGCTTATGATTGGTGGCGCACGTATGAGTTGGATAGTCCAGAGGAGTCTGCTTCATTGACCTGGGCGCAGTTTTCAGATCTATTTTTGAGAGAGTTTGTTCCTCAGAGCCTTAGGGATTCTTGGCGCTCGGAGTTTGAGCGGTTGCGACAGGGCTCCATGTCAGTATCAGAGTATGCTATCAGTTTCACCTATCTAGCTAGGCATGCACCGGCTTTGGTAGCCACGGTTCGGGAGAGAGTGCGGAGATTCATTGAGGGCCTTGTTCCGCCTATCCGATCCAGCATGGCCAGAGAGCTGGAGACAGATATATCTTATCAGCAGGCAGTTAGCATTGCCAAGAGGATCGAGAGTATGCTCCCTAGAGAGCGGAGAGAGAGAGAGGCCAAGAGGTCTCGTGAGTCGGGCCATTTCTCTGGTGCCCGCACTTCAGCAACCGATCGTTTTGGCAGGGGTTATTCCGGCCGAACAGTTCACTCGGCATTGCCCGCGGCCGGTAGTGCTCCAGCTCTTCCAGCACCTCAGGAGCCTTATTATGCTCCCCTAGTTTCCAGTGCACCTCCTACGCGGGGTCCTTCCAGGGGTCAGACTAGTGGGGGTGAGGCCGGTCAATCACATCCACCGCGTCCTCCCAGAGCTTGTTTTGAGTGCGGGGATACTCGCCACCTGGTTAGGGAGTGCCCCAGGCGCAGGAGAGGAGCCCCTCATCAGTCATCACAGCATCCACGTGGTTCTCAGGGCCAGCAGGCTATCATTCCAGCCCCAGCTGCCACTCCACCTGCCCAGCCATCCAGGGGCGGGGGTCAGGGTTCCAGAGGCCGCCCTCGAGAGGGGGGACAGGCCAGATTCTATGCTATTCCCTGATCGCGCTGCGGCTGTTGCATCTGATTCTGTTATCACAGGTATTATTCTGGTTAGTCACAGGGAGGCATCGGTTCTATTCGACCCTGGTTCCATTTTTTCATATGTGTCTTCTTACTTTGCTTCTCACCTGGGTGTGCCTCGGGATTCTTTGAGTGACCCTATTTATGTTTCCACTCCGGTGGGTGATTCTTTGGCTGTGGACCGCGTATATCGGTCGTGTTTGGTTACCATTTGTGATTTTGAGACCAGAGCGGATCTATTGTTGCTCGGGATGGTCAATTTTGATATTATTCTGGGAATGGACTGGTTGTCGCCCCATTATGCTATTCTTGATTGTCACGCCAAGACTAGATCACACCCCTAGCCGTGTTATTTCTTTTCTCAGAGCTCAGCGTATGGTTGAGAAGGGGTGTGCTGCTTATCTAGCCTATGTGCAGGATGTCAGTATTGACACTCCCTCTATTGATTCTATTCATGTGGTACGTGACTTTGCTGATGTATTTCCATCTGATCTTCCGGGCATGCCGCCCGACAGAGATAATGACTTTGCTATTGACTTGTTGCCGGGCACTCAGCCCATTTCTATTCCACCGTACCGTATGGTTCCTCCTGAGTTGAAGGAGTTGAAAGATCAGTTACAGGAGTTATTGGGCAAAGGTTTTATTCGACCCAGTGTTTCACCTTGGGGTGCTCTTGTGTTGTTTGTGAAGAAAAAGGACGGTTCTATGCGTATGTGTATTGACTATCGTCAAGCTGAACAAGGCTACAGTGAAGAACCGGTATCCTTTTCCTCGCATCGATGATTTATTTGACCAGCTACAGGGCGCACAGGTGTTTTCTAAGATTGATTTGCGCTCTGGGTATCACAAGCTGAAGATTCGGGAGCCAGATATCTCGAAGACTGCCTTCAGGACCCGGTATGGTCACTGTGAGTTCCTCGTGATGTCTTTTGGGCTGACTAATGCCCCACCAGCCTTTATGCATTTGATGCATAGTGTGTTCAGGCCTTATCTGGACTCGTTCGTGATTGTATTCATTGATGATATTCTAGTATATTCCCGGAGCCGGGAAGAGCACGAGCAACATTTGAGGTTAGTGCTTCAGATTCTGAGGGAGAGGTAGCTTTATGCCAAGTTCTCTAAATGTGAATTCTGGTTGAGTTCAGTGGCATTTTTGGGCCACGTGGTGTCGAGTGATGGTACTCGAGTAGATCCGAGGAAGGTGGAGGTCGTGCAGAGTTGGCCCAGACCCTCCTCCGCTACTGAGATTCGCAGTTTCCTTGGTTTGGCGGGCTATTACCGTCGTTTCGTAGAGGGGTTCTCTTCGATTGCAGCACCTATGACTAGATTGACCCAAAAGGGTGCCCCTTTTCAGTGGACAGACGAGTGTGAGGCGAGCTTTCAGAAGCTCAAGAGAGCTTTGACTTCGGCCCCTATATTGATGTTGCCTACAGGTTCGGGGTCCTATACTGTATATTGTGATGCCTCACGAGTTGGACTCGGTGCGGTATTGATGCGGGACGGTAGGGTGATTGCCTACGCGTCGAGACAGCTGAAGGTGCATGAGAAGAATTACCCTGTTCATGATTTGGAGCTAGTTGCCATTGTTCACGCCTTGAAAATTTGGCGTCATTATTTATATGGGGTTCCTTGTGAGATCTACACTGATCACCGGAGCTTGCAGAACTTGCTTAAGCAGAAGGACCTGAAAATGCGTCAGAAGAGATGGTTGGAGCAGTTGAAGGACTATGATATTACTATTCTCTATCATCCGGTCAAGGCCAATGTAATTGTCGACGCCTTGGGTTGCGGGGTGGAGAGTTTGGGGAGTTTGACATACCTACCAATTTCGGAGAGGCCTATGGCGATGGATGTTCGAGCTTTATCCATGCAGTTTGTTAGATTGGATCTTTCGGAGCCCAGCCGGGTTCTAGCCTATATGGTCTCTTGGTCTTCTTTATTTGACCGCATCAGGGAGCGTCAGTTCAACGACCCTCATTTGCTTGTCCTCCAGGATATAGTTCGGCGTGGTGATGCTCGAGATATTACCATCGAAGATGATGGAGTTATGAGGATGCAGGGGCGCATCTGTGTGCCCAATGTAGATGATCTTCGAGAGCTGATTCTAGCAGAGGCCCATAGCTCGCGGTATTCCATCCATCCGGGAGCCGCGAAGATGTATCAGAACTTGAAACAGCATTACTGGTGGAGGCGGATGAAAAGGGATATAGTGGATTATGTTTCTAGATGCCTCAACTGCCAGCAGGTGAAGTATGAGCATCAGCGTCCGGGTGGATTGATGCAGCAGATTGAGATTCCCGAGTGGAAATGGGAGCGCATTACCATGGACTTTGTATCTGGACTTCCACGGACGGTTAGGAAGTTTGATTCCATTTGGGTTATTGTGGATCGGCTGACCAAGTCCGCCCATTTTATACCGGTGAGCACTACTTATTCATCGGAGCGACTGGCGGAGATCTATATCAAGGAGATAGTTCGGCTGCATGGTATTCCAGTTTCCATCATTTCGGATAGAGGCACTCAGTTCACTTCACGGTTCTGGAGAGCTGTACAGCAGGAGTTAGGTACTCGGGTGGAGGCTGAGCACAGCATTTCACCCCCAGACTGATGGGCAGTCCGAGCGCACTATTTAGATTTTGGAGGATATGCTCCGTGCGTGCGTGATTGAGTTTGGAGGTTCATGGGATCACTTCTTGCCACTGGCGGAGTTTGCTTATAACAACAGCTACCAGTCTAGTATTCAGATGGCACCGTACGAGGCCCTATATGGTAGGAGGTGCAGGTCTCCCGTGGGTTGGTTTGAGCCAGGCGAGGCCAGGTTGCTAGGTACTGATATGGTTCGGGAGGCTATGGACAAGGTCAAGGTGATTCAGGACAGACTTCGTGCAGCCCAGTCTAGACAGAAGAGTTATGCGGACAAGAAGGTTCGCGATGTGGCTTTTATGGTTGGTGAGCGGGTTCTGCTTCGAGTCTCGCCCATGAAGGGCGTTATGAGGTTTGGGAAGAAAGGAAAGCTGAGTCCCAGATTTATTGGTCCTTTTGAGATTTTGAGGCGTATTGGGGAGGTTGCCTATGAGTTAGCCTTACCTCCTAGTCTAGCTGGAGGTCACCCCGTATTTCATGTCTCCATGCTCTGGAGGTACCATGGTGACCCGTCGCATGTGTTGGATTTCACATCTGTTCAGCTAGACAAGGATTTGTCTTATGTTGAGGAACCAGTAGCCATTCTAGACAGGCAAGTCAGAAAGCTAAGGTCAAAGAACATCGCTTCGGTAAAGGTTCGGTGGTGGAGCCAGCCGGTCGAGGAGGCGACTTTGGGAGACCGAGCAGGATATGCGCAGCCAGTACCCTCATCTTTTCACTACTCCAGGTATATTTTCTATGCTCGTTCGAGGACGAACGAATCTTTTAAGTGTGGGAAGATGTAACGACCCGACCTATCGTTTTAGAAAATTACGCCCCAATCCCCAATTTAACTGTTCCCCTAAGTTCATTTCTGCTATTGTGGTTTGCCAGGAGAGTCAGTTCTGAAATTTGGAGCATTTTGGGACACTTAGTCCCTAAATGAGAGCTTTAAAAGCTAGAAAACGGTCCGTAGCTGGAACAGTGTTAAGACGATCTCGGAACGGAAATCCGATGGTTCCATTAGCTCCGTTGGGTGATTTCGGGGTTAGGAACGCGTTCGGAATGTATTTTGGAGGTCCGTAGCTCAATTAGGCTTGAAATGCCGAAGGTTGAGATTTTGGCGAATCCGAACGATAGGTGAGATTTTGATCGGGGGTCGGAATGGAATTCCGACAATTTCTGTAGCTTCGTTATGTGATTTTGGATATGTCCGCAAATTTTTAGGTCATTCGGACGTCGTTTGGTTGGGTTTTAGATCGAATGTGCAATTCGGAAAGTTTTAAGAAATTTAGGCTTGAATTCGATGTGAATTATTGATTTTTGATGTTATTTTGGCGATTTGATCGCGCGAGCAAGTTCGTATGATGTTTTTAAGTCGGTGTGCATATTTGGTTTGGAGCCCCGAGGGCTCGGGTGAACTTTGGATAGGCCACGAGATCAATTTCTCATGTTAGAAGTTGCTATCAGCAACTGGTCTGCAGAGTTCGCAAATGCGAATAGTTCGCAAATGCGAACTCCCCACTATTCTGCAGAGTTCGCACATGCGAACAATAGTTCGCAAATGTGAACTCCCCCCTATTGTGCCTGTGTTCGCAAATGCGAACAATAGTTTGCAAATGCGAACTTGACACTACTGTGCCTGTGTTCGCAAATGCGAACAATAGTTCGCAAATGCGAACTCGACACTCTTCTGCCTGTGTTCGCAATGCGAACAATAGTTCGCATTTGCGAACTTCCCCATATTTAGCCTGTGTTCGCAATTGCGAACAATAGTTCACAAATGCGAACTTCCCAGTTTTGCCTTGGCTTCGCAAATGCGAACAAAAGTTCGCAAATGCGAACTTCCCAACCTTAGCTGGGTTCGCAATTGCGAACCCATGTTCGCAAATGCGAACACAGAGACCTGTAAATCACGATTTCCAGCTTCAATCTTCACATTTCACAACCCAAAAACACCCATTTGAGATTCTTCACGGATTCCTTCTTCTTCAAAACAATTGTAAGTCACTTTTTACTTAATTCTTTCAATTCTTAACATCATTATACATGTTTTTCAATAGAAATCAAACGTTTTCATGGTAGAATTTCTTGTTTTTGGTAGAATATAGGGCTTTTCATAAATTGGGAAATTGGACCTCGAATTGAGGTCCGATTTTGAAACAAATCATATACTTGAACTCGCGGGGGGATGGGTAACCAGATTTTGGACCGAACCCCGAGTTCCGATCATGTGGGTCCGGGGTCGAAATTCACTATTCTGGGCAAAATGTTGTAAAAGTTGTAATTGGCCTTAGGAATTTGTTTGTTGAGTAGTATTGATGATATTAATTCAATTGTGTATAGATACGATTGGATTGGAGCCAAATTTGAAAGGAAAAGGGCATTGCCACGGATTGAATTATTCGTAAACACTGAGGTATGTGGCTTGTCTAACCTCGTGTGGGGGACTTTCACCCCTAGGATATTATTGTGATACTTTAAATGCCTTGTACGCGAGGTGACGGGCGTGTACATGCGATGGTTGTTGAACACATACTTTACTTAAAATGTTCAATGAGTGATATTCCTATTTTTAGTTGTTAAATTCGATATTCCTACCGGTAGTAGTTAGAAAAGCATGATTAGATAGAATCTAACTGTCTAGTTGCTTAATTGACTTACTTGAGTTTTCTTGGTAATCGCTGGCGTTGTTCATCGGCGAAGTTATCGTTAAGCATATTATACTTCTCTCTGTGTATTCCTTTACTTGCTGTGGTTATGGACTACGGGTTCGATTCCCGAGATCCTGAGATTATTGAAATATGGACTACGGGTTCGATTCCCGAGATCCTGAGATTATTGAAATATGGACTACGGGTTCGATTCCCGAGATCCTGAGATTATTGAAATATGGACTACGGGTTCGATTCCCGAGATCCTGAGATTATTGAAATATGGACTACGAGTTCGATTCCCGAGATCCTGAGATTATTGAAATGTGGACTACGGGTTCGATTCCCGAGATCCTGAGTTATTGGTAGGGACTACGGGTTCGATTCCCGAGATCCTGAGTTATTGGTAGGGACTACGGGTTCGATTCCCGGAGATCTCGAGTTATTGAGATATTATTGAGACATGGGCTGCGGGTTCGATTCCCGGAGACCCAGAGGTACTGAGAATGGGACTGTGGGTTCAATTCCCACAAGTCCTGGAATTGTTTTATTGAGTTGGTTATTTGTTGTTAGCTTAATTGTAGACAGTTGCAGTAATCATCTTATTGTTGTTATTTCGGAAATTATTATCATTTAAAGTGTTTATTTTTGTTATCATCATTATATTATTGTTTCTCAGTAGGGCCCTGACCTTCCTCGTAACTACTCCATCGAGGTTAGGCTTTGCACTTACTGAGTACCGCCGTGGTATACTCATGCTACTCTTCTGCACACTTTTTGTTGTGCAGATCCAGGTACATCAGAGCAGGCTCGTGCTAGGTGATTTCCGCAGCTTTTTTTTTTTTTTCTGGAGACCTCGAGGTATGATCTGCTACGTCCTCAGATCCGGAGGCTTTCCTTCTATTCTAGTAGTACTAGTTGACATTTTTCTTCATTTCATTGTTAGATTCTCTTTACACATAGAGCCACAGTTGTATTTTCTCTTTTAGTCTGTGTTACCGTGGGGTTCCGGATCTTGGTAGTGTTTATTTCATTGTGTGACGGATGTATGTGCCAAGCGGCACGGATTACATATCTTTCATGCTATTTTTCTGCTGTTTCTTATTTAAGTATTTATAATTGTATATTCCGCAACGTGTTAGGCTTAGCTAGTCGTGGGGACTGGGTGCCATCACGACATGTTCACAATTGGTGAACTAGGGTCGTGACAGTAACAATAGAGATACCCGTTCCCATAGATGGATTTATTGTTACGGTTATATAAAGTGTTGCCATATATGCTTCTATAGGGACGGTTTGTGGACTATGTCAACGGTTCAATTAGTAAGTGTTCTGATAGTTCTAACGGTTACAAACGTAACCATAGACCACCTATAGCAACGGTTGCAGAACCGTAGCAATAAAAAGTGTTGCCATAGCTCAAATTTCTAGTAGTGCTTGGTTCAACCGTAGTTGAACTTGTTGGCGAAGGCGCATAGCCCGAGTCCCAGTTCAACTGTTGTTGAACTTTCTCAATTTTGATGGCAGAGGCAATTAGCCTGAGTCTTAGTTCAACCATAGTTTGACCTTGTCGGTGAAGGCGCAAAGCCTAAGTCCCAGTTCAATTGTTGTTGAACTTTCTCAATTGTGACGCCAAAGGCACATCGCCTGAGTCTTGGATTAACCATAGTTGAACTTTTTGGAAAAGGCGCGTAGCCAGAGTCCCACTTCAACTGTTGTTGAAATTTTTTAATTTTTATAGTGAAGGCACATAGCTTGAGTCGTGGTTCAACCGTAGTTGAACTTTGTCAATTTTGATGGTGCAGGTGCAAAGCCTGAGTCTTGGTTCAACCATAGTTGAACATGTTGGCTAAGGCGCATAGCCTGAGTCCCAGTTTAATTGTTGTTGAACTTTGTCAATATTGATTGTGAAAGCCAATATCCTGAGTGTTGGTTCAACCATTGTTTGAACTTGTTGGTGAAGGCGCATAGACTAAGTCTCCGTTCCACTAATGTTAATCTTTATCAATTTTGTTGGTGAAGGCGCATATCCTGAGTGTTGGTTCAACCATAATTTGAACTTGTTAGCGTAGGCGCATAGCCTGAGTCCTAGTTCAACTGTTGTTGAACTTTGTCAATTTTGATGGCGAAGGTGCATAGCCTGAGTCTTGGTTCAACCATAGTTGAACTTGTTGGCGAAGGCGCATTGCTTGAGTCCTAGTTAATCTATTGTGGAACTTTGTCAATTTTGATGGTGAAGGTGCATAGCCTGAGTCTTGGTTCAACCATAGGTTAACTTGTTGGCGAAGAGGCATAGCCTGAGTCCCAGTTCCATTGTTGTTGAACTTTGCCAATTTTGATGCCGAAGGCGCATAGCCCTAATGTATGCATCACCATAGCCATTTTAGTGAGGACTTATACAATGGTATAGTCTGACAAGACCATTTGTCTGTGTTCCTATATGGACTTATATATTGTTGGCAGACTTTTAACAGTATAATGCCCCGCCCCCCACACTACTCTTTCTATAGCTTTTCATTTGTTTTCAGTATCTTGAATATTCTGAAAAATACAGTAGTTTTTCTACATCATCTGAACTTGATATACTAAAATTTTCTCTCTAGGTTCATTGTTGGGAATAGCTTAAAACTTTCAGAAATTCGTTTAGAAGAATATAATATTGTTGTTATTGATGTATTATACTGCTGTTACTGTTTGAAGTCCTCACTCATTTGCGTTTGTTTGATTTCCAGGTATGCCTTTCACTTGAGTAACGTATTAGGTGCAAATAGAAGCCCTGTAATTGATTTAGATAGTGGTGAATGAATGTTAGCTAAATATTGGTTTATGCTTATCAAAGATTGCTCATGTGTTTTCTTATTGTATCGGCTTGCCTACTTGAATGCTACTCTATTTAGTCATGCTTAAGTAGTCTATTTTTGGACTATGATTTGTTATTCTATTTCTAGTTTGGTTAAATTCTTCTCAATTACTTGTGTGTTTTGACTATTATGGTAGATATTTAGTGAATAAAGCTATTAGTTGCGTCAGTAGTTTGAGTTTTGGACATCACATTCATATTAGGTTTCCTTACTTCTGCTTATCATTTTTTCATGTTTAACCTTATGTAGTGTAGGACTGGGACTGGATGGTCTATACCTTTGATTTGTTTGTGTTCTTATCTGATGGAAATGTATAATTGATTAAGTGGCTTTTCATGGAACACCTATGTGTAACACTTTTGTTTAGTTGTCATAAGTCTTTCCTTCGGTATCCTTGCTTGTTTTCTAACATGGCTGTAATGAAGCTTTTGTATCCATGGAGAATGCCAACTTTACTATACTAAAAAAGTATCCAATATATAAGAGGAAATATAGGCATCTGATAGTTCAGAAATTTGCAATATATATTACTGATTTACATTTAAAGAGTGTCGATATCAAAGTGCATTAGCTTTTCAGCAGCTCTGTTGTACATCTTTAACAGAAACAACAGTTTCAGTCAGCTGTCAATTTTCAGTTGTGATACAAAGCTGGATTGAACACTTGCACTAAAGTATGATCACTAGTTCATAAACAGCACTGAGTTCACCAATAACGCAAGGACGGTCACCTATCTATTAAAGAAAGACAACCTAAAAGTTAAAATCATGTCCTCACTCAGCCATGTAGAACACCACTACACCATCATTCAATGCTCAGGAATTGAAAGACGGTTTTGTCCATAAGTTCTTCCATTCCCCTGCAAAGATGTCCACAGGCGCATTCGGCACTCAAGCAAAGGAAGGAAAACCGGGAATCCTCAAAATTATATTGATCTAGCGGAACCATCAAAATCCCTTGAGTTTAACATTTAATGTAGGTTTTCACATGATTATGACAACAAATACGTACCATAACTGATTCCAATCAGTCATCACTCTCATTGAGATGATTAATGGCAGGAACTCGTTGCTTCCTCTTACTTTTTGTTGAGAATCTTGTTGCAGATACACTCAGGAGTTTATTGAGCGACATGCCTTCGCCTAAGATTTGTTTCTTCTCCTCGTACTTGTGTTTAATCCTTCTGTCAAGCTTGTACCCAAGAAATTCAGGAAAATCCAATAGTTCCCCAACTTCACGACCCATCTCCTCAACCAACTAGTCCAACTTCTCCTCCAATGACTCATGATTGTACTGTAATACCTACGGATACTTCATGCTCATCTCCAAAATGTCATCAAAAGTCAAGCCGCAGTTCAAAAATACCCCAATGAAGCTTTTGTATCCATGGAGAATGCCAACTCTTCTATACTAAAAGAGTATCCAGTATTTGTACCTGCGGAGAATGAAACTCTTCTCTATTAGAACATTATTGAAATTTGTAATAATTGTTGTTGTCATTGCTGTAGTTTCTAACACAACAAATCTTTTGCAGTTTTTTCTTCACTTTCTGTTTGCAGCCATCACAGTGTATATTAAATTTAAATGACTTTACTGGAGTTGTTGCGGGTAGCTTGGATTATCATGATATGAAATATCATGTGCTGCATCTTGTATCTCATTAGGCATAGCAGCAGTAACATTTGTAGTACCTACTGCCCCTATATCTATATTGTCTTGCACGTAATATGTCCTCATCACTTGCTATTTTCTCATTAGGCATAGTAGCAGTAATATTTGCTATTTTTTGTGGGTGTTAGTGTCGTACTTCTTTTTTCCGTAATATGTACTCATCTTATACTATTTTACATTTTCTTTTTTGTATCTGGCAGAGATTTTAGTAGTCATGAATCATGAAGAGTGCTCAAGAAAAAACAAAAAAATATCCTCCCGCATTCCAGCTGGATCACTTGCATCTTTGCAAAACCAAAAGGTTTCGTCCTTGACAACAAAGAGAACCTCTACAGGTTTAAGGTCTAATGAAAATAAAGAAAGATAGTCAGAATATCGATCACTTGCGTTTTTGCGAAATAAAACATTGACAACAAAAAGAACTTTTCATGAAAATGAAGAAAGACAATCAGAAGCTGAGAATGTTATTTCGTAAAGATCTCAAATGCAAGAAAAAGTGCGGCAAGTGCCATTGGTTTTTACCTCTTCTACAATACAAGGAGTTCAAGAACAAGTTCGTCAAGTGCTATTAGATTCCATCACTCCTACATCACAAGCTGTTCATGAACCATCTGAAGATTCTACCAATCATGAAGCAATTGCACAATCTGAGGAACCAGGCAAGTATATGTATATAAACAACCATCTACAACTACATCTTCTTTTTGTTGTACAGTCTTCCATCGACATGATTTTTTGTCATGTCCTTGATGCTTACAACATGTGAAATATTTTGGGAGAGTCATAAACAACCTCTTGATAGTGTTCAACAACTTTCCCTGAAGTTCTATCTATTTTTGATTTCTGAATATTACTTATAAAATGTGATTTTCAGCTTGTTGCCTTGGGAGAACTGGAATATAACTTCCAAAATTATCCTTGTTTTGTATTAGTGCAGGCCCTTCCGCGCCAAAAAGAAAAAGAGGCCCTACTCAAATGCAAAGTGTGCACGGTAGAAAGGACCATAAAATAATCGTGCTAAATGAGTTCAATCAACCCATTGGTCCTACTAGTGAAGTTGTGAAATAGTTGGGTAGCTTTCTCGGCACATTGGGAAGGAATGAGACCTTTTGTCCTCTTAATGTATTTGATTGGAGGAAAGTAGATAAAAAATGATATTTGGAAATATGTCAAGGTTTGAATTTGCTAATGTTCAATAAGTATTGATATTTAAAATTTCTTATATTAACCCAATTGTATTAAATTTGTAGGAAAAATATGACATTCTTGAAGAGGCAAAGAATTGGGTTTTTGATTCAGTTTGTACCACTTGGAGAAAGTATAAAAGTCAGTTGAAGAGAAAGCACTTTGAAGCATATGATAATGACGAGCTTCGAACGGAAAATAGGCCAAAAAATGTTCCGGAGTCTCACTTTAAAGATCTTCTTCAATATTGGAATCCCGATGCTGCCAAGGTAATGGTGACCTTGAAACCCTTGATTGAGCTCAAGTCCTAATAGACTTTTAGTGGAAAATTGGCTATCATACTTTTTCAATATTGATTGTTAGACTGTTAGCTAGTTAGCAAGTTCATTGATGGGAACTCTTGACTTTTTAAGATATCACATGCCTATCTAATTTTTAAGTGAGTAAATAGCAAAATATATAGTGCTGGAGAAAAGCCATGAAATTATTAGAGTTCTTTTTCATGCCTAGAATATCGTTTTCGTGAAATTCTGATCCGTTGTTTTCTGGATCGAAAGTAATATCTTGGTGCATATCATGGCTTTATATACACATTCATTTACTTGTTTATTTGTAGAAAACATCTGAAACCAATATCGAGAATCGGAAAAAGTTGAAGCATCCGCACACTGCTGGCAAAACAAGTTTTGCTCAAATCATCGAGGTTTGATTTTTTTCTATTATTTTTATTTAAGTATGAACTTGCTAACTTTGAATGAAAATATTATTATACCAGTTTTCATGTTACTAGGAAAAAAAGAAGGAAATGGCTGATACGTCAGATACTCTATCAAGTAAAGATATATTTGTGGCTACAAGACAAAGAAAACCTGGTCGAGTATACAAAAGCTCTTATGAAAGTACAACGAGTAAAATTGTAAGAAATTTCTAGTTTAAAGATTACCGTGATTATTTTATTCTTAATTATGGACTTAGTTTTAATTACTTATACTCTATTCTTTTGCATTCAGTTTATAGGCTGAAATGGAGAAAATACAATCCACTCAAGAAAGTGGAGATGGTATTGATTCAGTTGATGCGTTCACATCTGTCATGGGACCCGAGCACCCAGGTCGGGAAAGATTGTATGGATGAGGAGTCAACAAAACTGTCTTAAAAAATATAAAAAAGGAGATTTTGGATCCTCTGTAAATACTATTGATGAGAGAATGGAACAAAAAATGGAGGAAATTGAAGAGAGGATGCAACAAAAATTATTGGAAAAACTCAATGCAGAAAAGGAAAAAATGGTGGAAGAGCTTAATGCACAGAAGCATGCTATGGAATAAGATATTATGATGAACGTCGTTACACGACTTCAACGTCTCAACCCCAATTTAATACTTGATCCTGACATGCTAATATTCAGTGCTCGTTCACCTGGCGTAGCTTCTTTTGCACAACAAGGTGCTATTCAACCAATCAATCGTCCATCCGCTGGCAGTAACACACAAGGTTAGTCTGTAGCCTTTACTTTTTATTGCTTAGACTTGTTTTTTATTGCTTAGACTTGTTTTCGTCTATATTCGGACTTTATTCTATGCTGGTTGATGGTTTAATATACAACAAACAGTACATCATCAAAGTCAGAGAACTATAACATTGGCGTTTAGGATATGGATTTCCTTATTTCTCTGCGTGGTAAGCATATTGGCCTGAGGTAGTATACTCTAACCATCCTTTTGGATATAATTCCATCACGCTGTCTCGCGGTCCATGAAGAGCATATTCGTTAACTTTGCTCCACATGGAGATGCAACAATATCGGTGTTGGTGAGCACTTTCACCTGATAAAAGACATTTGTGTTAATTTCAGTGATTGCCTGGTACTACTGATGCAGAAATCACTCTGCTTATCAAATTGTACTATGGTGAAATCGTCAAATGAATGATGCACGCAAGAAGTCCAATTACCTGATCCATTTTCTTCAAGTAAGCAAGAAAAGCCTGTGTCAATATCTTCATTAGATTCAATGGTGACTCCAAATTCCCTTTCCTGAAATGGATAGCCAGTTGTCAGCTCTCAGACTATAGGTGATGCAGTTTCAAGTTAACGAACATGTGGTGTGCTAAACAAAGCATTTTTGTTAACTTCAACACAAGGCCTCAGAGATGGTGGACTATGACATATCACAAATACAACATTTCAAAACCTATTGTTTCTTGTTTGGATGTTTTCATAGTCACAATGATAACCACTATTGCTCAGAAGTCAACAAGCAATTTGTTTGCATATGGACGATGAGATAATTACCTGTTGACATGATTTATAATGTTTGTGACTTCTACTGGAAATTTTCTGCTTCACGCAAGTTTGGTCAAGTTTCACTGTTTTCCAGCCTCCTGTTTCAGTCTTCGGCAACATAGTTGTTTCTGATGTTTGATATTCATTGATGAACTAGAAGTGAAAAGACATGCTTAGTGACTTGCATTCCCAGCAATAAGGGATATCACAATTAGGGTCATGTGAATAGCTTGTTAGTATTAGTTGCTTGGTAAGACTGTGAAATACTATTGATCCATTGATATTTTCTGGGGTAATTACTGAATACTGATGGAAGCAAGGGAAAAATGTGTACCTGGTCGCAGAAAGATAGATCGTTTGTGTGACGACCCAAAGGGTCATCACTTATTTTATTAATAATTTCGAGCTTCCGAGGCCTTGAAAACCTCATTCTATGTTGCCTCGATTTACGTGCACGATCCGAGCATGTAGCCGGAAAGATTTTGTGATAGAAAATATGAATTCTATGAGAAATTTGGATAAAAATGATATTAATATTGATATAGTTGACTTCGGTCAACATTTTTGGTAAACGGATCCGGACCCGAGATTGGATGGTCCCGAGAGGTCCGTAGGAAAATATGGGACTTGGACATGTGTCCGGAGTCGAATTCTGAGGCCTAGAGCCCAAGTTATGAATTTTTATGTGAAATTGTTTTTGATGCAATTATTACAGGAAATAAATTAATAGACCTTGGTATCGGGCTCGTATTTTGGTTCCGACGCCCGGTACAAGTCTTAAATATTATATATGTGATTTCCGTAAAGTTTGGTGACATTTGGATGTCGTTTGAGATGTTTTGGACCTTGAGTTCCAAGTTAAGAAGTTTTGAAAATCAAAAGTATGAAAATCATGAGTTTGAGGCTCGATTTGATTAAAACGAAGTGATATTGGCGATATGATCGCACGAACAAGTCCATAATGTGTTTTTGAGGTTGTGTACATGTTTGGTTTGGAGCCGGGGGGGCTCGGGTAAAGATTTGATAGGCCGTTGGATGAAATTCTGAATTTTGAACTGCTGGTTTTTTCACCCAGCTGTTGGCTTCGCAATTGCGAAGAATTTCTCGCAATTGCGAAGGGGACAGTGTAAGGCAAGGCTCGCAAATGCGAACAATTGATCGCAAATGCGAAGCCAGCCTTGTTCGCAAATGCGAACAATTGTTCGCATTTGCGAAGGTCCCCAGTGCTGCCTTGGTTCGCAAATGCGAACCATTGTTCGCAAATGCGAACCATTGTTCGCAAATGCGAACACTGCCTTATACAACATGTGTTCGCAAATGCGAACATTAGTTCGCAAATGCGAGATGTTCGCAAATGCGAACAAATGTTCGCAAATGCGAACTTCCCTCCCTTAGCTTATTTTTCAAACTCCAGAAATTGGTCGGGGTTCGCAATTGCGAACCCATGTTCGCAAATGCGAACACGGAGACCTGAAAAACACGAATTTCAGTCATTTCTTCATTTTTCACAAAACCAAAACACCCATTTGCGACTCTTCAAGGATTTCTTCTTCATCAAAACGATTGTAAGTCACTTTTTACTTAATTCTTTCAATTCCTAACATCATTAAACATGTTTTTCATAAGAAATCAATGATTTTCATGGTAAAATTCTTGTTTTTGTTAGAAAATATGGTTTTTTCATAAATTGGGGAATTGGACCTCGAATTGAGGTCCGATTTTGAAACAAATTATATACATGAACTCGTGGGGGGATGGGTAACCGGATTTTGGTCCTAACCCCGAATTCCGACCATGTGGGCCCGGGGTTGAAATTTACTATTCATATGGCAGAATGTTATAAAAGTGGTATTTGGCATTAATAATTAGTTCGTTGAGTAGAATTGATGATATTAAATCAATTGTGTATAGATACGGTTGGATTGGAGCCAAATTGAAAGAAAAGACATTTCCACGGATTGGATTGTTCATAAGCATTCGAGGTAAGTGTTTGTTCTATCCTAGCTTGAGGGAATAGGATTATGTGTTATGTGTTATGTGATCGAGTGCGGTGTATGGGCTGTGGTGACGAGCATCCATACACTGGCGTCTAGTATGACCGTGAGTCCTTGGAAAATAATTATTTTGAGATATATTGCAGATGAATTGTTATTGTTCTCCCTTGTTGGGACTTGTTGTGAAGATAATTATTGATTGCCCTTGATGGGACGATTTATGAATTGTTGTTTCTTTCTCTGCCCTTAACTGTGATTGTTATTTGGGTGAGGAAGAGTGATAATGCACGAAGGGTGATGCCGTGCCATGTTTATTTATTTATGCACGAAGGTTAATGCCGTGCCATGTTTATTTATTGATTATGCATGAAGGATCATGCCGTGCCATTATTATTGAACCATGTACGAAGGATCATGCCATACTATGGATGTGAGGATGAGAGTAAAAGCACGAAGGGTGATGCCGTGTACTTTATTTGTTTATTTGGTGAGGATGAGAGTAAAAGCACGAAGGGTGATGCCGTGTACTTTATTTGCTTATTTGGTGACGATGAGAGTAAAAGCACGAAGGGTGATGCCGTGCAACTGTTTGCTATTTCTTGAATTGATATTACCTGTGTTTACATTACACTTTGTTTTTCCTTGTGAAATTATTAACTGTGGTTAATTGTTGAATTCTTCAAGATATTCCTTATTGTGTTAATACATGATTATTTCTTGTTATTTTGTGGTACACATATATATATTGAATTGCACAGGTTTATGTGGGTGTCCGGTCCTAGGCTTGTCACTACTTCGTCGGGATAGGCCGGGCACTTACCGACACATGGGGTCGGTTGTGCTGATGCTACACTTCTGTGCGTTTTTGCACAGGTCCAGGTTGCGATCAGGAGCAGCAGCAGCAGTAAGTAGATTGCGTGGGAGCTAATCATATTTGAGACCGAGGTAGCTTGCAGACGTCCGCAGGCCCGGCGTCTCTTTCTTTATTTATGTTAATAGCTGTAGTCTCATTGTTCCGAGACAAACAGAATTATGTTATATTTCCTTCAGACTTTTATGTGTAGTATTCCATAGTAGTTTGTGAGTTGGTGACTCCAAGTCTTGGGTAGAGGATTTCAATATGATTTTACCTTGTGATTTGTTATTTCCATTTCGATAAAGTATTCCGCATTTATTTAATTAAAATTGTGTTAAAAACAGGATAGTATGAATACAGTGGCTTGCCTAGCTACCACGAGTAGGCGCCATCACGATCCCGATATTGGGGGGAAAATCCGGGTCGTGACAAGTTGGTATCAAAGCTCTAGGTTACATAGGTCTCACCACTCACGAACAAGCTTAGTAGAGTTTGAGAGGTAGGTACGGAGACGTCCGTACTTGTCCTCCAGAGTCTATTGAGTTAGGAAAAAGTCTCTCATTTGTTCTTTCTTGTCGTGCGACTTGTTCCTCAGTTACTGATTGAATTTCTATTCTGTCCTTTCGCAGATGGTAAGGACACGCAGCTTCGTCCGCTGGCCAGCAGCCTGAGCCCCAGACAGCTCCCGTGAGGGGCAGGGGCCAAGGTCGTATTAGAGGCCGTGGTAGGGGTAGAGCTCAGCCTCAGGCGCTACCCGAGAGGTGGAGCCTCATATTGAGATTGAAGAGGAGGTTCGGTTCCGGCGGCTCCGGTGGGCCCGGCTCGAGGTCCCGGGAGAGGCTTTGATTACCCGGATCTCGGGATGCTTTGGTCGAGAATAGCGGGATTTATGGATAGCATTGCCGAGAGCGGGTTTATTATCGGTTGCCCCGGCCACTTCTCGGGCTGGAGGAGGGGCCCGGACTCTATTGCTCGTACTCGGAGCCGGTGGCTCCTCGGCCTCGAGCACCGGTGGTCGCCGAGTGTGGCCACTCGGTCGGTACCACGGCTCGTGCCGGCGATGGAGCGGCCATGACTTCGATTCGTTATGGAGGCTTGATCGGTTCTCCGAGCTATTTACCACTACGTTCGGTGGAGCCGCATCGAGAGGATCCTCGGGACTTTTATTCGGTTGTCAGTGAGATTCTCAAGACTATGTGGATCGTGGAGACAAACGGAGTTGATTTATGTACCTTCGGACTTGCGGGATCCGCCAAGACTTGGTGGAGAGATTATTGCTGACTCGACCAGCAGGGTCCCAGCTTTATCATGGGACCGGTTTGCGGAACTATTTATGGAGAAGTTTCTCCCTGCTACTCGGCGGGATTTACTTCGGAGGCAGTTTGAGCGCCTCCGTCAGGGCACTATGACAGTTACACAGTATGAGACGAGATTTATTGACTTGGCTCGTCATGCGGTGGTGATACTTCCCACGGAGCGGGAGAGGGTCCGCAGGATTTATAGATGGGCTTAATCAGCCGATTAGACTCCGGATGGCTATGGGCGTGGGGAGTGACATATCATTTCAGGAGGCAGCCAATGTAGCACGTAGAGTTGAGATGGCTCTTGCTAGGGGAGGCGGTTATTCTTCGGATAAGAGGCCTCGTCATTCGGGTAGGTTTGGTGCTTCTTCCTCTGGTAGCAGAGAATCCTTTGATAGAGGCCAGTCCTCCGGGCCTTTTCATTCCGCCCTTCAGGCTTCACAGGGTGGATCAGGTGATCGTGGTTCTCGGGGGCATTATTCAGACCAGTATCCTATTAATGCTCGGCCTCTTCAGAGTGTTCGTGGAGGCCATTCGGGTCGTCGGGGCCAGCAGCCCTATCAGTCCAAGGGCTGCTACGGTTGTGGTGACCCGGGTCATTTTATCAGGAATTGCCCTATAGCGGCGGGCAACTCTCAGCAGCGGGTCCTCGTCCTATGATCCGGGCCCCAGCTGACCCTCGGCCTGCCCAGCCGGCCGGAGGCGGGGGTAGAGATTTTAGAGGTGGAGGTCGAGACCGTAGAGGTAGAGACGCGTCCGGCCAAAGGTAGAGGTCGGCCGGTTGATGGTCATCCTAGAGACGCGGCTCGGAGGGGAGGTGCGGATCCCGTTTCTATGCTTTACCGGCCGGGCCGGAGGCAGAGGCATCGGATGCTGTGATTACGAGTACTATTCTTGTGTGTGGCGAGAGGTGCTTCGGTATTATTTGACCCTGGATCTACATATTCCTATGTGTCTTCCTACTTCGCACCGTATTTGGTTGTGCCCGGCTATGCTCTGGATATTCCCAGTTTATGTGGCTACACCGGTGGGTGACTCCATTGTAGTCGATCGGGTGCATCGTTCGTGCGTAGTTATATTTGGGGGTGTCTTGAGACCCGTGTGGATCTGTTGCTTTTGGATATGGTAGATTTTGATGTCATATTGGGGATGGAGTGGTTGTCCCCATACCATGCTATTCTTGATTGTCATGCTAAGGCTGTCACCTTAGCCTTGCCAGAATCACCCCGATTAGAGTGGAAGGGTACCTCAAGCCACTCCGTTCGCACTGTTATTTCTTATGTTAAGGCTCGACGTATGGTCGAGAAGGGGTGTCTAGCTTATTTGGCTTATGTTCGTGATTCCAGCGCAGAAGTTCCTTCCATTGAGTCGGTCCCTATTGCACGGGAGTTTCAGGAGGTTTTTCCTTCAGACCTGCCGGGCATGCCACCCGACAGGGATATTGATTTCTGTATTGATTTGGCACCGGGCACTCAGCCCATCTCTATTCCACCCTATCGTATGGCCCCGCCGGAGCTAAAAGAGTTGAAAGACCAGTTGCAGGACCTTCTTAGGAAGGGCTTTATCAGGCCCAGTGTTTCCCCATGGGGAGCACATGTATTATTTGTAAAGAAGAAGGATGGCTCGATGCGGATATGTATTGATTACCGGCAGTTAAACAAGGTGACTATCAAAAATAAATATCCACTGCCGAGGATTGATGATTTGTTTGACCAGCTCCGGGGAGCGAGGGTATTCTCTAAGATAGACTTGAGGTCAGGCTACCATCAGCTGAAGATCAGGGCGGCTGACATTCCTAAGACGACCTTTCGCTCTAGATATGGGCATTATGAGTTCTTGGTCATGTCCTTCGGGTTGACCAATGCCCCGGCAGCATTCATGGAGTTGATGAATCGGGTATTCGGGCCTTACTTAGATCTGTTCGTGATAGTCTTCATAGATGACATCCTGGTATACTCCGGCGGCCGGGAAGAGCACGAGCGGCACCTCGGAGTGGTTCGTCAGACTCTAAAGGATAATCGGCTATATGCCAAATTTTCAAATTGTGAGTTACGGTGAGTTCGGTAGCATTTACAGGTCACGTTGTATACGTGGAGGGTATTCGGGTAGACCCGAAGAAGATTGAGGCGATTCGAGATTGGCCTGACCAGCTTCAGTGACCGAGATACGGAGTTTCTTGGGATTAGCAGGTTACTACCGCCGTTTTGTAGAGGGGTTTTCTTCTGTTGCGGCCCCGATGACCAGGTTGACCCGGAAGGGTGTCCAGTTTCGGTGGTCGAGAGGAGTGTGAGGCGAGCTTTCGGAAGCTCGAGACAACCTTGACCACCGCGCCGGTGTTGGTACTACCTACGAGTGCGGGGCCCTTATACGATTTATTGTGACGCATCTCGTACGGGGCTTGGAGCGGTATTGATGCGGGATGGTAAGGTTATCGCTTATGCTTCGAGGCGATTAAAAATACATGAGAAGAATTATCCGGTTCATGATCTTGAGTTAGCCGCGGTGGTTCATGCCTTAAAGATGCGGAGGCATTATCTATATGGTGTGACATGTGAGGTGTACAATGATCACAAAAGCCTACAGTACTTGTTCAAGCAGAAGGAGTTGAATCTACGACAGCGGAGATGGTAAGAGCTGCTAAAAGACTATGATGTTACTATATTATATCACCCAGGTAAGGCCAATGTGGTGGCCGATGCATTGAGTAGAAAGTATGCCGGCATGGGTAGTCTTGCATATATTCCGGTCAATCAGAGACCATTAGCTTTAGATGTCGAGGCCTTAGCCAACCGGTTCGTGAGACTAGACATTTCTGAGCCTAGCAGAGTGTTAGCCTGCACGGTCGCTCGTTCTTCATTATTAGAGCGTATCCGTGAGAGGCAATTTGATGATCCTCATTTGCGTGAGTTGAGAGATACGGTACAGCGGGGAGGTGCCACACAGGTAAATCTAGATGAGGATGGGGTATTGAAATTGCAGGGTCGAGTTTGTGTGCCCATTGTCGAAGGGATTCGAGAGTTGATCTTAGCGGAGGCCCACAGTTCGCGGTATTCTATTCACCTGGGCGCCGCAAAGATGTACCAGGACTTGCGGCAGCACTATTGGTGGCGTAGAATGAAGAAAGATATCATTGCGTATGTCGCTCGGTGTCTAAATTGTCGGCAGGTGAAATATGAGCACCAGAGACCTGGTGGTGTATTCCGGAGGATTGAAATTCCCGAGTGGAAATGGGAGCGGATCACTATGGACTTCGTTACTGGACTTCCTTTGACTCGGAGGAAATTTGATGCTATTTGGGTCATTGTTGATAGGGTGACCAAATCAGCACACTTTATTCCAGTATCTGTCTCCTACTCGTCGGAGAGGTTAGCGGAGGTTTACATTAGGGAGATTGTTCGTCTCCATGGGGTGCCGGTGTCTATTATCTCTGATCGGGGTACATAGTTTACCTCGTGGTTCTAGAGAGCGGTCCAGCAGGAGTTAGGCACCCAGGTTCAGCTGAGTACAGCTTTTCATCCCCAGATAGATGGTCAATCCGAGAGGACTATTCAGATCCTATAGGACATGCTCCGAGCCTGTGTCATTGATTTTGGAAGCTCATGGGACCAGTTTCTGCCATTAACGGAGTTTGCCTACAACAACAACTACCAATCTAGCATTCAGATGGAACCGTGCAAGGTTCTGTATGGTAGGCGATGTCGGTCTCCAGTCGGATGGTTTGAGCGGGAGAGGCTCGGTTGTTGGGTACAGACTTAGTTCGGGAGGCCTTGGATAAGGTCAAGACTATCCAGGAGAGAATGCGTTCAGCTCAGTCTAGGCAAAAGACTTATGCGGATCGTAAGGTTCGAGATGTAGATTTCATGGTTGGTGAACGAGTATTGCTCCGAGTGTCGCCTATGAAGGGTGTGATGAGGTTTGGGAAGAAGGGCAAGCTCGGCCCTAGGTATATTGGCCCATTTGAGATTCTAGACAGAGTGGGAGGGGTGGCTTACAGATTAGCTTTGCCGCCTAGCTTATCAGCCGTGCATCCAGTTTTTCATGTATCTATGCTTCGGAGATACCACGGCGATCCCACACATGTGTTAGACTTCAGTACTGTCCAATTGGACAATGATCTATCTTACGAGGAGGAGCCGGTGGCTATTCTAGACCGGCAGGTTCGACAGTTGAGGTCGAAGAGTTATCCTTCTGTGCGTGTTCAGTGGAGAGGTCAGCCTCCAGAGGCATCGACCTGGGAGTCCGAGTCTGATATGCGGAGTCGTTACCCACACTTGTTTCCTGACTCAGGTACTTCTTTCTTTTATCCGTTCGAGGACGAACGGTTGTTTTAGAGGTGGAGATTGTGACGACCCAAAGGGTCATCACTTATTTTATTAATAATTTCGAGCTTCCTGAGGCCTTGAAAACCTCATTCTATGTTGCCTCGATTTACGTGCACAATCCGAGCATGTAGCCGGAAAGATTTTGTGATAGAAAATATGAATTCTATGAGAAATTTGGATAAAAATGATATTAATATTGATATGGTTGACTTCGGTCAACATTTTTGGTAAACGGATCCGGACCGAGATTGGATGGTCCCGAGAGGTCCGTAGGAAAATATGGGACTTGGACATGCGTCCGGAGTCGAATTCCTGAGGCCTAGAGCCCAAGTTATGAATTTTTATGTGAAATTGTTTTTGATGCAATTATTAAAGGAAATAAATTAATAGACCTTGGTATCGGGCTCGTATTTTGGTTCCGACGCCCGGTACAAGTCTTAAATATTATATATGTGATTTCTGAAAAGTTTGGTGACATTTGGATGTCGTTTGAGATGTTTTGGACCTTGAGTTCCAAGTTAAGAAGTTTTGAAAATCAAAAGTATGAAAATCATGAGTTTGAGGCTCGATTTGATTAAAACGAAGTGATATTGGCGATATGATCGCACGAACAAGTCCATAATGTGTTTTTGAGGTTGTGTACATGTTTGGTTTGGAGCCGGGGGGCTCGGGTAAAGATTTGATAGGCCGTTGGATGAAATTCTGAATTTTGAACTGCTGGTTTTTTTCACCCAGCTGTTGGCTTCGCAATTGCGAAGAATTTCTCGCAATTGCGAAGGGGACAGTGTAAGGCAAGGCTCGCAAATGCGAACCTTGATCGCAAATGCGAAGCCGGCCTTGTTCGCAAATGCGAACAATTGTTCGCATTTGCGAAGGTCCCCAGTGCTGCCTTGGTTCGCAAATGCGAACGTCCCAGTGCGAACGTCCCAGTGACTGCCTTGGTTCGCAAATGCGAACCATTGTTCGCAAATGCGAACACTGCCTTATACAGCATGTGTTCGCAAATGCAAACATTAGTTCGCAAATGCGAGATGTTCGCAAATGCGAACAAATGTTCGCAAATGCGAACTTCCCACCCTTAGCTTATTTTTCAAACTCCAAAAATTGGTCGGGGTTCGCAATTGCGAACCCATGTTCGCAAATGCGAACACAGAGACCTGAAAAACACGAATTTCAGTCATTTCTTCATTTTTCACAAAACCAAAACACCCATTTGCGACTCTTCAAGGATTTCTTCTTCATCAAAACGATTGTAAGTCACTTTTTACTTAATTCTTTCAATTCCTAACATCATTAAACATGTTTTTCATAAGAAATCAATGATTTTCATGGTAAAATTCTTGTTTTTGTTAGAAAATAGGGTTTTTTCATAAATTGGGGAATTGGACCTCGAATTGAGGTCCGATTTTGAAACAAATTATATACATGAACTCGTGGGGGGATGGGTAACCGGATTTTGGTCCTAACCCCGAATTCCGACCATGTGGGCCCGGGGTTGAAATTTACTATTCATGGCAGAATGTTGTAAAAGTGGTATTTGGCATTAAGAATTAGTTCGTTGAGTAGAATTGATGATATTAAATCAATTGTGTATAGATACGGTTGGATTGGAGCCAAATTGAAAGAAAAGACATTTCCACGGATTGGATTGTTCATAAGCATTCGAGGTAAGTGTTTGTTCTATCCTAGCTTGAGGGAATAGGATTATGTGTTATGTGTTATGTGATCGAGTGCGGTGTATGATCTGTGGTGACGAGCATCCATACACTGGCGTCTAGTATGACCGTGAGTCGTTGGAAAATAATTATTTTGAGATATATTGCAGATGAATTGTTATTGTTCACCCTTGTTGGGACTTGTTGTGAAGATAATTATTGATTGCCCTTGATGGGACGATTTATGAATTGTTGTTTCTTTCTCTGCCCTTAACCTGTGATTGTTATTTGGGTGAGGAAGAGTGATAATGCACGAAGGGTGATGCCGTGCCATGTTTATTTATTTATGCACGAAGGTTAATGCCGTGCCATGTTTATTTATTGATTATGCACGAAGAACCCTATTATTGAACCATGTACGAAGGATCATGCCGTACTTATGGATGTGAGGATGAGAGTAAAAGCACGAAGGGTGATGCCGTGTACTTTATTTGTTTATTTGGTGAGGATGAGAGTAAAAGCACGAAGGGTGATGCCGTGCAATTGTTTGCTATTTCTTGACTTGATATTACTTGTGTTTCCATTATACCTTGTTTTCCTTGTGAACTTATTTGATTGTTATTTGGGTGAGGAAGAGTGATAATGCACGAAGGGTGATGCCGTGCCATGTTTATTTATTTATTTATGCACGAAGGATCATGCCGTGCCCTATTATTGAACCATGTACGAAGGATCATGCCGTACTATGGATGTGAGGATGAGAGTAAAAGCACGAAGGGTGATGCCGTGTACTTTATTTGCTTATTTGGTGAGGATGAGAGTAAAAGCACGAAGGGTGATGCCGTGCAAGTGCTTGCTATTCCTTGATTTGATATTACTTGTGTTTACATTACACTTTGTTTTTCCTTGTGAAATTATTAACTGTGGTTAATTGTTGAATTCTTTAAGATATTCCTTATTGTGTTAATACATGATTATTTCTTGTTATTTTGTGGTACACATATATATATTGAATTGCACGGGTTTATGTGGGTGTCCTGGTCCTAGGCTTGTCACTACTTCGCGGGATAGGCCGGGCACTTACCGGCACATGGGGTCGGTTGTGCTGGTGCACACTTCTGTGCGTTTTTGCACGGGTCCGGGTTACGATCAGGGAGCAGCAGCAGCGGTAAGTAGATTGCGTGGGAGCTAATCATATTTGAGACCAAGGTAGCTTGCAGACGTCCGCAGGCCGGCGTCTCTTTCTTTATTTATGTTAATAGCTGTAGTCTCATTGTTCCGAGACAAACAGAATTATGTTATATTTCCTTCAGACTTTTATGTGTAGTATTCCATAGTAGTTTGTGAGTTGGTGACTCCAAGTCTTGGGTAGAGGATTTCAGTATGATTTTACCTTGTGATTTGTTATTTCCATTTCGATAAAGTATTCCGCATTTATTTAATTAAAATTGTGTTAAAAACAGGATAGTATGAATACAGTGGCTTGCCTAGCTACCACGAGTAGGCGCCATCACGATCCCGATATTGGGGGGAAAATCCGGGTCGTGACAGTCTGACTGAACTACTTGCAGAATACAGCCTTAGAACTAGACTATTCAAGATCAAATGTAAATCTCACTTTATATTCTTTTGTAGGTAGAGTAGATGAAGAGATGGAAGACAGAGGCAGTGATGAAGATCTAAACCTTACTTGAATTTTGAATTGTTGATTTTTGTAGATGCATGTGGCGATTTCTAGGAATGTTTTGTTATCAAAACATTTTAAAACTTTTGATGTTGAAATATCAAATGTATGTTATTGGTATTTGTTATTAACTTGTCGGACAAATTTGGATTATCAAAAGATTTTGTATTTATACAAATTTTAGTATTTTATTGTATATATATGTAAAATATTTGTTTACAATAGGGGGCATTATTTTTAATTTAGTTAAATTGTTACAGCTAAGAAAACCGTTGCTATAGGATCTGAAAATTGTTCCAACATAATATTAGAACCGTTGCAATAGGTAGATCAACCGTTGCCATAGGGATTTCAAACCGTTCCAAATAATTAAAAAATTGTTGCCATAGGACCGGCAAACCGTTCCAAAAAATTAACAAGCGTTGCAATATGTTAGTGAACCGTTTTCATAAGATCAGCAAACCGTTCCAAAATAATCTACAAACCGTTGCAGCAGGTATTTCAACCGTTACAATATCTTAAATAAATCGTTGCCATTGATATTATACCTGTAACGGTTTAGTAGATATAGTAACGGTTTATGACCGTTGAATTTAACTCTATGGTTACGGTTATTAAATATTGCAGTTGTTAAGAATAATCATTCCAATAGGAAGAGGGAAAACCGTAACGATAGACTATTCTATAGCAACGGTTCTTGGAACCGTTCCAAAAACCGTTCCATAAACTCTATAGGCACGACAGCTAGTGGAACGGGTGCTTAACCGTAGCAGTACATCTATGGCAATGGTTCTCTTACCTATTGGAACGGTTTGTCTGGCGTAGCCATAGGTTAATTTTCCAGTAGTGAAGACTCAAGTTATGCGCCTTCGGCATCAAAATTGGCAAAGTTCACCAACAATTGAATTGGGACTCAGGCTATGCCCCTTGCTAACAAGTTCAACTATTGTTGAACCAATACTTAGGCTATGCGCTTTCACCATCAAAATTGACAAAGTTCCACAATAGTTGAACTGGGACTCAAGCTATGCGCCTTAGCCAAGTTCAACTATGGTTGAACCAAGACTCAGTCTATGCACCTTTGTAATCAAAATTGACAAAGTTCAACAACAGTTGAATTGAGACTCAGGCTATGCGCCTACACTAACAAGTTCAAATTATGGTTGAACCGAGACTCAGGATATGCCCCTTCGCCATCAAAATTGACAAAGTTTAACAATACTAGAACTGGGACTTAGTCTTTGCGCCTTCGCAAACAAGTTCAAACTATGGTTGAACCAACACTCAAGCTATTGGACTTCACCAACAAAATTGTCAAAGTTCAAATACAATTGAAGTGGGACTCAGGCTATGCGCATTTGCCAACAAGTTCAACTATGGTTGAACCAAGACTCAGGCTATGCTCCTTCGCCAACAAAATTGACAAAGTTCAACTACGGTTGAAGCAAGACTCAGGCTATGCACATTCACCGTAAAAATTGACAAATTTCAACAAGAGTTGAAGTGGGACTCTAGCAATGCGCCTTTGACAACAAGTTC
Organism: Nicotiana noctiflora; assembly: GCA_032618575.1. NCBI lineage: Eukaryota > Viridiplantae > Streptophyta > Magnoliopsida > Solanales > Solanaceae > Nicotiana > Nicotiana noctiflora. Next base: position 28,708 of record JASVEL010003612.1, read on the forward strand.
AACTATGGACAAACCAAGACTCAGGTTATGCATCTTTGCCATCAAAATTGACTAAGTTCAACAACAGTTGAACTGGGACTTAGGGTACGCGCCTTTGCCAAAAATTTCAACTAAGCTTGAACCAAATCTCAGGCTGTGTGCCTTTGCCATCAAAATTGACAAAGTTCAACAACAATTGAACCAGGACTCAGCCTACGTGACTTCGCCAACAATGTCAAACTATGATTGAACCAAGACTCAGGTTGTGCGCCTTCGCCATCAAAATTGAGAAAGTTCAACAACAGTTGAACTGGGACTCAGGCTATGCGCCTTCGCCAACAAATTCAACTATGGTTGAACCAAGACTCAAGCTAAGCGCCTTTGCCGTCAAAACAGACAAAGTTAAATTGGGACTCAGGATATGCCCCTTTGCCAACAAGTTCAAATATGGTTGAATCAAGACTCAGGCTATGTGCCTTCACCTTCAAAATTGACAACAATTGAACTGGGACTCAGACTATGTGCCTTCGCCAACAAGTTCAAACTATGGTTGAACCATGATTCAAGCTATGAACCTTAGCCATCAAAATTGACAAAGTTCCGCAATGGTTGAACAAGATTCAGGCTATGGGCCTTCACCATAAAAATTGACAAAGGTCAACAATAGTTTAACTGGGACTCAGGCTATGTGCCTTAGCCAACAAGTTCAACTATGGTTGAACTAAGACTCAGGCTATACGCCTTTGCCATCAAAATTGACAAAGTTCAACAATAATTGAAGTGGGACTTAGGCTATGCGCCTTTGCCAACAAGTTCAACTATGGTTGAACCAAGACTCAGGCTATGCACCTTCACTGTCAAAATTGACAAAGATCAGCTATGGTTGAAGCAAGACTCAGGCTATGCACCTTCACCATAAATATTGACAAATTTAAACAAGAGTTGAAGTGGGACTCTGGCTATGCCCCTTCGCCAACAAGTTCAACTATGGACAAACTAAGACTCAAGTTATGCGTCTTTGCCATCAAAATTAACAAAGTTCAATAACAGTTGAACCAGGACTCAGGGTATGTGCCTTTGCCAAAAATTACAACGAAGTTTGAACCAAGACTCAGGCTATGCACCTTTTCCATCAAAATTGACAAAGTTCAACAACAATTGAACTAGGACTCAAGCTATGCGCCTTCGCCAACAATGTCAAACTATGGTTGAACCAAGATTCAGGCTATGCGCCTTCGCCATCAAAATTGAGAAAGTTCAACAACAGTTGAACTGGGACTCTGGCTATGCGCCTTCGCCAACAAATTCAACTATGGTTAAACCAAGACTCAAACTATGCGCCTTTGCCATCAAAACTGACAAAGTTCAACAATAGTTGAACTGGGACTCAGCATATTCCCTTTGCCAACAAGTTTACATTTGGTTGAATCAAGACTCAGGCTATGAGCCTTCACCTTCAAAATTGGCAAAGTTCAACAATAGTTGAACTGGGATGCAGGATATGGGCCTTCGTCGACAAGTTCAAATTACGGTTGAACCAAGACTCAGGCTATGAACCTTCACCATCAAAATTGAAAACATTTGAACTGGGACTGAGGCTATGCGCCTTCGCCAACAAATTTAAACTATGGTTGAACCAAGACTAAGGCTATGCACCTTCGCCATCCAAATTGACAAAGTTCCACTATGGTTGAACCAAGACTCAGGCTATGCGCCTTCACCATAAAAATCGACAAAGTTCAACAATAGTTCAATTGGGACTCAGGCTATGCACCTTAGCCAACAAGTTCAACTATGGTTGAACCAAGACTTAGGCTATACGCTTTTGCCATCAAAATTGACAAAGTTCAACAACAATTGAACTGGGACTCAGTCTATACACCTTCACCAACAAGGTCAAACTATGGTTGAACCAAGACTCAAGCTATAATCTTTCACCATCAAAATTGACAAAGTTCAACACCAGTTGAACTAGGACTCGGGCTATGCGCCTTCGCCAAGAAGTTCAACTATGGTTGAACCAAGTCTCAGGTTATGCAGCTTCGCCATCAAAATTGGCAAAGTTCAACAACAGTAGAACTGGGACTCAAGCTATGCGCCTTCGCCGACAAGTTTATACTATGCTTGAATCAAGACTCAGGCTATGCGTCATCACCGTCAAAATTGACAAAACTATTGTTGAACCAATACTCAGGCTATGCACCTTTACCAACAAGTTTAACTATGGTTGAACCAAGACTCAGGCTATGCGCCTTCGCCATCAAAATTGACAAATTTTAACAATAGTTGAACTGCGACTCAGGCTATGTGCATTCACCAACAAGTTCAAATTATGGTTGAACCAAGACTCAGGCTATGCGCCTTCGCTATCAAAATTGACAAAGAACAACAATAGTGGAACAAGGACTCAGGCTATGCACCTTCGCCAACAAGTTGGAACTACTGTGTAACCAAAACTGAGGCTATTCGCCTTCGCCATCAAATTTGGAAAAGTTAAATAATAGTTGAACTAGGACTCAGGTTATGCGCCTTTACCAATAAGTTCAAATTAAGGTTGAACGAAGACTCAGGCTTTGCGCGTTCACCATAAAATTGACAAAGTTCAACAATAGTTGAACTAGGACTCAGGCTATGTGCCTTCGCCAACAAGTTCAAACTATTGTTGAACCAAGACTCAGGCTATGCACATTCGCCATCAAAATTATCAAAGTACAACAACAGTCGAACTTGGACTCGGGCTATGCGCCTTCGCCAACAAGTTCAACGATGGTTGAACCAAGACTAAGGCTATGCTCCTTCGCCATCAAAAATTGACAAAGTTCAACAATAGTTGAACTGGGGCTTAGGCTATGCGCCTTCACCAACAAGTTCAAACTATGGTTGAACCAACACTCAAGCTATTGGCCTTAACAATCAATATTGACAAAGTTCAACAATAATTAAACTGGGACTCAGGCTATGCACCTTCGCCAACAAGTTCAACTATGGTTGAACCAAGACTCATGCTATGGACCTTCGCCATCAAAATGGACAAAGTTCAACTACGGTTGAACCATGATTGAGGCTATATGCATTCACAGCAAAAATTAAAAAATTTCAACAACAGTTGAAGTGGGACTCTGGCTATACGCCTTTTCCAAAAAGTTCAACTATGGTTAATCCAAGACTCAAGCTATGTGCCTTTGCCGTCACAATTGACAAAGTTCAACAACAATTGAACTGGGACTCAGGCTATGCGTCTTTGCCAACAAGGTCAAACTATGGTTGAACCAAGACTAAAGCTATGCACCTTTACCATCAAAATTGAGAAAGTTCAACAACAGCTGAACTGGGATTCGGGCTATGCGCCTTCACCAACAAGTTCAACTTTGGTTAAACCAAGACTCAGGCTATGCGCCTTCGGCATCAAAATTTGCAAAGTTCAACAAAAGTTGAACTGGGACTCATGCTATGCCCCTTCGCCAACAAGTTCAACTATTGTTGAACTGGGACTCAAGCTCTGCGCCTTCGCCAACAAGTTCAACTATGGTTGAACCTAGACTCAGTCTATGCACCTTCGCCGTCAAAATTGATAAAGTTCAACAACTGTTGAATTGAGACTTAGGCTATGGGCCTACGCTAACAAGTTCAAATTATGGTTGAACCGAGACTCAGGATATGTGCCTTCGCCATCAAAATTGACAAAGTTTAACAATAGTGGAACTAGGACTTAGTCTATGCGCCTTTGCCAACAAGTTCGAACTATGGTTGAACCAACACTCAGGCTATTGGCCTTCACCATCAAAATTGACAAAGTTCAACAACAATTGAAATGGGATTCAGGCTTTGCGCCTTCGCTAACAAGTTCAACTATAGTTGAACCAAGACTCTGGCTATGCACCTTTGCCATCAAAATTGTCAAAGTTCAACTACGACTGAAGCAATACTCAGGCTATGCATCTTCATCGTAAAAATTGACAAATTTCAACAAGAGTTGAAGTGGGACACTAGCTATACGCCTTCGCCAAAAAGTTCAACTATGGACAAACCATGACTCAGGTTATGCGTCTTTGCCGTAAAAATGGACAAAGTTCAACAACAGTTGAACTGGGACTCAGGGTACGCGCCTTTGCCAAAAATTTCAACTAAGGTTGAACCAAGACTCAGGCTATGCGCCTTTGCCATCAAAATTGATAAAGTTCAACAACAATTAAACTCGGACTCAAGCTATGCGCCTTCGCCAACAAGGTGAAACTATGGTTGAACGAAGACTCAGGCTATGCGCCTTGGCCATCAAAATTGAGAAAATTCAACAATAGTTGAACTGGGACTCAGGCTATACACCTTCGCCAACAAATTCAACTATGCTTGAACCAAGACTAGAGCTATGCGCCTTTGCTATCAAAACTGACAAAGTTCAACAACAGTTGAACTGGGACTCAGGATATGCCCATTTGGCAACAAGTTCAAATATGGTTGAATCAAGACTCAGACAATGCACTTTCACCTTCAAAATTGACAAAGTTCAACAATAGTTGAACTGGGATGCAGGCTATGCGCCTTCGTCGACAAGTTCAAATTATGGTTGAACCAAGACTCAGGCTATGGACCTTCACCATCAAAATTGACAACAATTGAACTGGGACTCAGGCTATGTGCCTTCGCCAACAAGTTTAAAATATGGTTGAACTAAGACTCAGGCTATGTACCTTCGACATCAAAATTGACAAATTTCCATTATGGTTGAACCAAGACTCAGGCTATGCGCCTTTGCCATCAAAATTGACAAATTTCAACAATAGTTGAATTACGACTCAGGCTATGTCCATTCACCAACAAGTTCAAATTATGGTTGATCCAAGACTCAGTTTATGCGCCTTCGCTGTCAAAATTTAAAAAGATCAACAATAGTGGAACAAGGACTCAGGCTATGCGCCTTCGCAACCAAGTTCAAACTACAGTGTAACTAATACTAAGTCTATTCGCCTTCGCCATCAAATTTGACAAAGGTAAAAAATAGTTGAACTAGGACTCAGGTTATGCGCCTTTACCAATAAGTTCAAATTAAGGTTGAACCAAGACTCAGGCTTTGCGCTTTTATCAAAAAATTGACAAAGTTCAACAATAGTTGAACTAGGACTCAAGCTATGTGCCTTCGCCAACAAATTCAAACTATTGTTGAACCAAGACTCAGGCTATGCACCTTCGCCATCAAAATTAACAAAGTTCAACAACAGTTGAATTTGGACTCAGGCTATGCACCTTCGCCAACAAGTTCAACAATCGTTGAACCAAGACTTAGGCTATGCTCCTTCGCCATCAAAATTTACAAAGTTCAACAATAGCTGAACTGGGACTTAGGCTGCGTGCCTTCGCCAACAAGTTCAGACTATGGTTGAACCAACACTCAGGCTATTGGCCTTCACAATCAATATTGATAAAGTTCAACAATAATTAAACTGGGACTCAGGCTATGCGCCTTCACCAACAAGTTCAACTATGGTTGAACCAACACTCAGGCTATGGACCTGCGCCATCAAAGTTGACAAAGTTCAACTACAGTTGAACCACGATTCAGGCTATATGCCTTCACTACAAAAAGTAAAAAATTTCAACAACAGTTGAAGTGGGACTCTGGCTACGAGCCTTTTCCAAAAAGTTCAACTACGGTTAATCCAAGACTCAAGCTATGTGCCTTTGCCTTCACAATTGACAAATTTCAACAACAATTGAACTGGGACTCAAGCTATGCATCTTCGCCAACAAGGTCAAACTATGGCTGAACCAAGACTCAAGCTATGTGCCTTTGCCATCAAAATTGAGAAAGTTTACCAACAGCTGAACTGGGACTCGGGCTATGCGCCTTCGCCAACAAGTTCACCTACGGTTGAACCAAGACTTATGATATGCGCCTTCGACATCAAAATTGATAAAGTTCAACAACAGTTGAACTGGGACTCAGGCTATGCCCCTCTGCCGACAAGTTCAACTATTGTTGAACTGGGACTCAAGCTCTGCGCCTTCACCAACAAGTTCAACTATGGTTGAACATAGACTCAGTCTATGCACCTTCGCCATCAAAATTGATAAAGTTCAACAACAGTTGAATGAGACTTAGGCTATGGGCCTATCCTAACAAGTTCAAATTATGGTTGAACCGAGACTCAGGATATGCGCCTTCACCATCAAAATTGACAAAGTTTAACAATAATGGAACTGGGACTTAGTCTATGCGCCTTCGCCAGAAAGTTCAAACTATGGTTGAACCAACACTCAGGCTATTGGCCTTCACCATCAAAATTGAAAAAGTTCAACAACAATTGAAGTGGGACTCAGGCTTTACGCCTTCGCTAACAAGTTCAACTATAGTTGAAACAAGACTCAAGATATGCACCTTCGCCATCAAAATTGACAAAGTTCAACTACGGTTGAAGCAACACTCAGGCTATGCATCTTCATCGTAAAAATTGACAAATTTCAACAAGAGTTGAAGTGGGACTCTGGCTATACGTCATCGCCAACAAGTTCAACTATGGACAAACCAAGAATCAGGTTATGCGTCTTTGCCATAAAAATTGACAAAATTCAACAACAATTGAACTGGGACTCAGGGTACGCGCCTTTGCCAAAAATTTCAATTAAGGTTGAACCAAGACTCAGGCTATGTGCCTTTGCCATCAAAATTGATAAAGTTCAACAACAACTGAACTCGGACTCAGGCTATGCGCCTTCGCCAACAAGGTCAAACTATGGTTGAACCAAGACTTAGGCTAAGCGCCTTGGCCATCAAAATTGAGAAAGTTCAACAATAGTTGAACTGGGACTCAGTCTATGCGCCTTCGCCAAGAAATTCAACTATGCTTGAACCAAGACTCAAGCTATGCGCCTTTGCCATCAAAATTGACAAAGTTCAACAACAGTTGAACTGGGACTCAGGATATGCCCATTTGCCAACTAGTTCAAAAATGGTTGAATCAAGACTCAGACAATGCACTTTCACCTTCGAAATTGACAAAGTTCAACAATAGTTGAACTGGGATGTAGGCTATGCGCCTTCATCGACAAGTTCAAATTATGGTTGAACCAAGACTCAGCTATGGACCTTCACCATCAAAATTGACAACAATTGAACTGGGAGTCATGCTATGCGCCTTCGCCAACAAGTTTAAACTATGGTTGAACCAAGACTCGGGCTATGCACCTGCGACATCAAAATTGACAAAGTTCCACTATGGTTGAACCAAGACTCAGGCTATGCGCCTTCACCATAAAAATTGACAAAGTTCAACAATAGTTCAAATGGGACTCAGGCTAAGCGCAGTAGCCAACAAGTTCAACTATGGTTGAACCAAGACTCAGGCTATATGCCTTTGCCCTCAAAATGGAAAAAGTTCAACAACAATTTAACTGGGACTCAGTCTATACGCCTTCGCCAACAAGGTCAAACTATGGTTGAACCAAGACTCAGGCTATGCTCTTTCGCCATCAAAATTGACAAAGTTCAACAACAGTTGAACTGGGACTCAGGCTCTGCGCCTTCGCCAACAAGTTCAACTATGGTTGAACCAAGACTTAGGCTATATAGCTTTGCCATCAAAATTGGAAAAGTTCAACAGCAGTAGAACTAGGACTCAAGCTATGCGCCTTCGCCAACAAGTTCAACCTATGCTTGAATCAAGACTTAGGCTATGCGCCATCACCATCAAAATTGATAAAGTTCAACAACAGTTGAACTGGGACTCAGGCTATGCACCTTAACCAACAAGTTTAACTATGGTTGAACCAAGAGTCAGGCGGTGCGCCTTCGCCATCAAAATTGACAAAGTTCAACAATAGTTGAACTATGAATCAGGCTCTGTGCATTCACCAACAAGTTTAAATTATGGTTGAACCAAGACTCAGGGTATGCGTCTTCGCTATCAAAATTGACAAAGATCAACAATAGTGGAATAAGGACTCAGGCTATGTGCCTTCGCCAACAAGTTCAAACTACGGTGTAACCAACACTGAGGCTATTCGCCTTCGCCATCAAAATTGACAAAGTTCAACAATAGTTGAACTGGGACTCAGCCTATGCGCCTTTACCAATAAGTTCAAATTAAGGTTGAACCAAGACTCAGGCTTTTTGCCTTCAAAATAAAACTGACAAAGTTCAACAATAGTTAAAGTAGGGCTCAGGCTTTGTGCCTCCGTCAACAAGTTCAAACTATTGTTTAACCAAAACTCAAGCTATGCACCTTCGCCATCAAAATTAACAAAGTTTAAAAACAGTTGAACTTTTACTCAGGCTATGTGCATTCGCCAACAAGTTCAACGATGGTTGAACCAAGACTCAGGCTATGCGCCCTCGCCATCAAAATTTACAAAGTTCAACAATAGTTGTACTGGGACTCTAGCTACGTGCCTTCGCCAACAAGATAAAATTATGGTTGAACCAAGACTCAGGCTATGCACCTTCACCGTCAAAATTAACAATGTTCACCAACAATGAACTCGGACTTAGGCTATGCGCCTTCGCCAACAAGTTGAACTATGGTTGAACGAAGACTCAGGCTATGCACTTTTGCCATCAAAATTGACAAAGTTCAACTATAGTTGAACCATGACTCAGGCTATGCACCTTTGCCATCAAAATTGACAAAGTTCAACTACAGTTGAACCATGACTCAGGATATGCGCCTTCACCATAAAAATTGACAAAGTTCAACAACCGAGTATTTAGGACTCAGGCTATGCTCCTTCACCAACAACTTCAACTATGGTTGAACCAAGACCCAGGCTATGCACCTTTGCCATCAAAATAGACAAAGTTCAACAATAATTAAACTGGGACTCAGGCTATGCGCGTTCGCCAACAAGGTAAAACTGTGGTTGAAACAAAACTTAGGCTATGCGCCTTCACCATAAAAAGTGACAAAGTTCAACAACAGTTGAATTGGGACTCAGGCTACCCGCCTTTGCCAAAAATTTCAGCTATGGTTGAACCAAGACTCAGTCTATGCACCTTTGCCATCATAATTGAAAAAGTTCAACAACAATTAAACTAGGACTCAGGCTATGCGCCTTCGCCAACAAGGTCAAACTATGGTTGAACCAAGATTTATGCTATGCGCCTTCGCCATCAAAATTGAGAAAGTTCAACAATAGTTGAACTAGGACATAGGCTATGCGCCTTCGCCAACAAGTTCAACTATGGTTGAACCAAGAATCAGGCTATGTGCCTTCACCGTCAAAATTGGCAAAGTTTAACAACAATTGAACTGGGACTCAGGCTATGTGTTACGCCCCAAATTGAGGGACATGACCGGCGCCTGACCGGGAAGCCCTTGTCAAGCGGACCTGGGTGCCTTTCTAACCCACGCGTTGCCCCTGTATTGTTCATTACTTAAAAATCAAAGACTTTACCAATTTATAATTAAAATAATACCTTTAACAACATAAAAACACACTTTACTTCTTAACAATTTTACAATTTACAACGCCCGTCCTGTATTCACATAAGACTATAATCCCACATTTTACTGTGAACGAAGCCTCTAGGATACAAAGGATGATACAATACTCGTCGGTAATAAGGCTCCAGCTATACCTTACAAAATCAAAATAGAAATTTAAAATAGAAGTGGTATGAGCCACATAGGGACCCGAGAGGAAAGGGGCTCACCAAAACGACCAGTGGAAGATGAAGAATGCTACTGCGGATGGGCTGAAGTACTTTCTACGGATCCACCTACAACCATAACACGAATGTAGCA
>JASVEL010003613.1:0-37081 GCA_032618575.1 Nicotiana noctiflora
TGCAATTCAATATATATATATACCACGGAATAACAAGAAATAACCAGGTAATAACACAATAAGGAATATCTCAAAGAATTCAACAATTAACAACAGTTAAATAAATTCACAAGGAAAAACAAAGTATAATGTAAACACAAGTAATATCAATTCAAGAAATAGCAAGCAATTGCACGGCATCACCCTTCGTGCTTTTACTCTCATCCTCACCAAATAAACAAATAAAGTACACGGCATCACCCTTCGTGCTTTTACTCTCATCCTCACATCCATAGTACGGCATGATCCTTCGTACATGGTTCAATAACAGGGCACGGCATGATCCTTCGTGCATAATCAATAAATAAACATGGCACGGCATTAACCTTCGTGCATAAATAAATAAACATGGCACGACATCACCCTTCGTGCATTATCACTCTTCCTCACCCAAATAACAATCACAGCTAAGGGCAAAGAAAGAAACAGTAATTCATAAACCGTCCCATCAAGGGCAATCAATAATTATCTTCACAACAAGTCCCAACAAGGGAGAACAATAACAGTTCATCTGTAATATATCTCAAAATAATCATTTTCCATCGACTCACGGTCATACTAGACGCCAGTGTATGGATGCCCGTCACCACAGCCCATACACCGCACTCAATCACATAACACATAATCCTATTCCCTCAAGCTAGGATAGAACAAACACTTACCTCGAATGCTTATGAACAATTCAATCCGTGGAAATGTCCTTTCTTTCAATTTGGCTCCAATCCAACCGTATCTATACACAATTGATTTAATATCATCAATTCTACTCAACAAACTAATTCATATTGCTAAATATGATTTTTACAATATTCTGCCCGGAATAGTAAAAATCGACCTCGAGCCCACATAATCGAAACTCAAGTTTCGAACCAAAATAAGTTCACCCAATCTTCCATGAGTTCAAATATACAATTTGTTCTTAAGTTCGACTCCAAAACGAAGTCTAAATCGCAAATTCTTTGAAAGCCCTAACTATACCCATTTCTCAAATTTTCAACCAATTTACACATGTTTAAGCCTAAGGATTTGATTGATGTTGATGAAAAATGAAGAAGACGAGTTAACAATACTTACCCAATGAACTTTGATGAAGAATTGCCTCAAAAATAGCCTAAGAGCTGTGGAGAAGAAAGGATTTTGTGAAAATGGGATAAAATCCCGTAAGTGTTCTGTTTTGGGGTATTAAATCACTGGGCGGAAATTTACCCTACGCGACCGCGTGAATCGGGCTGCGATCGCGTAGAGGAAAGACTGGCCTCTTATGCGATCGCGTGCAAAAGGTTGCGATCGCGTGGAGAAAAGATTGGAAGCTACGCGATCGCGTGAGGATTGCTGCGATCGCGTAGAGGAAACTCACCGGGCAGCCTAATTACCCTATGCGATCGCGTGAACAAGACTGCGATCGCGTGGGGGAGGAACTGGAAGCTACGCGATCGCGTGAGGGATGCTGCGATCGCGTAGAAGAACTGGCCAATGTTGTGCGATCGCGTGGATGAGGCCGCGATCGCGTAGAACAAAATCCCTCTGCAGAAACAGCAGAATTTCTGCTGTGTTTTCAAATCCAAAAACACCCCGAACCACCTTCGAAACACTCCGAGCCCTCGGGGCTCCAAACCAAATATGCACACTAACTCAAAAACATCATACGAACTTGCTCGCGCGATCAAATCGCTAAAATAACATCAAAATAATGGATTGAGCCTTAAAACTCAAGAATTCTTTCAAATTTTATAATTTCCAAAATTTCCAATTTAAGGCCGAAACACGTCAAACGACGTCCGTTTTCAACCAAACTTTACAGGAAGCGCTTAACCAATATATATGACTTGTACCGGGCGTCGGAACCCAAATACGAGCCCGATACCAGTACTTTTTAATAAAAATTCAGTTTCATTTTCCTTAAACATTTTCGGAAAACAATTTAACAGAAAAATTCTTTTACTGGGGTTCTAGACCTCGGATTTCAATTCCGGGCATACGCCCAAGTTCCATATTTTACTACGGATTTTATGAGACCGTCAAATCACGGATCCTGGTCCGTTTACCAAGAATGTTGACCAAAGTCAACCATATCAATATTAATATCAAAATTTTTCAATTTTTTCACATATTTCACATATTTCAACATAAAAATTTTCCAGCTTTGTGCCCGGACTGTGCACGCAAATTGAGGCAACTATAATTGAGGTTTTCAAGACCTCAAAAGCTCGGAATGATTAATAAAACAAGTGATGACCCTTTGGGTCGTCACAAAAAGTATATTACATTCTCTCCTCACAAGTGGTTCAGGGTCAGGAACCAAATAATTCCATCTTATTATTATTTATTTGCAGTGTATATTTTGATTAACACCATAACGCACAAAGATGGATTCTCAAAGTTGAGGAAACAAGTTGGTTTTTCTAACACGAGGGGGAGACAAGATACAACAGTTGAGAAAAAGTTACATGGAATGAATTATCATTTATAGAATAAAATAATATGAACTTGAAGTTCATAAAAGGGTAATTCATTTGCAATTTATTGCAAAGCATGCCAGACGCATTTGATGACTCAAAGAAAGTAACTGCATTCTCACTGCAAATGTTCATATTATAATAAGTCCTAGAAGGACAAAGTCTATGGTAAGCTTAAAGCGTATAGACAATCGGTTTCAAATAAACTTCTTGATAAAGAAGATGAGCGAATGATCAATTGAAAGGAGGATTCATAAAAGGAGATAGGACAAAGCACATTTCACCAAAGTTATTTTTCACACATGATCTTCAAAAGAATGGTGATATTAATGTGCAACAGATTCGTTCAAGTGATAATATGGCTGATTTGTTCACAAAATCTCCACCGACGTCAACCTTTAAGAAGCTAGTGTACAAGATCGGGATGCGAATGCTTAAGGATGTGAATTGATGTTCTCATCGGGGGAGTTAATGCGCGTTGCACTCTTTTTTCCTTACAAGGTTTTGTCCCACTGGGTTTTCCTTGCAAGGTTTTTAATGAGGCAACCAAAAGGCGTATTATTAGATATGTGTACTCTTTTTCCTTTTCTAAATTTTTTTTTCCATTGGGTTTTCTTTTAGTTAAGGTTTTAACGAGGCACATTATCTGTTGAATAGACATTCAAGGGGGAGTGTTATGAATAGAATTCTATTTGGAGTGAATGTCTATCTTGTGGAGAGTTTTACTTTGTGACTAAGTCATATTTCTCCTATAAATAGAGGGGTCTTACCCCATTGTAAATCATCCCAAAATTCAATAAGAATTCCCTCTCTCTCTTTCTCTATAATATTGTTCTTCTTCTTTTATTATTTCATAACACATAAATTATTGTCTACTAACTTACGTAATTATTTGTAATTTATTTTAAATAATCTGATAAATGTACCTATGGCAATCATCCCATAAACTAGCAGCACCAACATCGATCTCCATGAAGGGGTTCAAAAAAATTATAGCTAGTGAGAATTAAATCTTTGACCTTGGAAGGTTTTGAACCCCCATGACCACAAATATATACTTTTGAATTGTGTTAAGAATGTTCAAAACTTAATTTATAGAGGTAAAAATAGATTTATATAGTGTAAATTTTCGACGGTGAACCCCCTTTCGCCCCCTAAATCCATCTCTGCCAATAGCAGTAGAAGAAAGAAGAAAAAGAATAAGAACATGAAGAAGAAGAAATAGAATTAAAGTTATTTAAAAAATAGGTACAAGTTTAAATTTTTAATAAAAAATAAAATATAAATTATATGTGAACGACTAAGAATGCCTAGTACAATTTGGTAATTTATGTTGTTGCTTAGCGTTTGGGCCCAGAAAAGAACAAGAATCAGTGTTCATCAAAACTAGAAAGGGAAGCCGTGGTTACACAGCCTATTGCGTGGCCGTTAAGTATAGCAATTTTTTTTTTCTCCAACATTTACACTTGTCCTTATAATCTGTCAAATTCTTAAGATGGTCGGTTTGAGCTTGGCCGGTATAAGATAATGAAAACATGAACCCAACTAACCGTATATTATGAATAATTTAGAAATACACCATAAAAATGACAACTTTCCAAAGTTTTAATGAAAGACTAATCGACATATAATTAATAATTTTGGTCTTAGTCTAACATTCGCCGGTATTTTTCTGTGTCACAATTCATAACCTCATCGGTGACGCTACTCAAACAAATCTCAACCCAATATCTTCTCTGTCTCTTTCTCTTATTGCCCACGTGTTTCTCCCTTGTATATTCTTTATTTTTGTTTATTTTATTTTTAATTTTTCATTCGGTGTTCTATACTATTTTATGGCTATGAATAATTAATTTTATACCACTTAATGTCTTTTAGAAATTTGTTTGTATTTTTAGCGTTAGAAATCAAGATCTCTAATTAAGTAGAATATTTTAAACTATCTCACCACAATTCTTTAGTGTGATATTTTTCAAAAAAATTAGACCGACCGAGTAAAGTGTTCATGCTATGACGCATATGGTTAATTCGTAATAAAGCTTAACTTCCGTTACATTTTGGTAATTTAGCACCTCCCTGTCCCTATTTAAAGTCTTTGCTTGGGAATACATCGACATTCAGCGTTAGTTTTACGAGGAGCTAAAGTTAAGGGCTTGTTTGGTTGTTTGAGTTCTTTCGCTTCTAAGAAATTTGTGAGAAATGGCTGCTACTTCATCTGAGGAGGGACAAGTGATCGGCTGCCACAAGGTTGAGGAATGGAACGAGCAGTTCACGAAGGGCGTTGAGACTAAGAAACTGGTATGGTTCTATTACTTTGGCTTTATTTTGTAATTTTGACTTATTTGTTATTTTGCGATTTGGGTTTTGCTCAAAATTTGATTTTTAAAACGGGTTCTTGTTTTTGCGATTTATTGTATCTGACTTTGTTGCTTTACTTAGTTGCTGCTAGTTTGTGGGTGTGTTTGGGTCTCCGTTGGCTTACATTTTTCTGATCTGATTCTCTAGTTGCTTAAAATTTATTATTTTACCTATTCATAGTTTGATTTTCAGTTAATTGTAACTTGTTTTGTTTTTTATTTACCGTTTCTGCTGTGTAGTGTATATTAGTGGATATTTATAGGAATCAGTGAATGCCCATGCTAATACAATCCCCATTTCACCCATTTGACTGGAATAATTGCAAAATTTTGGAAAACATCCTAGTTAAAGTTGCTGCAATGCTGATTAGGTTGGAATAAGAAATTCGGGTGGGTCGCTGTATGTGGACCCCTAGTGGACAAATATATGAGAAGAATTCGATAATAGAATCTATTCTGAAGATATTGCCCAATTATAAAGTTGATGTGATGCTTAACTTGTTGCTTTGTGATTTTTTAGTTGCTTAAGGAGTCTAGTATTATATATCAGATGTGCTTTTTTGATTGAAACTTAATTATATGTTTATAAGGGGAGATTTGGTTTTGTTGTCCATTATGCATATTACTTCAGTTATGTGATTTTTCAGATGAGATCAGTGAAAAAGATATTTGTAAAGCCATTCTTTTCTATTCAAATTCTGAGAGTCAATATCCTGGAATATAAGTTGTCACCATACATCAGAACGTAGCTGCTAAGGCCAAATAGAATATGATGGTAACCAAAGTATGCTTCAGATTTCTAGAACTTGGGCTTAAATCTTTCTTGAAATTAGTATAAGCAAATGTATTTTTACAAACTATTAGCTATATGAACATGAGTTGACGTTAGTATACATTAGCAGCACCTAGCTGTTAGACTGAGTAGAATTTGTGCAGAATGATTGTACCTTTTAACTATGCCTCAGATTGTTAGAATCTTTTCTTTTAACTTATGTAAGAAAACAACTCTTTGGTTCAGGTGGTGGTGGATTTTACTGCTTCCTGGTGCGGCCCTTGCCGTTTTATTGCCCCAATTCTTGCTGACATTGCTAAGAAGATGCCCCATGTTATATTTCTGAAGGTTGATGTTGATGAACTGAAGGTACATCTCCAATCAAATTTTCTATCAGTGTAACAATCGTACTTTGAGTAGTATAATTAGCGATGGATTGTGATTCTCGCTACCTTTTCTTGTAGTCTGTTTCCGAGGAATGGAGTGTGGAGGCAATGCCAACTTTTGTCTTCATTAAAGAAGGAAAAGAAGTGGACAGGGTTGTTGGTGCCAAGAAAGAGGAGTTGCAGCAGACCATAATGAAGCATGCTGCTCCTGCTACTGTGACAGCATGAAAATCTTCTTAATCAAGGGGATGATATCTCGTATTTAGTATTGTCTTTTGTAATAACCAAGTAACTTGTTCGAACTTCACACTGTGGATGGTTGTATGTTTTATTATCCACCATGTTTTTATTGTTGTTGTGAACTTTTGTCTTGTTGCTTGAAAATCTGATTTGTGCATATGGTGTTACTGGTGTAAGACTGTATTGCTCAATTCTACAAAAACACTATTTTCAGACTTCTACTTTTGTGTGGTTATCATTTTGCTTGGATAGCAATAGACTTATTTACAGTTGCTTTGTTTTTCTGGTTCTCTTGGTACATTATCCGGTATTTCGGAGTATCTTTTGAGTCTGCGTTTGGACAATATCACATGGTTGAAATTGGAAAAAGGAATATAGGAGTATTTGGAGTTGTAAGTCGAAAAAGTATATTTGGAAGTTGAAGTTGTGTTTGAGCATGAATTTAGTTGCAAAAATATTTTGAAGATTTGTGCTTGAAATTTTTTATTTCATTTAAAATATTCAAATATTTTTCTACTATTTCGAATGCGTGTGCTTGCGTCTTATTGTTGCCTTTTTTTTTGGTGGTGTCTTGTGTTGTTTGTGACAGACAAATGAGCAACATTTCTTGGGTTGGGTCGATTAATCATTTTGATTGCAAGAGATCCAGATTCAGTTTAGTTGGACAGAGTGACAAAATGCCCTTGCCAGCCTCGATTCCGGTCCTCATCGATACTTGAGAACGGGGCTTTACTGGCCCGGCGCAGTAGCTTTTTCAGCCCCACTGAATCTGGATTTGTAAATGATGGTGAAACATGACTTGAAATCTTATGTCTAGGGACTTGCTCTTATTTTCCTTGTGAAGGTCTTTGGTTACACAAAGAAAGAATGTGAGACGCCATACTGTGAATGTGAATGGGAACAGAGAGCGTCAAACAGGGAAAAATTAAGATGGAAACAGGGAAAGATGGAAGGTTTTACTTTGAATCTGAGACACATTTTATCTTTGACCTTTGCATGAGTGCATAAAATTGGTGGTCCCTGACATAGATATGATCCGATGAAATTCAAATATTTGTTTTTTAGTTTAATTCTTTATAATGTGATATTTAAATTTAGTCTGCAACAGTGTTATTAAAAGCGTTTGCTTCTTGCTTTACGCACTGAAGCGACGTGAGGCGCTATTCTATTCTAAGTTTTAACCGCTTAAGTGAGAAGCGCGTGATGGAAAAAGAGCAAATAAGTGTGCCTAAGCGACGTGAAGGCATCTGCTATATTTTTCTGGTTTTATTGCTCTATTTTCTATTTTTCTATTTTCTGGTCTGTTTTTCTGCTAGTGCTCACTGTTCTGGTTTGTCAAAATTAACTGCTAGTGCTTAATATGTTATTTTTAATGAGTTCTTAGCCATTTAGTTATGTCTATATGTTTTTTATTTATGTGTTAAATTGGGCTTCACATGAAAAAAGCGCGCGCTACACGCTTCTCACTTCGGTGAAGCGAGGCCTCGTCGTAAAACTTTTCAAAACACTGGTCTGCAATATAGACTTGTTTCTATTATATCATTTTTTTTCCTTTGAAATAATTTGCGTATCGCGCGAGTAAATAAACTAGTTGGTTACACGAAGAAAAAAGTGATACAACATGGGAAATGAGAGCGTCAAACATAACATAAATCACGCAAAATAGAAAAGCTTATTGGGCAAGGATTTATCCCTAATGATCAAAACCTACAGCATTCCTAGTATTGGAGACCATTCCTTAACTAACAGAACTCATGAAACTGTCCTTTTGACTTAACGATATTTTTGAGTGTAAAGTTCCCTTAAGTTAACCACTTATCGTAATCCTAAGAATTTTTTATCTTGGTTCATTTTGAAGTTCGCTGGTTTGATAATGAAAAAAAATAGACCCCACTTACCTTAAGTTTTCTTGAATTAGTGTAAGTTCTGTAAAGTTCCCTTAAGTTAAACACCATCGATGTGGATTGCAGATGCAATTTTGTGTGGAAATATTGGCAATTAAATGTACAATGGACTAACTAATTATCTAACGTGTTACATCAAATTGTTGATTCTGCTCGAGACTTAATTAATAAGTTAGTTACTCTTGTACATATATATTATTTTTTAAAATCTAATTAACTCAACCTCAAAAGCTAATTCAAGAAGTAAATATTATCCATGAGAGACTAACATTGTTCCCCCTAGGACCCACAATCGATGTGTGGTTCCTGCAGAGGCGCCGAAAACAGAGACGTACTTAGAATTTAAACTTTATAAATTCAGATTCGCAATTCATTATATCCAGTCTAATTTAATAAGTTTTAAATTTATTATTTGTACATACCTAATAATTTTTGAAAAAAACTGTAAGGTGTAAGAGAAAATTATAAGTTCGGCTGAATCATAACTTCTACACTAGATACGCCTATGGTTGAAGATAATAATGGTCTTGTGGAAAGTACTTGCTTGAATATGAAGGTAAATTTGTAATGCTTCAGCATTTGATTAGGGTCTTCCTACTTTTTTTGTTGCTGGAAACATTGAATGAAGCAAGTGGCAACACAGGAGGAAAGTATAGGTTATATCACATCATAATTCATAAATATGTTGTGTACACTTCTCCTGAATTACTCCCTTAGCTCCATAATAAGTGATCAATTTATTTTTGACATGCATATTAAAAAATACTTAGTATGACCGAAAAAAGGCTGCTCGGTACTATTCAAAGCAAGGTAATTTATATTAAAAAATGTTCGGTGGTCCCTTAGCAAGATGCCTCGAACCTTCGTAAACGGAATATGTAATGAGAGAAATACATAAGGGGCACTGTGGGTATCATGCTAGAGAAAGGTCACCGGTAAGAACCTTGATTAGAGCATCATACTATTGGCCCAAAATGGAAGAAGAAGTAGAAAGTTTTGTGGATAAATGTGATAAATGCCAGAGGAACGGTAACAATATGCATAGACCTGCAGAATTATTGCATACAGTCAATGTACCATAGCAGTAACGACCCGATCGGTCGTTTTGAGTACTAGCGCTCCGTTCAGCAGTCGGAGGACATGAATAGCTTCATTTCAGGTATTATGACATGTACACGTGGCCAGAGTTAAATTTCGAGAAGTCCAAAGTTGATTTGGGAAGAGAATTTTCATTTCGGAAGCTTAAAGTTAAAAGAATGAACTAGGAATTGAATTTTGAGTAAATGACCTTGGAATTGGGATTTGAAGGCTCCACTAGGTGTGTATGATGATTTTGGACTTGGCGTATGCCCGGTGCAGAAGCATTTTGGCATCTATTGTGGAAGTTAGCATATTAGAAGAATTTTATAGGTTTGGGTTGGAGTGCATTTTAGTGTTATTAATGTCTGTTTGGGATTCCGAGACTGAATATCTCTGTATAATGATTATGGAGTTGGGGGCTCAATCAAAAGTGAATTCGGAGGTCCGTAGACCATTTTGAAGTCATTTGGCTAAAGATAGAAAGTTGAAGGTTTTTGGGGAGTTTGACCCGGGGGTTGACGTTTTGATATCGGGATCAGAATCAAATTTCGGAAGTTGGAGTAGGTCTGTAGTGTCAAATATGATTTGCATGCAAAATTTGGGGTCAATCAGACGTGTTTTGATGGGTTTAAACATCGAAAATAGAAGTTGAAAAGTTCAAAGTTCATAAAGCTTGAATTGGAGGTTGATTCATCACTTTAGCATTGTTTGATGAGATTTGAGACTTCGAGCAAGTCCGTAATATGTTTTGGTACTGGTTGGTGTGATTGGTCGGGGTCCCGGGGTCCCCGGTGTGTTTCGGGTGGCTAAACGGAATATTTTAGGCCTGCTGCTTCAGGTATTTTCGCATTTGCAGTTTTGGAGCTGCAGATGCGGCTTGGCAGGCGCAGAAGCGAAAAGTGGACGTTTGGCCAGGAACCGCAGAAGCGGATTTTTTTCCACAGAAGCGGAATTGCTTCTGCGATGGGTAGATCGCAGAAGCGGTTGGTTGGGTGATTTGAGAGATAGCAGAAGCGGCCTGGATTGTTGCAAGACCGGGACCGCAGAAGCGGTCCCTTGACCACAAAAGCAGAAAACGCTGGAGGCAGACCTTGTTTTAAATCGAGATTTTGGCTCATTTCCCCCATTTTGCATGGCTTGGGGGCGATTTTAGAGAGCTTCAAGGAGAGAATTCATCACCAATGTGGAGGTTAGTTACCCCTATTTATTTCCAAGTTAAATACAAGACTATACTATGGATTTAAGCATGCAAATTAGTATATAAATTGGGGGTTTGGTGGAAAACCTAGAAAATCATACTATTAGAATTTAGCTACGATTTTGAGCATGGAATTAGGAGAAAATTATATATTTGAGTTCCCAAGGTTATGGGTAATCTTTATCTTCGAGAAATTAAAGATACTAATATGAAAGAATTATTTGTTTACTTGTTTACTCTATCTGGATAAAAATCATGTTAGAAAATAAATCCACTATTTGATATGTATCTCGAGAACAAATAATTGTTGGACCATTAGGGTGT
Source organism: Nicotiana noctiflora (assembly GCA_032618575.1). Taxonomy (NCBI): domain Eukaryota; kingdom Viridiplantae; phylum Streptophyta; class Magnoliopsida; order Solanales; family Solanaceae; genus Nicotiana; species Nicotiana noctiflora. The sequence goes on from JASVEL010003613.1 coordinate 10,757, forward strand.
GTCAAAGTTCACCATCTGGTCTCCACCCCTTCGGGATTAGGCGGAACACTTATTGAGTACACATTGATTACGTATTCATACTATACTTCTGTTTATTATTTTTTATTGCACATGTACTTGATACATTAGCGGCCTATTGGGCATAGTAACAAGGACGATTCGGGGATTAGACGAGCTGTAGTCAGTTCGTGCATGTGGTGTGAGGCTATATATATGTCCATTTCTACAAAAAGACTATTTTAAGACTTCTACTTTTGTGAAGCTTTCATTTTGCCTGGATAGTAGTACTAGACTTATTTACAAGTAGGGGTAGCAAACTGAATTAAAAAAATAGTTATCAATCCATATAATCTATTAAAAATGAATTGGATAATAAATTTTTTAAAACCCAGTTAAATATAGATAAGAACCACTTAAGAAATGAATAACTAATGGGTTTAACTTTTATATTCCTAAAGATTCAAATTTGGGGTTCCTTAAGTTTGGGAGACTAGGAATTCTCCCAAAGATGACCATATTCAAGAAACCATGAATAATGTGGATAGTCATATTATCCGACGGTTAACCTATTTTATATCCATATAAAATATGAGTCGGATCGAATAATTTATCTATTTTCATTACCCGCTATCGACCCGCTCATATCCGACCCGCAAGCCCGTTTGCTACCCTTTTTTGCAAGTCTATTCCCCCTTTTTTGTTCCCTCTTGCTCGTTCATAAATGGATATGAAATAGAGACCTTTTTGTATAGGGACTTGCTCTTATTTTCTTGATGAAGTTCAATTGGTTACACAATGTTAGAAAAAATGTGAGACACCAAACTGTGACTTGGAACAGAAGGATGTCAAACATATACATCCAAATCTTGGCTTTTTCCAAGAAATGTGACTCTACTGCATGGATTTATCCCTAATGATAAAAAACCTACAGAATTTCTTCCTACTGGAGACATTTCCTAAACTAACTGAACTCATGAAGCTGTCCTTTTCACTAACAATATCTTTGATACATCACCACCTAGTTCCTCGAACAAGACGACCAAATTTTGTGTTGGTTTCATCCATGACCTTGGGACATGGTACCTGAGAATTAGCCAAATAGATAAAGGATTAGTTAGGAAATTCTAATGTGTATTTAATGATATAAAGGAAATTCAAGCAGTAGTAACATGCTTCTAGAGATGACAGAATCAGTAAAAATTGAAGAACTACCATTTCTGAGTTGGTTGTCCACAACCAAGTTGACATTTAGTTTGTCTGTAAGTTCCAGCATAGTGGAAAGCATCACAATTGCCATTAGCAGTTGCTGTCCAATATCTACCTATGCTTTGTCCATTGATCCAAACTTGTCCCTTACCCATGCTTCTCATGTCTAGGGCCACAGGGTCATTTCCCTCTGGTGCATCGAAATAAGCCTGAAACAAACATTCCAAGAAGAGTCATAAGTCCCAGCAACAAGTCTATGTTATAAACAACAATAACTACGCCTCAATCCCAAGCAAGTAGGTGTAGACTATATGAATCTGTTGCTCTATTTAAGCTCATCACCGACCAATATTATACAAAATGAAAATGAAAATAAAGAAAGTACCAGTTCACTTTTTTTTCTACTGGCATATAACTCTTTAGCATGACTATAACTCGTAGAAATACATAGACCTAAAGTAAGTGCACTAACATATCTCAAAACTTGTTTTCTCAATTATTTACCTTGTACCATTTAAGAGGTTGCTGTCCTTGGGTAGCTAGTGCACCACCAATCCAATCAACTGAAGACACTCCATGATGAGAGATCAAGTTCATTGCTTCTCCTTTCAATCCGACCTGTTTAAGGAGGAACGTATTAATTATATCGTGAAGAAACTCTTCTACTGTCAATCCTTTGAAGGCAAAAGGAAGCGTAAAAGGATTTGGTAAGATTCAGTACTTTGTATGTCCATTTCTGCGATGATAAATCTTTATGGCCCTGGTTGAGACCTTGAAGAACAACTGGTCCGAGTATTCCTGTACTCCACTCCTCGTAATGCAGTCCAATATTCTTCAAGGCAATAAGAATATTTAAAATCAGTTGAGAATGAAAAACTATTAATGCAGCAGCATGAACATGAAGTAACACAAGTAGAATTGCATTTATTTCTGCCTGAAATGAATTCTGATTACACAGTGGTAGTCTAGCAGCAATCAAAGAAGTCAGAAGTAGTTGCCTTCTTCTTTCTTGTAGATAAGTTTTGTAGGTGACTAGGTGGTAAAGATGAGAAACTAACCGGCAGGCCAACAGCAATGCTCAGTAGCTCAATTCTATTGGTTCCGGCCAGCAGGTCAACTGGTCCTGTGAAAGTGAACTTTGTATCCCTCCGACTACCATAAGAAGATCCTGAAAATTAGGAATTGATTACGTCCCGGAAAATGTTATAACCACAACAGGAGAAATACCAAAAAATGTTTCCTGGTAGCTGTTCTACTAATGTGCATATAGGCATCATTACCGGAAAGTTTCCCGTTGACAAAGACATGAACTGCATGCCCACTTGAGTGGATGCTGAGAGTAGGCTTTTGTCCCCCTCGCAAAAATGATTCTGAGGGACTAATATCAACACTGCATTACAAGAAAGAAAGACCAAAGATGTACTTATTTAGATGTAATTAGAAGATTTATGTACTCATGTTGGATGATTTTTCTACTTATATATGAACCTCACCTTGTTATGTACCACAAGTAATCACTGTTATCTCTGGTGATATTTATCTGCTCCAATAGTCCATTAGCTGCAAATGTTGAACCGTCCTCTAGAGAAAATACATCTTCACTATAAGCCCCCCAAGAGTGCAGCTGAGAGTTAGTTGGTAGCATTTTCACTTGTGTAGTTTGAGTCCCAACCTTAGCAAGAAAAAGATGTTTCAAATCACTAAGCTGAAAATGAATTCGTAGCTAGTAGTAATTCTGTTCAAGCAAAAATAGATTGAATGACAAGGAAAAGTGCACATTATACTGAAATAGTGCTTACATTTGCTGTATTGAAGGCAACATGCTTGCAATCTGGAAGAATACTGATGGACCAAGGAGGTAGATTAAAGTGCTTGTTTTTAAAAACTACTCTAGCAGCGGAACTGCTGTCGTAGTTTGCAAGAAACGCTGCACAGTTTCTTTTGCCTGATGAGAATACATGAGCCTAAAATACATGACATTTTTCTGATTCAGCAACACAAAATAGTAAACCACATATCATATTTCTGACCCGTATTAGTTGAGGACTAACCTCCTGAGAGCTTCCTAGTGAAATAACAGTGGGATCTGAGGATATTAAAGCCCGTTCACATAGTTTAATCGCCTTGTGGAGCTCCTTTAGATGGCTATATTTAGGCTCCCTGATCAAACCTGATTAAACATGAGGTTAAAGAAGTTAGCTGATAACTAAATTTTCAATTGATAGTTTGATCAAGGAAGACTTCAGCTTTTATCATGAAATAAAAGGACTTGACAGACATGATAAGTTGTAATTCTGTAGAGACTATGGGCTAAGCTGATTAACCTCACCATATTCATCAATTGGAGCATCATAATCATAGCTTGTTGTTATAAAAGGCCCTCCCGCAGTGCGCCCAAAGTTGGTTCCCCCATGGAACTGTGAAGAGAAGGAATAGTTAAGGCAAGAAAGCGAAGAAATAGTTAAGTCAATCAAGATCATACATAACATGTTTGATATGGATGTTGCATTTTCTTTTGCTGAGGAACTTCATTTACCATGTAATAATTCACAAAGGAGCCACCTTTTTGTATGAACCGAGCAACCGCAAATGCCAAATCTTGAACTGGCCTCATAGGTATAGTGCCACCAAATTCAGTGAACCTTTTCTCAACAAAGAAAAATAATAGAATCAGTTCATAAAAATGAGCATATATTTGCATTACTCAAGTCTTTGAGAAACAAGATGTTTACCAGCCACTCCAAGCTTCAGTCCACATAGTTGGCTTGTAAGGTTTGTTGGGAGAAAATTCATCACAGTAAAAACCATTGCATGTATTTATCTGATCAAGACACATGCTTAGAATCTTCAGGCAATAGTTTCAAGGACATTATTCCTAAATCCGAGCTAATAATGTACAAGTCAATAACCAAAACTGAGAATAAGGCGAAGAAAACTCACGATAGGATCAGGGGCATCATACTCTTTGCACATAACCCAGGGAACTCCAGTATCTAATCCAACAGCCATTTTTGCAGCCCATTGGAGATATGCTTCGCCAGCCCCTCCAAGAGCCTTCCTGGCTGGTTCATATTCATTTTCAATCTAACCAAAACAACTTTAGAATAATTGCAGAACAATGGTGCAATATATAATGCATTCAGAAAACAGAAGTTCGATAAGTTTTAAATCACCACTATGGTGTCAGTTTCATACCTGAGACAGTATAATGGGACCTCCTTGGGATTCAAACAGTCTTTCACTCTTCATCATCTCAACTATTTTTTGGGTGAAAGTTTGCATCGCCGCCTTTACAACAAAAAGAATTGAAACGTCAATGCTGCAACACTTGATCAAAATCTATCAACTTATTACCACATTTATTTATCAGAGGAGAAAACAAAAAGAAACGATGATGCTACAAACAAACATGTTCAAATATCGGCAAAATTGATGCCATGTTTGCATAATTGGGTAATATTTAGTTACTTGAATGTGACAAAAGATAGTTTTGTGATTTTACTGTTATAGCGGACAAACCTTGAAAGGTTCATTATCCGTTCTAAAGCTGATACCAGGAACATATTTCAACCATACAGGAAATCCTCTGCAGTAGATGAGAGGGTACATAAAATCATTAGCTCATTCTTGAAATTAACCAAGAAAATTTAAAAAGAAAATACTAATAATAGGAACACAAAACAAGGGGGTAAGTAAAGCATTTACCCAAAATTCCACTCAGCACAAACATAAGGTCCAATGCGCAAATGTGCATAAAGCCCAGCTTTCTGCACAGTCTTTATAAACCTTACAAGATCATATCTCCCCTCAAAATCATACTGTCCACAAGAAACATAGCATATTACTAGCAATTACTATTAGCAAGCAAAAATAAAGGTAACATCTTTCAGTAGTAAAAAGCAAAGTCATTTTGGGCAAAATTGAAACGCTCACATTGCCTGGGGAAGGTTCATGGATGTTCCAAAAAACATAACTTTCAATGACATCCAAGTCTGCATCTTTAGCCTTGTTTATGAGATCTTCCCACATCTGCAAAACATACAACAACAACAACAACAACTATGTCTCAATCCAGAGCAAGTTGGGGTTGGCTATATGAATCTTCATTCATCATGTCGTTCCGTTTAAGCTTATGTTGAACCAATATTATACACAATGAAAAACAAAAATAAAAGTACGAGAAGTTATACTATATTTTCTACTATCATATAAAAGACTCCTAAAAATTACAGGACCTAAAGTAAGTGCATTAGTATAACTAAAACTACATATATTCACAACTAATTAGTATATGCAAAACACCATAACATTTAAACTCATCCTTATTATTAACATTGTCTATCCAAGAATATAGTGCTGAAAACAAAACCAAGAATTGGGGGGGTTTTGTGGGGGGGGGGGGAGAGTACCTCAGGGGTGCTTCTGGGATAATGTATGGAGCCAGAAAGAAGAATTCTTCTTTGGCCATTAATGATAATGGCCTTCTTATCATAAGTGACACTGCAACAAATCAACTGAGCTACTATTAGCAGGGAAATGGTATAAACTATGAAGAACTTGGAAACTGAGCTTGTCTCCATCTTTGTCTATTCAATCTAAAGAGGTGGAAAGTTTCTATTTTTGGAAATAAAGCTGAGAAGAAACGGTGGAATAACACGAATCAGGAATGGTAATCAGCAATGGCAACTACTATATATGGTGCTGTTTGGATTCTTCTTGCCATTAATGCAGTTTCCTCAAGTCCTATGTTGGTAATAATAAGTATAGGTAATTTCAATTTCATGTGCATGTTGTCCAAGACATAATAGAAAAACACTGCCAACAAATTCTAATTTATCTAGTATTTCAAATTTTCAACTAATGGCAAGTCGGGTATAACTAAATTAAACTAATGTGTACGGAAATCTATTGCACTCAGTTACTACAACTGTATATTGACAAATATCGAAATGTTCTTTTAGGAGTCTAGAAATGTGAAAAAGAAGTGGCTGGTACTTCAAAATCTGAATTATGCGATAAATAAACTTTGTTATCACTCTTTTTTATAATATTGTATCGTACATAATGAATCTTAAACATTATTGCTTTCTCCGATCACTTTTACTTGTCCATTTTAAAGTTAATTTTATTCATATTTATTGAACTTTTGCGTTTGTTACCCAAAAGTCACTTTTCTTTTTTTTTGTTACTAACAAATTATTTAACTTTGTGTTCATTACACAAAGTTCATTTTTCTTTCTTTTATTACACAAAATCATTTTACGTTACTCTAGTTACTACAAAAATCATATTTTTACTTGAAAAGTCTATTATGCCCTAGATATTATATAAAAATTTAAAATTTATGTAAACCTATTATATTATATATTATATAATATATTTTTAACTATGTATTTTATTTATTATTTTTATAACATATTCGTATATTTAATCTTTTCTTAATGTTACTTTTCAAAATATATTAGTTGCGTTATTAAATTTATCAGTAACTTTATTATATATTCGTAGAGAAATAAATTTGCAAGTACATTTTCGTGAGAAAATTTGCAGGTAAACACACAAAGAAAATAAAGAACAAATCATATGTTAATATGAAGGAAAATCCCTCTGACTACATGTTAATTTAGCTAGGGATATTTTTTTGGGAATTTACCTAGGCAATTGGTTATTTGGGAAATTATACTACCAGAAATTTGGAAAACCATCCAAAACAATCGACCAAAGTTGACCATTATGGCCAATAACCATCCAAAACGCGACCATTAACATGTGGTCGGTATTTGAAGTCGGAAGGGCACACCAACCAAATTACGCTACTAATATATTTTGAAAATTAAAGTTAAAAAAATTTAAATATACGAATATATTATAAAAAATAATAAATAAATACATAGTTAAAATATATTATATTGTATATAATGTAGAAGGTATTACATAAATATGAAGGTTTATATAATATCAATGACATAATAGACTTTCGAGTAAAAATGTGACTTTTGTGATAACTAGAGCAAACTAAAATAATTTTTATGTAATAAAAAAAAGTGGCATTGTGTAATGAACACAAAGTTAATGATTTTTACGTAAAAAATTAAGAAAAGTGACTTTTGGGTAAAAAAGTTCAATGATCATAGATACAATTATCTCTCCATGTTAGCATAACAAGAGAAAAATACTCCCTCCGGTCAAAAATAAGTGATTTTTTGCCTTTTTTTTGTGGTCCAAAATAAGTAATTTTTTCGGATTTCAAGAATGACTTAATGATGTTTTTCCTATATTGTACATGATGTAAATAGTATTGGAATATGTGTTAAGAGTGTTTATGTGAGATAGTAATGTTAAAATGGTCAATTTTATTGTTAATTAATGCTAAAAAGTGATTTTCTTAATATATGTAAAAACATCCAAAAATTCACTTATTTTGGACCGAAGGGAGTATGTTTTTCTTGTTGTTTTTATCATTAACTGCACATTCCCCAAATCATTTTTCAAGACTTTTTGAATAATGATATATGATGTAAAATAAATATGTTTTCTGTTTAGTTTTTTAAATGGAGCGCAAAGTTTATTATAGACAAGTGGGAGTAATTCAAAAAAATGTAAACGAAATCAAGGGCCTCGGGGCAAAGGAGATCTCGAGATTTATCTTAGTCCTGCGTCTGAAATGTAACCTCCTTTTTTAACTTTTTGCCTCTTTTTAGTTTGTCAAAATGTCATCTTTAACTGAAAAAAGGCCATCTTTAAACTTTAGTGCTTATTATTATATCAATGAAATATGAGAAACGGCAATCTATATGCTAGTCTCAATCAGACGTAATTGGTATGGTTTGAATGTTTGGAGGGGACAAGACCGTTTTGTTAGATAAGTTCCGCCATCACATTGTAAAAAAAAAATATGGAGAATTGTTTTTAGCTTGAGTTTGCCATTGTATAACAATAATAATATATATAGTGTATTATATTCAGAGGCGGATTCAAGATTTAAAACTTATGGGTTTCTATAGCGACCTTAAGTAAATATACAATAAGTAACTGGGTTCACAATCAAATATTTATAGATATTTAGTGAATTTTTTAATACACATACAGAGTATATGCAAAAGCTAGACTGAATCCGCCCTGGTTATATTTCTACTAATCCGATCTTAGAAGAGTAGTGTGTACACATATGTTATCTCTATCTTGTGAAGAGAAGAATCTTTTTTCAATTGATCCTTGGCTTAATAAAAGAAAAATCACCGTCATTATGACAGAATTACGAAAGAGAAACATTAACAACAACCAAAACCTTAAATTAAAAACCAAGGCAAAGAAAATATCGAGTAATAATCTATACTATATTAAAAGCACGAAGGCCCTTAGTGAAATGTCGTTCGCCTTTTTTACCCTTTAAGAATTAGCTTTGCACTAGACAAAATAGTCATTTAAATTATTTTCCTAATATTTGGGACTTGTAAATTGATTGTTACTATATTTTATGTATTAAATCCTTCCTTATTTAAACTAGATAGAAAATCCTAATATTTAGAGCTTAAAATAAATTAAACTTTTACCTTATATCAATCACTTTTATAAAACCCACTAACTTAACATACTTTTACCACGTTTTCCCCTACTATCCTTTCCTGAACAAGATATACATTACCTACTATATGTTTATTTAATTTTATAGTGCCAATAAAATATTATCACCAATGAATTAATATTACCTAGAATAGAGGATTGGAACTTAAACTAACGGCTTTTTGTCTCATTTATAAATAAAGAAAATCTGCAATCCTTGGAATGTGTAGTCAAGTACTATAAATAATAATTTATTGAATAGTCAGTTAATTATTTTTTAATATTAATAGTTTAAATAAATTTAAATTTACGCATTAAAAATCCTTCTTATTTAAATTATGCAGAAAGTCCTACTATTTAGAACTTTAAAACTGTTAAGAGTTTACTTTATATAAATCTATGTTTATGAGTTTAAAATTAATTAAAATTTTAGTTATTAATTTTTTCCTTATTTAAATTACGTAAGAAGTCCAAAACCTTTAAAATATTAAGAGTTTATTGTATGTATATCTTACACTTATAAATTTATATCTATACTATATTAAAAGCACAAAGACCCTTAGCAAAATGTATTTATCTTTTTTACCCTTTTAAAATTAGAGCTCACATTAGATTAAAAAAAAAGTATTTAATTATCTCCCTGAGATTTACGACCTTTAAATTAACTAAAATTTTATAAATTTAAAATCAACTGTACATTGATTTAACTGTCTAAAAAAATAAATTCAAGTACCATATTTTATTTGTCAATTCCATATAACTATATTCTATTTACCAATGCCATATCTTGTAAGACAAGGTAATTTCTTTAGTTTGTCTTTTTATTTTGATACAAAGTTTAAAAGATTATGAGGCTATATGATTAAATATTATGTACCTTGGTTAATAAAAACGAACTTTCTCATCATGTAAAGAATAGACATATATCAAAAAAAAAAGACTCGATCTGAGACAAAAAGAAAAAAGAACATATTTTTAACCTTTAATCTCTTTGTTATATAAAAAGTTAGCTTAATTTATTTTCTACACAAAAAATTTATTTAGAATCTTGACAAATTAAATTAGATTCTACTTTTTTATTTTTTATGAAAATGAAAAACTGATTATACTTACTTATAATATATAATCATAATAAATATTGTATACTAAACCTTCATCTGAATTAGAAAAGTCAATCTAAAATATATAATTCTCTACTATATATCACATATTTTTTATGTTGAGCAAGTTTTTAAATTTATAATCTCTTTTGTTATAAAAAGTAGCTTATCTTCATTTTTCTGCATGAAATATTTGTGTTAGAATCTTGATGATAAATTAATTGTGAAAAGTTACCATTAGAAAGCTTCATTATTTGTTGTATTCATTATTTGATAATTTATAAAAGATGTTATTATTCCTTGTAAAGTGATCTTAGGAATGCACTATATCTCCTTTTAAAAAATTTAAGTTATTATTTAACTTTTCAAGCTCTTAAATTTTAAGAAAAATAATAACTATTCAATTAATATCATTAAATGAAGATGCAAGAAAATTTGTTTAGAGAACAACTTCCTCAAGACTGATCTAATTAGGTGACTAGAATTTTATGAAAAATTGTATTATTTAGTAAATTAGAATTTCAAGAGATATATGTTTGGATGTAGCGATGCATCTACCGGATAAACAATTAAGAAAAATTCTTATATTCAATAGTTAAGGTTTATAATATTTTATATAATACCGTTATTGATCAAATTAATAGTCAAAGTTTATATTACTTGTATTCTAAAGAGATGTTAGGAGAGATATAACAATATGATATATTTATTATCTTACTTCACGAGATATTATAATTACAAATATTATATAGCTAATTCAACTAAAATTCATCATCTTTATATATTAAGAAAATATTGTAATAATATATTTTTCTTGTATATATTTTATACCGATTGACGCGAAATACACGTGCAACGCACGTACACTAACACTAGTAGCAACCGAAAAATGAGAACACGAGGATTGCACCTAGTACTACCGCTGTGAGAAGAAGTATAGGTTTGGAAAGGAAAATATGCTCGACAACTAACTAACTTACTATCATGATCATCGGCCTCTATGATACACCCTCTAATTAGGGTGGGTTGATTACGCCTAACTCCAGTCCTAAAAGGGACAAGCGATCACTACAAATATATTCTGGTCCAAAAGTTCGTAGTCAAATCCCACATAAAACTAAGGTTTAACTACAATTGTTCAATATTGCTAAGAATTACAAGTTTAAATTATTTCATAGCTATAAAATTGTAATTCTCATTTTAAACTAATTAATTAACCAACACTAAAAGCACTAAAACTATCAATTAACAAGAGTTAGGGCTAGTGACAAGATTAAGGAGGCCTAGAGTTATGATTTCTCAATTATCGTAATCCTTCTCACTAGGTCTCCTATAATTTCGGCTAAGTATTCTTTATCGATCGTGAGTACTTCGAGTGTCATAATTCTTTTCCGAGCAACTACTACAATTTACTCGAAGTATTATTCCGAACTACGTTAGCTGACACTAATTCACCACTCACTAAGATCGCACAAAGGTTTTGTTATTCCTATTCTCATCTTTAAACCCTTCGTATTGATTCCTCATATATATTAGGGGTGATGTTGTTCAATAACTACCTAAATATGTACCCTTTTCCGAGCAATACATAACAAATAGGCATAGTCAATTGAGAGCTCTTCAATCAACTGAAATAAGCACTTAGTTAAACAAGTTGAGAAATTCAAATGCTCAATTATATTTTAGGATGTATTTATGTATACGGTGAAATTGAAGGGTCCAATTTCCTCGTCATCGAGGCACCTCAGAAGATCGTCTCGAAGCCTCGAAGCTACAAGTCCACGGTCGAGTTCCCTTTTTGAGGTTCGTCGACACCCAACCTTTGGACAGTGTTGATCACGACTATGGTAGAAATGGGGAGTTCCCAAGGCGCATGACTAAGAATGATAAAGCCTAACAGGCTACTCTAAACTCGAATCAGGGTATCATATCTAGTTGTCTCATCTCCATATCTTTGCAATTAATGTATTTTGTACTATGTTAGATTTTCCTCCTATATAAGGGGAATCCTTATTATTTTGTTAGCTCCCTATTGCTTCAATTACTCCACACGAAATGTACAAGAATATTCTCTTCGCTCTCATTTTATCTCCATTATTGTTCTTCATTTATAACTTATCATTGGCCTTAAGGAGCCTTCATTAATTATCTAATAACCGTTAGGGCTACTCCGATCACCCTTGACAACTCACGGTCGAACCCAAGAATTGACCCCAAAGCCCCTGAATCGACAAGTTCTAGGCCTCGATTATCAGTGCATTGGCTTGATTATCACTCTATCTTTAACTTTTATTTCGTTTATAGATCTCACATATACAACATCAAGTGCTTAACAACTAGCATAAAAATAGATCATGTATTTTTAGAGTCCCATCAATAAATTCAATTGTTATTACCATTTTCACGGTGAACAGTTTGGAGCCCACCGTGGGGCTAAAATTAATATTGATTATTTTCTTGTTGGTTTCATTATACAACGCAGGTTATCTTTTACACCTTTTCTTATCCAAGATCTTCAATTTCAGGTAGAAATGTTTAGCTCAGTAAATAGAGTTGAAAATCACAATCTTGAAAACCACGAAGAGATAAATGTGGCTGCTCCAGATGTTGGTGTGCCACCACGAAACCTCGAGAACGCATCAGGAGAAATTCCGGTGGATGTAGGTTCACGTGACGCCCAGTAGGTCGATATAAGCTCACATACCAACATGAGAGTGCACCAAGGATACCCACAAGAAGCTCAGACAACCCCAACCAGGGAAGAACGGGAGGTTATCATTCATGTTATTTTTGAAATGTTGTAGGCACAACAGCTGGCTATCGCTCAGTTGCAAAGCCACCAGAAAACTCCTAGCACAATAACACTACGGACAACTCCCCCGGCCGAGAAGGTACCCGAGAGATCGAGCCATGATGGGTCGATAACCAATCCTACCATCGTAAAAATGCTCGAGGACCTCAGCAGAAGGATCGATTCAGTCGAGAAAATGATAGGAGCCAACAATAAGAAGTTCGAGAATTACAACTCCAGGGTCGACCAAATTTCAGGAGCGCCTCCAATCCTAAAAGGTGTGGACTCGAAAATGTTTGTGCAGAAGATCTTCCTATAGGAAGCGGTCCTGAAATGCATTTCTAAGAAGTTCAGAATGACAAACCTTCAGAAATACAATGGTACCTCGGACCCAAACGAGCACGTTACCACCTACACCTGTGCAGTAAAGGGCAATGACCTGAAGGACGATAAGATCGAGTCTGTCCTGCTAAAAACGTTTAGAGAAACACTTTCTAACGGGGCAATGATATGGTATCATAACTTGGCCTCAGAGGGAGAATGAGATGTTGCGAGAATTTGTATCTTGCTTTCAAATGAAACGAATGGACTACCATCGGTCTCTAACGGCTGGGCAGTGCAGGCCTTCACTCAAGACCTGAATGAGTAAAGCTCGGTGGCTTTAAGGCAGCTGAAAGAGAATCTAGTCGAGTATCCCGCCATGACCTGCTAGGACGTCCACAACCGATACTAGTCAAAAATCAGGGTCGAAGATGTCTAACTGGAGCCCCATCGGCTCAGTATACCCAATAGGGCTCTTAGTGAAAGAGCCAAATCTAAACAAAGAAAGGTATCAACCATACAACGAAGACAGGAGGAACGCCCCGAGGTGCAACCCACATCGCAATAATCGAAGGGTAGACTGAGGAAGAATCCTTGGGGATCGATCAACAGAGTCGGGTTTGATAGAAACGCAAGGCCAACTGAAGCACCTCGCCTTATTAGAATACAACTTCAACGTTGATGTATCGGACATCGTGTTCGCCATCAGCAAAATCAGAGACTCCGGATGGCCCAGGCCTATACAATCGAATCCTTCCCAAAGGAATCCTAACTTATTATGTGAATTTCACAACACGCACGGCCATAGGAGCGAGGATTGCCTCCTGCTCCGAGAGGAAGTAGCCAAATTACTCTATAATGGTCACCTAAGAGAATTCTTAAGCGGCCGGGCCAAAAATCAATTCCGGGAAAGAGAGGCGGCCAAGAAGAACGAAATGAATGAGCCACAACATGTTATCCACATAATATTAGGAGGTGTCGATGCTCCCCAAGAACCCGTGATGAGAAGGACAAAAATATCCATCGCTATAGAAAAGCAAATCGGAGTATATATACCCGAAGATGCCCTCATATTCAGCGAAGAGGACACCGAGACCTTGTCTTAGCCTCATAATGATGCACTGGTAATCTCTTTCCCAATGAATACATTTCAAATAATATGTTAGGATTCCTTTGGGAAGGATTCGAATAATATGTGTACTCCATTTCAAATAATATGTGTACTCCATTTGCATGGCCACTTTAAATACACTTCTTGGGACATTGTCCTGTGCAAGCTACCAACTAAAGATACCCCTTCACCCCAAGGAAATTAAAGAGGATGTAGCACACTAGGCCGGGGTAGGAGGGTGAGCAGCGTTGTATAGTCCGAGCACCCTCCTGGGTAGAGGTGTATAGTACAAATACATTCCTAAGTTGGAAGAAATCAGCCCCCACCTCGTAACAGCAACAACAATAGCGACAAGTCAATGTAATCCCGTTCGACAAAGGAAAGAACAAGCAAAGGGCCGTGGAGTGGCTTGTGAAAATGTCGCCATATAACCTCAAGGCCATGGATCCCTAACATGTTAGGCATCAATGAAGGAGGATAGTGAGAAGAAAAAGGTGAATGGATGCAGAAAGGCACTTAGATAAAGAGACAGTGTTAGAAGACCCCCATTTATAGAAGTGATAATATGATCATCAATGCCTTTGAAAGACGGATCGGCAGATGCAATCAATTCATTTTTGAAAATCGAGTCAACGACGATACTGTCACTTTGGAGAATGGGAATCGCAGTGCATTGAATAACGCTGAAAAGACAAGTCCATGGGGTATCCCAGTTATCGTGAATGCTTACGTCACAAGTTGATATCATCAGTATGACATCATTGCAGGAAGCCCGAAGAGTTGGATGTCAAAATCGTTTCTTGTTGCTCCTCTCTAAGAAATGTGGGGACTATCTGTATACGGGAAAATCAGAGAGTCCAATTTTCTCGTCATCGAGGTACCTTAGAAGATCGTCTCGAAGCCTCAAAGCTACAAGGCCACGGTCAAGTTCACTCTCTCGAGGTTTGTCGACGCCTGACATTGGGACAATTTTGATCATGGCTATGGTAGAAATGAGGAGTTCCCAAGGCGCATGGCTAAGACTGACAGAGCCTAGCGGGCTACTCTAAACCCAAATCAAGGTATCATATCTAGCTGTCTCATCTCTATATTTTTGTAATCAATGCATTTTGTATTATGTTCGGATTTCTCTCCTATATAAGGGGAATCTTTATCATTTTGTAAGTTCTCTGTTGCTTCAATTACTCCACACAAAATATACAAGAACATTCTCTCTGCTCTAATTTATTATCTCCATTGTTGTTCTTTATTTATAGCTTGTCATTGGCCATAAAGGGCCTTCGTTAATTATCTTATAACTGTTATCCCTACTCCGATCATCCTCGACAACTCACAATGGAATCCTGGAATCGACCCCGAGGCCCCGGAACCGACAGGTTCTAGGCCTCAATTATTAGTGCATCAGTTTGATTATCACTCTATCTTTAACTCGTATTTCGTTTCTAGATGACACATACACAGCATCAACTGCTTAATAACTAGCATAAAATAGATCACGTCATTTAGCGTCCCATCAACAAATTTAATTTTCATTACCATTTTCATGGTAAACAATTTATATGACCTAGGTAAGGTGGATGGTCGTCCAATACAATCCGATCTCGGATAGGAGAGCTGGAATCTGCGTCTATCTTCACTCACGTTTTGCAATTTTTCGGTTTGCGAAGCGATCAGTGGCTTCGCTTCACTTTTTTGTTTTGTGCCTTCAGTTTTCTCGTTTTTCGCGTCCGTTTTCGTGCCATGCACGAGATTAGACGAGCTCCCAATTCTTTCCATCTCTTTCTTTTTGTATAAAATTGTCATCTTTTGATTATTTATCATCCGAACTCGTTCTCACACATAAGAAACACTTAATGATCACATCACTTCAAAAATCAATTAATCTCCCGGGACTCTCCCAAGAATTAATATGCACTTTTCATATTTATCAGGGTCAATATCTTTGGTGAGTTAAAAATGTTTCATGTCTTATCTGATCACCTCTCCCCAGTACTGTCTATAAGAATACTTCGCCCACCTAATAAATACAATAATCAAATGTATTCTCAAAGATTTAAATAAGGCAAAATACCTTAAATCACCCCTAAACTTGGCTCAAATTATTAGTATCCTCCCCGAACTATGTTCGATCTTAATTACCCCCCTCAACTTGGCCTTTGAGAGCTATTACCCCCCTAGACGTTGATGTGGCAAAAACAATATGGGTGCACTCGCCTGCCATGATTTTTTCTGTATATATGGCATTTTTTTTGAAAAATAAAATATATTTTTACCTTTTTAAGAATATAACTTTTTTAGATAATCTTTTTCGAATATAATTTATAATAAAACTTGGATAGAACTACTTTATTTAGGCCAAATAATTTTATTTCTCCAAAAATAAAATTATACTTAATTTTTTTTAATTTGACCTGAAAAAAATATATTTATAAAATTAAAATAAATAGTCAAGTCATCTAAAAAGTTATAAAAAATACATAGTTTCAAATTAATTATTTTGGCTATAATTTTTTATATAGCTCTAAATTACGATACTCTAAATTTTTTTTTTTTTTTTTTTTACAGATTTTACCTAAAGAAGTAAAAATCCACGTGGCATGTGAGTGCATCCATATTTTTTGCCACATCAGCGTCTAGGGGGTAATGACTCTAAAAATACCAAGTTGAGGAAGATAACTAAGACCTGATATAGTTCGAGAGGATACTAATAATTTAAGTCAAGTTTAGACGTGATTTAAAGTATTTTGCCTTTAAATATACTTTTAAGTTATAATCGGGAATAGAGACAACGAACTTTCAATAAAGAAAAGGTATTTTTACCTATGTATACCATATAGCAAGCCTTATTACTTCTCATGTTTAAGGTTTGTGTTTATTACATTTAAACATACCAACTTTCAATTTATATACCATAATTCAAATTAAGGCTTTAATTATACTATCATTTAATGTAGGCTTGTATTTAGGGATAAAATCTTCCAATTAATATTTTTACCCGCTTCTCTCTCATCCACACAGTTAATTTTTTGCCCCCACCCCTCCCCCCAGATTTTTCCCACAGTAATTCCTCCCCCGCGATTTTTCTTTATTCAGTTTTCTTTCCCTCTTTATTCGTATAGCATCAACCCAAAATTTCCATCACCTTCATTCACTTCCCCCGCCATTTTCATCCACTTCAAACTTTGTATTCATCTAAAGGTATTTGATGGGTTGGTCAAAATCAAGCCTTTAACTTTTATGCTTGATTTCTCGGCATTTTCATATGCTTCTTTCACAGCTTTTATAGTGATTTGGAAATTTTTGGAGTTGTCGCAAGGAATTGATTTCTATTGAAATGAATCTTCAATTGAGAAGACAATAAAGTTGACAGTGTGGGTGCAACTGTAGTTTATTTGTAGAAATTTTGTAGATGAAGAACAAATTTTATTGTCAACATTTTTTCTTTTGACATAAGAATGTATTTTAATTGTTGTATAAATATAGTAATTTTGTATATACTCTTAAAAATAGTACAACTTTATACAATACTTAAATTGTTTTATAGTTTATTTGCAAAATTTTTAACTACAAGATATCTACAAACTGAATATATTAAATTTTAACATCCCAATTCTCATTTCAATTGTAGCATAATTGACATTTTCGACAAAATTATAGAAGACTTGTAGAAGTTTTAGTCTTCCCAATATACAATTTATCTACAAAATATCTACAATTTATCTACATGTTTACTATTTATCTACACTTTGTCTACAACTTATCTACAATTTCTGGAAATATATCTTCTTCTTCTTCTTCTTCGACGAGTTTCAATGTGAAATTCTGTCAAAAGCAAGTCTAATCTTCACCAAAACCCATCAAAATTGAGATATAAACTCCTAAACATATTTTGAATTATCTACAACAACACCCAATCCAAACAAATAATGATTTTTTAAAACCCAAATTTAAATTCAAAGCTTTCAAGCTTTTAATGGCTATCAATGGTGGAAAATATATGGAAGAACATATTTTTTTCAATTTTGAACTGTTCGTTTTTTAACACTTCCTCTCGAAATCAACACTTGACTTGATTAGTTGAAAAGCAGACCAACAACACTAACCTTCTGAACTTATTAAAATATTGAATTGTTATGTAGACCTTCTTATTAACTTCTGATAAGATTGAGTTGCAATTGAATTGTTCTGTAAATCTTCTGATCCAATTAGTTGGTCAACTTCCTCTCGAAAATTTGAATTGTTCATTTTTTTTTTGAGAATTTGAATTGCAGTTCTAGAGAAAAATACGTAGATGAGAAACCTCCTTTCCCTTTTTAAAAATTGAATTTAATGTAGAATCAATTAACACCAAGATTCTCTCCTTAATTTTAGCCCATTTTTTAGGGAATATTCTGTCATTTTAACGCCTATTAATCGAATGGTATAAAATTCGTAGGTAGAACATGGACTGAGCGGGTAATTAATAAACTATGCATATTTAGAGTAATAAGATTTCATATATGACATAGGTAGGTAAAAATCCCTAAAGAAAACCCAACTTGTAAAGAGATAAAGTTATATTTCTCCATTGAATTTAATTAATATCTGCTCAGAGTTTTGATAGCCTATAAAATTAACCAATAAGAAACTTCGTTGTACGTCAAATTTATTTTGAGGAGAAAAGGATTACACAAATTTTATTGCTTAGTTGAATTTACGGAAAAGGTCGAAATACTCCCCTATATTTTGCGAAAAGTGTCAAATATACCTCTCGTTAAAAGTTTGGCCCATATCCAACCTTGCCGTTATATTATAGGCTCGGATACCCCCTTGAACTTTAAACGGAGCCAAATACCCCCCTGGACTTTACGATAAGGTTTATATGTAACCCTCATTTTTTAACAACTTTTTTTTTTGTAAAAACTAAAAATATTTTGTTGAAAATAATTTCTTCAGTTTTTACAACAAAAAAAAAAAGTTTTTACAAATTTGTTTTTCCATTTTTTCCGATTTAAAAAAAAAATTAAAAAAACTGAATAATGAAGAAAAAAATATTTTTCAAAAGCGAAAATAATTTGTTAAAAATATTTTATTCAGTTTTTAAAAAACAAAAATATTTTGTTAAAAACTGAAAATGTTCTAATTCCTCTATTTTTATATTTTTTTCAGTTTTTACAAAATAAAATATTTTGTTAAAAAAATAATTTTGCAATTTGTTTAAAGTTTCACAAAAAGAAATGTCTTTTTCTTTTGGAAATGTTCTAATTTCTTTTCGTAAAACTTTAAAAAAATTGAAAAAATTATTTTTTTTAACAAAATATTTTTTTGTAAAAACATATTTGTAATTATGTAAAAAATGTAAAAATAGAGGAATTAGAATATTTTCAATTTTTACTACAACAAATGTGATATTTAGCTACAAAAGTTTTAGCCACGACACAAAATTCGTCACTAATTATTCACTTTTCGTGACAATAATTATGTTTCGTGTTTAGATACACAATCCGCATACTTTTAGTGACGAAACATAAAATTTCATAGCAAAAGTTTTGTCAGTTTTTACAAAAAAAAAACTGTTAAAAAATAAGGGTTATATATAGATCTTATCGTAAAGTCTAGGGGGGTATCCGGGCCAATAGTGTAACGGCAAGGTTGGATATGAGCCAAATTTTTAACGAGGGGCATATTTGACCCTTTTCGCAAAGTATAGGAGGGTATTTGGACCTTTTTCACGAGGTCCAAATATCTACATTTTTCACGTGATCAGATAAGACCTTTTTCACGAGGTCCAAACTTTTAACGAGGGGTATATTTGACCATTTTTCACGATGCACTGACTTAACTATGAATCCAATATGGTAAAACTAAATCAAGGTAAATTACAAAAATCGGAGTCTAGTTACTATGGAATTATGACTGAAATTGAAAAATGATAACTAGTAATTATGACGGCTTGTTGGTTATGGCGTTTACCCCCTAACATGTATCATTCTTATTAATTGCGTCGAGCTGTCAGAGGCAAGAGATGTGTTGTAAAGTCTCGGTTAAATCTTTGTTTGGATTTAATTTAAGGCTAGTTGAATCAATTCAACGCTCTATGACCATTCTAGTAAACTGTAAAATATTAGTGACAGTGGGAATATTATATTGTTAATTAGAGAGCAAATATAGGATCTGGTTTTCCCTTCATTTTGATATCAAATTTCTATTATATGCTGCTTCAACTTGCCACCTTTAGGAACTACTCTTTATTCCAAATATATATTATTCAGTTTGACAAACATGAGTATAATTCAGAAAATATTTTTATTAAGAGATGTAAAAAAAATTACAAGACAGAAAATATGGCACATATAGAGTATTTTGAAGTTTTCAAAAATATAAAAAAGCATTTATCATTTTTTCTGGTCAAAGTAACTACTACTGCTCCAAATAGTGCAGTGTTAATTAAGTGAGACTTTCAACAAAAAGATAAAGGAAATTTTATGATTAAATGCTTTAAAAGACATATGTTATGGATTTAATTCAGTCGTATATATATAGCAGAATAATGTGATTCAGATTGTGTATTAATGTTAAAACTACATTCCTACCGTTCAATCAAAGCTGAATATTGTAGAGGGCAAGCAACGTAGCCATGCCTTAAAATTTATGGATGTTTGAGAATTTTTTCTGACTGATAATATTGCTGTTTGTTCCAATGTCTGCTATTAATTGTTTACGAGACCAGTTTAGTTGCAAACTTGTAGAAGCAGCAACAAACACCGTTTATCCGCCGTTTGTTCCTCTCCATTCTCCTATTTCCAATCTTTGGTTGAATTTTCACTCCTTTCCTTGTACGTTCTGTCTTCGATTATTTCACATTTTGTGGCCAAGTGTGTTTTCATTTAGGACGTGATTAACAATTAATAAATAAAAATAAAAATGAACAGGGTTATTTTTTAACCAGTCAAATCCTATAATTTTATGTACTTTAATTACGACTTGTCAATTGGGCAAATATGTTTATAGTGACTGTGAGCACATGATTTTTGCACCGGGTAAATAATTCCAAAATTAAAATAAATACGTTTTTGAGTGCAATTACTTGCTTTGTTTGAAATTAGCTATATTTTGTGTGTTTGAATAAGTAAAAATTAGAAAAAAGTCAAAAAAAATTAGGCTAGTTAATTACTTTGTTTAACTAGTTAGATTTTAAGAAAATTAGCAAAAAATAGTGTTAATTAGGAAAAAATAGTAGAAAATTGCCAAAAAAATACTAAATAATTAGAGTAAGTAGGAAATTAGGTTTTATAATTTTCCATAAAAGAAAAAAAAAGTATAAAAGAAAAATACATAAAAATCATTAAAACCAGAAAATACAAAAATAGATATATATAGGTATAATGAATTGGGCTAATGAAAATCCAATTGAGAGGCCCAATCTGCTAAGCCCAGTAATTTGGCCCGCCTGGCCTTTTAATTGTTTTGATCATAGCCGTCCATTTTGATATATCCAACGGCCGAGAATATTAGGTGAGTTATTGGTTTAATTAATAATTAAGAATTGATCTGAGCCGTTCGTTTGGATTGATCTTAGGGTCAAAGATTTGGTCTCCCAGGGACACTGAACGGTGTCGTTTATGTAACGCATTTGGAGACCGTTGATCTTCATCAGATCAACGGTCTGGATTACCTCAGTGATACAGCCTATATAAAGCTTCTGTCTGAAGAAGCCGACCCTTTTGCCAAAATTCGAACCCTAGCCGCCCCTGATTCTCTCCATCCTCATCTTCTTCAGACCTTAACGGCCATGGCGGCCACCACTCCCTACGGTGGTCGCCGGCTCTCCTTCATCCCTCCTCACTCCTTCTCCTTTTTCTTCACCTCATAACATACCCAAAACCCAGAAAAACACCCTGTTCTTCATAAATCCCGGCCACCGGAATCTACGCCGGTGACCACCAAACGACGAAGATCCACCTCAAACCAATGCCGTTCGAACCCCCGTCCCATGATCTACCCAACCATATAAGTCACCACCGTCGAATCGGCCTGGAACGTCTCGAATATCCAAAAAGGTGTCGCCGGAAACCTAACTCCGGCGACCCGGAACTAAACCCCTTTTGCCAAGATCTAACCTTTACCCCTTTGAATACCCCCCAATCCAAACCAAAAGCCATAAAGGCTCCATCTTGAGGTTAAAGCAGAAAACAGAATGAAAAATCAAAGAAAAGTCTGAAATAAAGAAAAGAAACAAAGGAAAAGAAGTCTGAAAAAGAGATTGATAAAGAGAGGAAAATGGAAAGCTTGGGGGACAGACCCCGCTAAGCTAAGTGCTCCCCTCCCTCTTTATATCTAGATGGCTTTCATGTTGTCTGTTTGCTTCATGTTTTCCTTTTGTTAGGTCTAGTTTAGTCTGTCGCATGAATTAGGGTTATTTGGTGTTTCATCTTTGTTTGTTTCTCTGTTTTGAGTATTTAATCTCGATATCCCTATTTTCTTCATCTGCTGTCTCTATTAGGGTTTCTCATCCTGTTGGTTTTTGACATCTCGTCTATGTTTCTTATCTGTTTAACCTGCATGCTTAGTTTTGGTTTTAGTTTAGCCATTTGATTTTATTCTTCTTCATCTCCCGTTTGCACTAGGGATGTTTTCTTTGATATTGGTTTTCAATAATCTCTTACGTTCTTCTTTTCTGTTAGCTTGCATGTTAGTTTAGATTCGATCTTTGGGAAACCTAGTCTAATGATTCTGATTCTCATTCTGTTCTTCTTCATATTACATGTTAGATTAGGGATTTTTCTTCATCTACGTTTCATGTATTTCCTGTTCATCTTCACTTCTACTATCTGTTCACTTGCATGTGTTAGATTAGGTTTAGCTTTTGAAAAGTTTAGGTCTAATGGTTCTGATCATTGTCATTCTTTTCCATTCTGTTAGAGCCATGCTTTCTCCTGAAATTTCTTTATGAGTTTACTTGTATGTGCTTAGTCAAGAACATGTCAAGCATAATTAGGACTTCCAGAAATCCTCTAAGTATAAGGTAGTTCTGACTAAACCTGCTTCATGATTAATTGACACATTGTGTTGTGGAATCTGAGTAACAAGTCTTTGATTGAAATTCAACAATACTCAATCCCTTTCTCTGAGTTTTGATTAATAGATGAGTGATTCTGATTTCATAAATATGTGTGCAATTTTGTGAAAATGGCTATGTTTGCAACAACCCTGTGTTAAGATGATTACTGTTAATGCCTTTCATACTTTAGGAGGATTGGTTATAGCTGTAGTGCTAGGTTTCATAATTGGTTAGTCTTTAAATAGGATAAAACACTGAAAATGCATAATTAGGCTATAAGTTAAATAATTGGCTTAAGAATGGTCAACCTTGCAAAGGGTTGACCTATTCTATAAAGCCCTAACACACAGTCCACTTTAAAAGTGGCTGGTTGTGCAAAAGGGCTATGTTTGCAAATGCAGACTAGCCCAGGCTCTCTTTAGAGCCCTGAACAAGCAAAGTGGCCAAACCTGTAAAGGTTTTGGGCCCAGCTGTTCAGTATTTGGCTTTGATAGCCCAAGCTAAGTCTCAACTTGAGACTGGGTAGTTCTTAAATAGTTAATCTCAATAATAAAACAGGCTAGTCCTGCAATTAGCTTTAAATTGGAATAAATTGGTCTTAATTGACTGGAATTAATTAAAAGTGGCTAAAATTGAAATAGTTTCTTAAAATAGAACTGGCCAGCCCTTAAATACTAATGCCAGGGCTGGCTATTAGTTAAATAGGTGCAAAAGATGCTGAGATTTAACCTAGGTAAGTTGTGTAAATAAGCAGTGCCCTTAGGGGCACAATTGGAACTTGAAATAGTATTCTAGTAAATAGTTAGAACTTAAGAGGGTAATGGAGTCATTTATGCTCCTGATTTCTGCAATTTTGCAGAGATTTAGGGGTATAATGGTCTCCTAAAAATGGGAAATTTGTAAAAATCTCAAACCCTTAGGGATACATTGGTAAAAACCCATAAAAAGGAATCTTTAGAACCTTCCAGCACATGCTGGAAGGATTTCTGGTAACTGAAATTGGGGTTAAAGTGTAAGTTTGATAATTTTAGGAGGGGGAGAAGTGGGATTAATCCCATACTTCCTCCCCAAGTCTTCAGCCTTGGGTTAGCTATAAATACACCCCAAAAAGGGCTGAAAGGGGGGGTTCAAAAAATCTGGGTAATCTGAAAATATATCTGGGGTTCCAATTTTAGAAAATGCTGAAATATACTCAAGTTGGCTTTTATTGAATACCAAATTTCAGAGATAAAAAAATAGTGAAATAACAGTAGAACTTCTGGAGTTTTTCGAGCAAGAACTTGTTGGTCTTCTTCTGATTTTGAGGTCTTCTGTTCGAATCTGGGTCTGGATTTTCTATTGGATTTTGCTGAGCTTCTTTGCTTGTTGATTGCTGGGTTGTTCTACTCATTTGGATCTTTTCACTGTTGCATTTGTTGCTTGAGTCTCTGCTTTGCTTATTGCTTATCCCCTAGACTCATTGGTCTTCTTCTCTTTGATCCAGGTATACTCTTGTCCAGAAATCAAGCTGTAAAGATTAGGTTGAATGAAATGAAGACTTGGATTATTTTGTTACTTGTTTGTAATTCTATTTCTAATTTATAGTATACTGCAGTAGATAGCAAGAACAGAAACAAAAACGATATAATAATCTAGTAGTAGTGATAGTATAGTAGTAGTAGTGATTGGTGTCTCACCTAGTTAATTAGGTAAAACTCTTAAAATGAAGCTAAATAATTATCACATAGGCCTATAACAACAGAGCTCGTGAAGAAGGTGATATGCTTGCGTATTAACCATCTTGTCGATATTCATGTTCAAATGAGTTAGAATAGGAAATAATCGGATAAGATAACATTGAGGTAAATTGGTTTTAGGAACATTAAGTAAGTTTGATTCAAGTCAGTGTTAGTGTTAGATCACCATCGTAAATCAATATGTGGTAATAAGCAGGCTTAAAAGGAAATTCACGAATTAGAGAAGTATAATAGTTCATCTGAAATTGGATAACGTGATATTAAGAATAAGAGCAACTAACAGAAACTCTACTAAAATCTGGTGCAAATTCCATAAGTCACTTAGCATTAGGTGTTTTGGGTTACCATTAATAAGTTGGTTAATTGGTTTGAATATAGTCTCATAAAGTTAAATCATCTCTTTAGCCTTGTACAGTGACTCTGTTCTTTCAATGAATAAAAGCAATCTGATTTTAATTCTTAAATCCTGTTGATTTGCGTTACTTCTGGTTCTTTGCATTTATTGTTTTTTTCATAGTAATTTACTACCGATTGGTTTGGGCTCAATATGCAAACGAGCTCTGAACTACAACGTGAAGCTAATGAGGCCAGCAAGTTTAAATCCAAAGCAACCTGGATCTCGAAGACCAAGACAGTCCATACGTTTAATGGAAAGTCCAGGCCTAATAAACAACAAAATTCGAAAGGGGCCTGGAACACTTGTTGGTGAAAACGCTTAAGGCAAGAACAAATATAGAAAAACTTAGCCAAATATTAGTATCCTTTAATAAATAGTTGGGATGAGCCTCGCCCGAATAACACCGGGGCCCCCATTTGGTAATAAGATGATATAGTAGAATTGAAGAGGCTAATAGCGAATTCCATAGCCTCTTCCAAAATTTAAAAGCCGATAGAGACTATTTTAAGGCACGATTTTAATATACCTTCCTATGAACGAGTGTGCACTTGGTGCGACTCAAATCCAAATCTCGGTAAAGCTCTGAAATACACCAAAAGTCATAGGCGTATTGGTTGCGGTATGACTCGAGGCGTGTTTTCGCGATACCGCAAATTCCTAAAAAATGATATTTAACGTAAAAGCACATTATGTTGTTAAAACCTATAATTGAGTCAAACAAAAGTCAAGAACGACAATGGAGCGACCGTGCTAAAACCACGGAATCCGGGAGTGCCTAACACCTTCTCCCGGGTTAACAGAGTTCCTTATCCGGACCTCTGCTTCGCATACATTTTAAGAGTCAAAATTCCTCGGATTCGGGATTAACCGGTGACTTGGGACACCATTGTCATTCCCAAGTGGCGACTCGATTAATCTCTAATAAAATCCCGAACCGATTGTCCTTTAATTGGAAAAACTCCTTCCCTTACGTTATTTTATCCGTCTTGGGTAATTGAGCGTTGGGGTATACCCTACAAGTGTATTTATACGCATTTAAGTATGTGGGGTAGTAAAAAAG